>SRSE01000487.1:600000-1032500 GCA_005024645.1 Planiliza haematocheilus
TTAGCAGCTAATGGCAACAGCCCACTCGGCACTTCAAAAATTTTAAGGAATTTTCTAGTTTGTTATGAAGTTATGAATACGTAACAAGTTCTAGTTAAAAAGAGTCAGACCAAATAATTTACTCACCTCAGCTCCATCTCGGACATCATTATAGGCCTCCTGCAGTCTCTCCAAGGCATGGGGTTCTACACTGGGGTCCTCAGTTCTACTGTACAGTGCAGCTGCTTCATCTAGCAACCTCTCTAATAGCGCTGCCTGGCCATGTACATCACTCACCACCACCCTCTGCTGGTCAAATTGCCAAAGTTTCTCTTTAATTCCCAGTTGTAGCTCCATCCCAACCTCCAGGCTGCGCTGTTTGCTTATCAGCCACATTTCAAACTCCTCATAGGCCTTGAGGTACTCACTCCAGTGAAGCCACACCCACTCAATGCGACTATATTTGGAAATAAAAAACATTAAAAATTAAAAACAGATTTTCACTTATGCTTGTTCAGCTAGTGCACATAAATATGTTTCAGTGTGTCCACAAAAATATATTCGTAAAAAAATAATTTTGCTGATGCAAAATTTGTAATGTTAACATAATTTCAATAAAAAATACATATATACATTTATTTTACATTACATACAACCAAATGTGGTTAAAAACTCTGGAATTAATTGCTAGTAATTGGATTAGATTCAACTTTATTGTCATTGCATATAAGGCCTTTATAGACCTTGCATTAAGATCTGATCTGGGTGATCCCCACACATAAAAGACAGGTGTGAACATCCCAAGAAAGACTGCATTAGAGAGATGCAATCTCTGACCACATTTGGAGGTGGTCTGGGCCGCATTTGTCCGTATGTGTCCACATTCTTGTATCAGTGGTGTTTTGATTATTTTATTCATGCATTCAACCAACTGGGGAAAACAAACAAACCAAAAAAAGGGCTATTATAAATGATTGTTTGAAAATGAGAAAGCACTGTAAGTGATGTCTGTTTATTCAGCCTTTTAAAATAGTCTATTAATCAATCAAAGTATTTAATATGAGTACACTGTGTGATTCTGGGTTAATTACTGATGCGGTCATAATGATGTATGAGGAGCCATGTGTGGTTCAGCATTTCCTCAGTCAAGGATGTCTTTATTTACCTTGGAGTTACATACTGAGTTTTGTGCAGGTCTAACAATATCTGGGCAGGGATCAGTAAATAATGTGTGTACGATGAATGACCTTGCTTTTATATAGCGCTTTTCTACCTATTGGTACTCAAAGCCTTTTACAGTCACATACACATCTACCCATTTTCACTCACACAAGCACACACACATTCAGACACACATTCTCACACACACACACAGCTCTGTTCTTGGTTGTGGAGCAGCTGTAGAGATCTGTTAGAGAGTAGTAGAGAGTAGATAATCAAATATACTACTGCGCCCCAGATAATGTTGATGTCTATTTGCATACAGAGCACAAAACTGGGATTATATTTTGGAGACGCAAGTCAATGCCAGGTCTGAACATGCGGATTTAAAGATGGTCACTTGTGATTGGACAGCCCAGATCAGATCTTAATGCAAGGTCTGAACAGGACCATTGCACAGGTACATACACAACGGGTTACGACTATTGTAGACTATGATGTAAGTAAGTAATTAGAAAGGGAGATAAGATTCTTTTTTCTCCTGTATTATTATAAAATTCAAAAATATCCTAATCTTAATTTGATCTATATAATTAACCAAAGCCTATGAAATACTACCTTTCAAAACTACACAAATGTGACAAATCACTCTATGTGAACATAAATATTATAACTCAGAAGTGTCAGTATCACTACTAAAAAAGTTAATCCTTCATCATTTATCTAAAAGGGCTGTCATTATTTTCACAAAATGTGTTTCAAACTTTTTCAAAATCTTTTATGGCTGAATTATGTGGAATGCATGATTCAAAACAGGGCATAAAGGAACAGTACCTAAGCAGTACCTAAAAACCTATAAATCACTACATACACAGTGTACGTACTACTGGTACTAATAAACCAAATGCAGTGAGTAGAAATAGCACCTGTGACAGTGGGTGATATAGGTATAGGTCTCCTCCCACAAGTTTTTCAGATCTTTCAGCTTAATGTGGGTTTGGTTCCTCAGCTCTTCATCTGTACTCTGTAAAAGGTTGTCTGCTGCCACCAGTGCCAACTCCATCTTCATTTGACCTTCATGTGCTGAATGGTGGATTTTCTGTGGTATGTAACATTTAGCAGAACACAAGTAATGGTAAATAGTCTTGCTTTTATATAGCACTTTTCTACCAATTGGTACTTTGGCATGTGACACATTCCAGGGACTGAACTGCTGACCCTCTGGTTCGTGGACAATCTGCTCTACCTACTGAGCCAAAGCTGCCCCAAGTAAGAATATAAAATGTGTGCAGTATACAAAACAGTTGTACATGTATTGCATACCTGCAGATTAACCTTGATAAAATAAACAGTACATTTATATGGTGACATACATTACTGTAACCTAGTTACATTTTGCAACACATACAGGCTGAATGCACTTCTATTCCAACTAACCATGTAATTCTCTGAGCCTCATGCAGATAATTCACTTATGTACAATGCTGTGAAAGGCAGCTTAGCTAGCTGCTGTTGCTTCCAACACAAACTGGTTTGGCATTTCAAGCACTGTAAGTGCATGTAGCATGACAGTCTAGTAGTATTTTCTAGAATAGAAATGCTAACCCTATTGAGTCACAGCTGCCACCATGACAAAAACACTAATAAACAATGAGCACCTGCAGGGAAAAATGTTTAATTGGCACAAAACAAATACACAAACAAAAAATACAGCTACTTTGCAAATGTACTAAACCCTAGGTAAAGTGTACATTTGCATTGCCAATCATACCATATATAACAGTTAGAATAATGCACACATTACATGAGTAATCCAGAGCAACATAGTGCTGAAAATAGTGTTGAAGTTACTCAAACAACAAGAGAAGGGCCTCACCTCTGTGTCCCTCAGTCTGGCCTCTAGGGCATGACGGGGACCCTGGGTATTGTCATTGCTCTTTAGCCTCTCCTGGATGGCCCGCATCCATGAGATGGCTGTCTCCAACTTTTCCATGAAATCCTGCTGCTCCTGCTGGGTCATGATCGATACTGGGACTGAAAAAAAACATCAGCACAGTCAGATTTTGATTAGCAGACTGTTGTTAAAGAAGGATTCTACCCGTTATATTATGGTGTTGTTTGAAGTAATTTTTGGTTTAAAAAAAGAGAATTATTATTTTATTATATTACTACTGTACCATCACTGGGATTCACTTATGATGTCCAGTTAGATAAAAACAATGATGTGAGACATCATAATGTCTCTCCTGCACTATGATTCTGTCATATAATGAAAAAGGAAGTCAGAAAAGGCCTGAGCTCAGTGAGAGACCTGAGTTATGATTGTCCTGGACTGTGAGGATTTTAAATGTGGGCTGCAATGGTGCACGACACCAAATTAAATTACTTTTTCCTAACTCACTTTATTTTCCAACTGTAGTCACTCCAGTGTTTGTCTTTCAGTGTGCTGAGGGGAATGCACATATTTGAATGGCTGGCTAGTATCAACTCAGATGATTTAACACATGAGAGTTTCTTGGGCCACTCTAAAAAAACGCCCTGTCAACATTTACTAATTTATTCACTGGTAGTATTGGTGATATATTAGTGACCCTGGTTATATAGAAGAGAAAATCTTTTGTGTAAATTATGAAGAAACTGTACATGTATGCTTCAGCATCGTACATGCAATTGCTATTGGGCTGTAGATTCTGCCTTTGCTGATGCCAGCGCCTTTAGCCAGTTTCACACTTTAGTTTCAAGCACTAAGGTATGGGTAAAGATATGGGTAAAGAGATTAAAAGAATTACACACAAGGTATCAAAACACTAACCTAACTTATACGTATAGCTCAATCAACACCACTAATTTACTCCTAAGCCACAGTTATGGTCTCACTTCACTGTGACAAACACAGAATATTCTTTCTCTAATAGTCTTCTCCACTTCTTTGGGTTGCAGCGAATCAAAGTAACTATCAACATTTATTAACTTAAACTCCAACATCAGGCGCTCAGTTCTCCTCACCATTGTGTGAAGTACAGCAAAAAATTTAACACAGCTGTCTTTTTTTTGTCACAACAATGTCATCACACCAGTGCACGTGTCTGTCACCAGCACAGCCCCCCGCAGTGTATAGACTCATTGCAGAAGTATACTGTAAATCTAGCTTTACTGACACAGCAACAGACAGTGCTTCCCAGTCAACAAATGATGGCATTATATTTAGGGCCAGAAACCACAATTGTTTAAGGTCATGCCCTTCACATTATATGTTTGATTAAATAGGTGCACAACTCTAGAAAAAACCTGGACTAAAGAAAGTCTAAAAACTGTTTTGAGATGTGAAATAAAACAACAGGCTATATAGTATCTGCCAGAAACAGCTGCCATTATTTGAAAATGTTTGCAACGGGTAAGGCTTAGCAAGAAATTGCCATCCTAGAGCATTTCTTATTATACTCAGCTGAGATCTCTTGAAGTGGCAGACAACATAGAAAATGTGACATAATATATATATTTTTTTAGGTTTTACAGTTCAAAACACTAAATGATCCTGAATGTTAAATGAAAACCAACAACCAATTTTAAACCCAGCAATTAGACTGAAGACAATTTGTGACATGGACCATGTTAATTAACTCCATTGCTCAAAAGTCAGATTTTTATACTTAATCCCTTCCATTGTAAGACTGTTCACTTGGTATGTGGTACCTGCCAGTGTTTTGATCTACTCAGCAGTAACTTGTTCACATCAATTTATAGCCCCTTTTCATCTCTTATGAAGCAAAGAGCAAAACTGTCAACGTCAAAATATGGCATGACATGGTAACTAAAGAACACAAGATTAAAGGCAGCAAAAGAAGACTGACTAGGAGTGGTCGCAGAGAATGAGTAGTCTTTGAACAAGGGGAAACAAGCCCACACACTTGGAATGAGTGGACAAAGACATTTTCTGAAGAGGTTCGACACAAAACTTGTGAGGTGAGTGCTGGACCTCCACCAACTGCATTGTGCAGAAACCCACCTAAATACAATTGGGTCTGTGACATAATGCATGTGGGGAAAGAGTCCTGCACAGCTGGAGCCAAAAAAACAACAACATATAATGGGTAAAATGATAATAATACCAATGATAATTGGTAAAAAGGGTAAACATTGCTGGCGAGCATGAGCCCTTCATTCCCGAATGACTCATTTTACTTTTTTTTTTTTTTTTACTTTTTTTAAAAACATTCATTTTACACCAGTGTCTGCATGCTTTATCTCAAACGCACACAACCTGATAATACTTAGAAATATAAACTTTTCTTCATACTTAAAGAATAAAAATCCTCCTGCTAACATTTTTATAGAGGTACACTTCAGGTCCCTTTGCCTTTATCAGATTTCCTCTGCTATTATATTACTAAGGGAACTGGTTAGCTAGGAATAATAATACAACTGACAATTGATATGTGTGTTCACAGTGTTTTTAGTAAGGGTAAGCAGGACTTCTCTTGTCAGGACTATAATACCATATAAACAACATGACATTACCCAAATTACCACTTTAGATATTATTTTACACATTTTAATTATTGTATCATCAGAATGACCGATATTTTTATAAATGCATCTTTTTTTTATCTGAAATAGGACACCACGTTGAACTTAGTTTAAGGTCGATTATTTGACGGACATTCACTCAGGATGATGATGATGCAGAATATATGACCAAAATGATGTTATATTCATTCATCATCTATACCCGCTTCCTCTCAAGGGTCGTGGGGGTTAAATTCAATATCTTAATCATATATATATATATATATATATATATATAAATGTGAGAATTACGATTTTAAAAAAATGAAATTTTCGGCCTCATGTAGCACACTACTTTCATTTGTAGTGTGTGACTGATTTATTTTAACTTAATACTTTTTTTTAGCGTAGCCTTCATGTCACGTGATCCACTGAAAACTTACCATAAAAAAGACACGCCTCTATATTGGGATTCTAGGACCTATTCTATTTTATATTCGCATTTTTAAGGAAAAATCATAATTTTTGTTTTACTTTTTCATGGAAAACTTCTTTTCTTAATAGTAGTTTCTTAATAGCCTCCGTGTCACGTGACCCACTGATTACAAACTATGACGAATTGTAATACTGCACTTACACTATAAATTTGATTCAATCTATAGTGCCTGTTAGTATTATGATATTAATATTATTAGGGGAAATCATGATCATAATCAGTCAAAGCAGTCTCGCTACAGCACGAATGTCATTCATTTTATAGGCCATTTCAACTGCATCTCACTTTGCCCATTAAATCAAATTCGAAAACAAACGCAGCTATTAAGAAACGCCCCTAGCTTAGCCGAACACTACCCTTACCTTAAGGTTTTCAGAACACGCTGAAGTAAGATCAATAAAACCGTAGAGGCGGTAACTCTTTGGTCCCAAGAATCCATGCTTTATTCAAAAATGACGGACTGCCAACAGTTTGTTGCATTTTGTTTGTTGCAAGTTAAAATCTTGTAGCAACTGCTGCTTTCAGTGTGGCGCTAGTTACGCCGCTCTTCTCTTGACTTACCGCTAATGCAGTAAACGCACATGAACGTTAGTACTGAATGTATTCCATTGCCCTCGTTTAGTTCGGTTTATTTGCCATACTTGTAAAGTCAAAAGTGTTCCATACTTTGGTACATTCGAGGATCTGTAGGCTATCAATATTTACAGTCACTCGCGCATTAAACTTCAGCCTTGAACTGCCGACCTCAACGCTAGGCTGATTCATGGGTGAAGATTTAACGATGGTACCGTGTTGATTTACGGTAATATACCCGACAAAAAGCATACTTATCCATATGTTTAAGACTTCCACTATGAGCTAACATGTAATGCAATAATAAGCTGAGCGTTCGAGAGGTTGCAGGGCTACGTATTTATAGCGAGCGATAGTCTAATTATGACTGAGCCAACTCAACAAAGGTGCATTTTTATTCGTACATTTTAATAAACACAATACTTACTTTGCGTTGAACAAATAAAAGGAACTGGCTTGCTACGTTGTGTACACAGATTGCGGTTGTATACAGTAAAGTTATGGCAGACCGGAAGTAGAGTGAGGAAGTCAAGAGGAGCACTTCCATGGTGCATTCAAGGAGTCCTTGTAAACTGCACACCGCTAACAATACGCAATAAATGACTTTCCCCGAATTTAAATTTAACACGGCACAGAAACAAGCAACAACTGAATGCACTTGAAATGTATTTAAAGAAACCCTCAATAAAATCTGTAATGCATATGCTAGCACAAATACGATTACGATTTATACGAAAAAATATCACAATTTATGAACTATCCACTTTATACAAAAGGCAGCATGTTATGTCTAAGATATTTGAGCAACCTGGTGTGATTTGAACATTTGTAACATACTTAAAACACTTCTAATAACTTAATTTATAGTGAGGAATAATGTATCAATCAATCAATCTTTATTTATAAAGCACCTTAAAAACAACAAGGTTGGCCAAAGTGCTGTACACAGACGTAAGAATATAAAAACACAAAGAAGAATTAAAAACAAGATTTAAATCATAAAACCAATCAAATCATGTAATCAATAAGAACCAGCATCTCATGCTGAGTTAAAAAGGCAAAGAGGAAAAATATCTTTTAAGAGAGATTTTTTTTAAAAAAAGGAAGACAGCCTGCCATGTGCAATGGCAAATTGTTCCACAGTTTGCTAATTTAAATATGTTTATATGCATATGTAAATATGTTTTCCTATGTTGTCTAATTTGAAAAGGATGGCTAATTAATTCTTTTATACTATATTTCCCAATAGCTGCAGTCAAGTAAATTCCAAAGTAAATAGTAGCAGACTACCATCACGGCAATAAAGCAGTATGCTGTCAGAACTTGTGCAGTGTTATTCATTTATGAGTTTGTGAGGTGGTCTATAAGCTACACTGCAGGTGTAAAAATCTGCTGTAATCCACAGGTGTATTCAAATTTACTTCAGCATTCCAAAAACTTTGGTGTACTTTTGTACATCATACATTTGTGAATATATTATTTCAAATCAAATCAAATCAAATTTGTATGGCACTTTTCAACACAAAGTGCCTCACAGAGGCTAAAAACAGAAAAAACAGAACAACAAAAAAAATCCAACCCTCCCACCCCCATAAAGACACAGAGACAAGAGACACACACATAACTCAGGGTCCGCGAGGGTCGATATGGTAAAAGCAAGTCAGATAAATAAGAAGGCCCAAGACTTTTAAGACACTTAAAAACAAGTAAAAGAACCTTGAAATCAATCCTGAAGCGCACAATTATTTAATTATTATTTTACCAACTCAAAAAACTTTGTAATGAGGGGGCTTGTTACCATGAGACCACAGTGTTCACTGACACTGAATGTGTTCACTGACACTGATGATTTATCAAAAACATGCATATCATATCTTCTTTTCTGTAAATGAAAATTCTGTTCTTTGAATCTATATTCATTTTGTACATCTGGTATTAACTTCCATACTGTATCCATTCAAAGTTCAACTTATGTAATACAGTATCTTAAACAACAAGGAACAAATCCAGTGCAGCTGCTACACTGTTAGCCCGGATTTTATTTCTACTTAAAGATTTAAGTGCAATACACTTAGAAAATAAAGTTATATGCCACTACTAGTACCTACGGTGGCCCTGAAGTGCAAATCACAACGGCAAAAGAGAAAACACAACGGCAAAAGACAAAACACAACGGCAAATCAGAAAACACAACGGCAAATCAGAAAACACAACGGCAAAAGAGAAAACACAACGGCAAAAGCGAAAACACAACGGCAAATCAGAAAACACAACGGCAAAAGCGAAAACACAACGGCAAAAGCGAAAACACAACGGCAAAAGCGAAAACACAACGGCAAATCAGAAAACACAACGGCAAAAGACAAAACACAACGACATTAACCAAAACGGAAAGGGTAGGTACCCTCGGGCGACAGGAATCGTCGCTGACTGGACTGGTCCGTCCTTTGAACCGGAAGGACCACCAGGCAAATTTAAACAAAGTAACAGAAACAACTTGTTCGCAGATGGTTTGCATGTTTTCAAAACATGAGCGCCGCCAGTGAACATGAACGCGCTGCTATTAAAAGATATTTTGAAGCAGGATATGGATATAACGTTATACTGGATATGCTGTCGACGTTTCACAACGTAAACATTAGTCTGCGTACACTGAAGACGCGTTTAAAAGAAGCAGGGCTGAATAGACGACTCAACTATTCCCCACTCCCTGAGGTGAGGCATGCAATTCTCATTGAGCTGGAAGGACCAGGGCAACTCTTTGGTTATCGGACTATGTGGCAAGTTCTCCAACAAAAACACAGGCTTCGCGTTAAACGCGATGTAGTAATGAGGTTATTGAAACAACTGAATCCAAGAGGGACGGCTTTGAGAACACGCAGGAGGTTTACAAGACGAACGTATCACTCCATGGGTCCAAACTACATATGGCATGTAGATGGGTATGATAAACTGAAACCATTTGGCCTGGGCCTCTCAGGATGTATAGATGGATTTTCAAGAAAAATAATGTGGCTTGTTTGTGGACCAACAAACAATAATCCATCGGTCATCGCTCACAACTACATTAACTGTGCCAAGAGTGTTGGTGTGGTTCCAATGAGATTAAGAACTGACCTCGGAACATAAAATGGGACTATGGCAGCAATACAATGTACCCTCCGCCATGTGCATACGGACTACTATGCAGGTGCATCTAGCCACAGTTATGGCTCATCAACCGGGAACCAGCGAATCGAGGCATGGTGGTCTTTTTTCAGAAGAGGGAGGTTAGTACATCTGTGTTTGATGGATGAAAAGTATTGCGTCATTGTGATTTTTATTAGTATTCCACCGGGTGCGTGTGCGTTGATACGTTATAATATTATTATAAATAATATAATTATAGTCAGTGTGTGTGCGCTTCCACGGCAGCGGCTCCGCAATAAAATACGTGTTCACGGAGAATCATGTTTCCGTGCACTACGTCTTGAAGATGTCGTGACGGGTAGGGACAGGCCTGAAGTCAACAGGTCAGAGGTTTAAAAATAGTTTAACAGTGCTCTTTATAGAAACTACATTCCCATCATCTATATCGCGTGATTATGCGTGAATTTGCGAGATGGATCATCATCATTCTCGCTGTCCGGCGGAGCCGCTCCGCAGCGCACACGCATCCAGCAGTGGAATTCAGGGGTAAAGCAAACCACTTCATCACCAAGTGATAATGAACATAGGAATCCATAGGAATTATTTTTTCCCAAAGTTATAAATCACACCAGCTGTTGATTACTACTGTGATAATCATATGGTTTACATTCCGATTTCTCTGTGATGCTTTTGTTACAATGTATCCACCAGTGCAGTCTAAACGTGATTTGTGGTAATTTTTTTTCCTTTCGTGTGAAATAAGCCACTTTGTATCTAATGTAACCCTAGGGCTCAGTTTTGGATGGACTTGTTTGGAGACCTGAGAGACTCTGGACTCTTCAATGGCAGCCATGAACACCAGTGCTTACTGAGATTCAGCTTCACTAATGTTCTGCAGCAAGACCTGGATGAATGTGTGGATCTATGGAACAAGCACCGGATTCGACCAAGCAGACTTGCATCATGTCCAGCGGGGATTCCAAATGAACTGTATCTCTTGCCTCACAGGTAGTAATGATCATATACATTATGAAAAATGCAAGGTGTTATGGTATAGTCTAAACTGGGATATATTTAGACAATTGTATATGTTGCTTCAGTTCCTGAATTTAGAAACTGCCTCTACTATTGCTCATAAATTTCTGTATAGCAAAAAGCAAACAAACCAGGACCATTTCAAACTTTTTATATCATTGCAACAGATTTGGTTCAAGGGACTGTGGATTTGCTGTTGAAGACGCGGAGCTTGACGTGTTTCCTGAGGCAAGGCAAGTGATTGATTCATGCGGTGATCCAGACATCAAGGAATACCTAGAACAGGCTGTGGAACAAAACGGACTACAACAGCCACACAACTGGAAGACAGCCTCAGAACTGTACATCACTCTGAAGGAAATAGCTGGGCTATAGAGATGAAGTATTGGAACCGCTATTTCTACCTTTATATATCCCAGATTAACATGGACACAAGACATTTTCCCGATTTAGTGTTTTGCTTTTGTGCCTTTATGTATCCCACAATAAAAAGGATTTATTCTGATTGTTTTTTTGTTTTTTTTAATATTGAGCTTTAAAAACAAACAGGAAACAAACATCAGGACACAGCTCTGAATTGTTTATTGGTAAGCTCTGCAACTAGCTATAATGCTTTAATGATTTAAACAATGTGTACAAACCCTCACATGGGTGATCACTTTAATGAATAAAATGCATAAAAAAATTAAAAAAAACCCTTTCAGGCATAAAAGTCTAGAAACATCCAAATCCTGGAGCATTTTGTATTCCAAACTCCATGTTTGTCTTAAAGACACTGTATGTATCTAACTGCGGGAGCTTGAGTGTATTCGTGCACGTGGTTGCCATGGGAAAAGCTGAGTCAGTTAAGAAGTCAATACTTGGAGGGGGTGTCAATCCTGCTGGTGGCAGTGCTGACAAACCAGTGGCAAACATTAGCACATCCTCCAAGGACACAGCTGTCACTTTTTCTAAAAAGAGAGTCAACATTGTAGTGCATTGTTTAACACAGCATTATCTCAAAACAAAGTGAATCATTAGTCTTATTTCATTAAAGAAATTAAGATTTACAAATGTGACTAAACTACACAATTAATATAACAAAACAGCCTTGACAAACCTTCACAATCGAGGAGAAAATCTGCCCAAAATCCAATTGTTTTGACCTCTTTCTCCCACCTGTTGCTTCCTCTTGGGCTGAGGTGTGGGGTGAAGATGGCCTCCATGTCTGCAGCAGCCAGGGCATTGAAAGAATGGAAAAGGAGAGGGGCCAGCACACTAGAATTCTCCTGCAGTGCTGTAAAAAACTGCAGACTTGCCAGTCCATCTTTGAATCTATGAAGGACAATTATTGTGTAAGACATAGGTGTAGTTTATCAGGTCAGACAAGAAAAAAAAATACTACCAAACATTAATTTTTGCAAATGTACTTACAGACCAGATTTTTGATTAAATACATTTTGACATAAATTCTGATTGTATAATCTCATGCCTATATGTAGACTGTTTATATAGGAGCATACAGAAAAGATTTCATAGTACACTGAAATTAATAGTGATGTCAAAAAAGGAAGTCATGATTTGGATGTCTCCCCTAAAAAGTCTTACTTTCACATTGCAAGAAACATTTCTCATTTCACTGAGTACAGAGTATACCACGGAAAAATAGACAAGCTTGATGGCATTTGAGGGTCAAATGGAGCATAACCTCAGCTGCTAATCACAGAAACATTCGAAAATGAGTTTCTGATTTCAAACAGCTGATTGGTGTCAGTAGTGCCAGCTGGTTAATGTGGGTAATTGTGTATAATGAATAGAAATTAAAGCTGCGAGCAGCATTGGACGGGCCCTCGCACGTCCGTGCCCGTCGGGGGGTGCGGCACGTTGGGTGGGAGATTTGACCTTCTGGTGAATTAGGGCAATTTTTGAGAATTTCTAAACACGACAAGCCCATCAGCAGGTGCTTCCCTTTCATGACGAAACATCGAACTTTGCCACGCCCCGACAGTTTCACGCTTACTCAGGAAGTCTATATGAACACACCTACCAAGTCAATTGAATAAAATCTATAATCTAAAAAAGTTTTATAACTGTGTTGAAAACTGTGGCGGGGCTGCCTAAAAGAAAATTTGCAGGGGGCGCTTTAGAGCGATTATGCCCCGCCTCCTAATTAATTATGCAGCCGAATCTCAGAGAATATTGCACTTAATAACCTCAAGAAGTTTCAGACAGCTCTGAGAAAGTATATGAAAGCCGCACAGTTTCGCCTTCAAAACTAGCCAAAAAGTCAACGGAGTTCCAATTTTGGATCAGAGGGTCAAATTTGATGGAGCGCCATGCCCACACAGTTTCCTCAAGGGCAAAGATTTACTCAGGATGACCATATGAACACACCTACAGAGTTTAAAGTCAATTGGATAAAATCCCTCTGAGGAATCCGTTCAAATATGACCCCTTGTCAACCAGGCCGAATCACTGTAAATGGTGATTTTCATGCATAAATATCTTAATTCCTGTTAATTGTAGCCCATTGCTCCAAGTGACATTTTGTAGGTCTCACTACGGTCTACAAGTCGGCCAAGGTTCTATAACTCTGTGTCAAAAACTGTGGGGGGGCTGCCTGAAAAAAACTTCCAGGGGGGCGCTATAGAGCGATTATGCCCCGCCTCCTAATTAATTATGCAGCCGAATTTTGGGGAATATTGCTCTTAATAACCTCAAGAAGTTTTAGACAGCTCTGAGAAAGTATATTAAAGCCGCACACTTTTGCCTCGAAATGATCCTAAAAGGTCAATGGAGTCTTGGATTTTTGGAAAAAAATCGGGACGCTTGACTTTGACAAGCCACCGTGTCTACATAGTTTCTGGAAAAGTTTCTATTTTTGGAGGGTTTCTTCCCAAAGTTGTTTCCGATAGTTTCACTGAGTTTCAGTCCCGTATGGTCGATATTGTCCGAGCTGGACGTCATCTTGTAAAAATAAAATGTTTCTATCGCCAGTAGGTGGCGCTCTGAAAATCACCAAATGTTGTTATGGAAATGTGTACTAGGCCAGACTGGCATTATATATCAGAGGTTTGGTGACGATTGGAGTATTTTCCACAAAGTTACAGCACGTCAAGCACGTCAAATTTTCATGAAAACACGCCACATTTCGTGGCCCCGCCCCTGACCCATAGTAAATCCAAGGAATACGGCTTGAGCAACCTTTCATCGTCAAGGCCTTAAGAATACACATGCCAAGTTTTGAACAGATAGGACGAAAGCTCTAGGAGGAGTTCGTTCAAATACGAGGTGTGGAAATGTGCACACTTGTGACCAAATATGATTTGTGATGCAAGATGGCGGACTTCCTGTTGGAGTTGGACTATGGCTCCAAGAGGCTTTTTTGTGCGTCTCTGTCTGTTACATACTCCCTCCAAATGTCGTAGACGTGCGTCAAACCGTGTCGAGGGGCTACTCCGAAAACGAAGGTCCAGGTGGCGCTGTTGAGCCATTTTGTTACGCCCTTGTGCGAGACCCCCAAAATACGTAATTTTACACCCAACTTTGGGGGGGTAGGCAAATTTTCGTGAGTTTTCCAGTACTTTTAGGCCGTCAAAAAGGCGATTTACTTTTATGAATAATAATAGTAAATAATAAAAAAAAAAATAATAAACATTCGAAAAACAATAGGGCCTTCGCCGCCTTGCGTGCTCGGGCCCTAATAAACCAGTGGAGCTCAGATATGGGTCGCTATGTCAAAAGGTATAAAAGTTATATATTTGTCTTTTACAAAGTTTATTCAATATCAGACTGTACTTCATGATTTACATACTTATATTTGCTTTGTGGATCATAAAACTGATGGAACCCAAGATTAGCCTAGTACTGTCCAATACATTAAATTTTAGTCCAGCATTTCCTTGAATGGGACAAAAACAGGAGATGGCAAATAAGGACTGCACTTTAATAGTCTGATCCAGTAAGGATGCTCCTCCTATTACTCAATGTGTAAGTGGCTGAAGTGATATGCAATTGGCAATGTTCACTGAATGTTGGATGAGTTAAAAACTAAACAAAAAAATATTTTGACGATTGTTGGAAAAATCATAGAATATTATTTTTAAACTTTTAAAATAATATTACCGTTGAATGGCAATGTGGTTGCGGTCTATAATGTACCATCTGAGGTACTCCTCCACGAGCGTATGCTTCTCACAAGCTTTGACACGTCGGAAGCATCCAGCTGTTTGAAACATTGTGCTGTTTTGCAAAATTAGATTTTGCAAAGACTCCTCCGATTCTGCTTCCTGGACCTTTAAAAGACATTTATTGTAAGACCAACACAAAAATATCCATGCTTGACTACTCTTCTCCTTCATTTATACAAATCTAGGATTAAAAAAAAAAAATGAAATGATTTTTACGTCCTGTTGAAATAAGTGGAAATCTGTCCCTTTAAATAAATAAAACTTAGAGTGTAGTCTTACTCTCAATAGAATAATTTTCAGGTGTCCTCTTAGGAAATTCATGACTTGACTCAAGATTATTTTTCTACCTGGTGTAGAGCTTTCCCTATCTCCTCATCTGTTACATCTTCCACAGTGGCGCTGAAACTTGGCTTCCCTATCATGTGGTTGACAAGGTCCTGTGAGAGGAAATGTGGTGCTGGTCCGCCGTGAACGATAGACACAGCAATCATCCTGCCTGCAAGAAAGTACTCATCTTCCCTGACGGCTGTTACGGAGAGTATATAATTATTATGGATAGTTACCATCTACATCAGTGGAAGATAACATTTTCAAATTAGTTAAAACTTCAAATGTTAACATGTCAAAAAACCCACCTTTCGAATTGTACACAAGATAGCGTCTTTCTGGAGGTCCATCGAAGATGGGGCGATTTCTCAGGTGATTTATTAGGAGCGTGAGGAATTCTCGCCTTGGCCCACCTGTGTCCAACCCTTCTTCAAAGGACCCTGCATCATCAGTGAACTTGACGAAGATTTCGTTGTTTTCACAGTATGAGCTGCGTCGAAATCCTCTGACTGCTCCATCCCATACATCAGATCGCGATATATTGAACCTGGCGACTTTCTTGCGGTCAATTGCAAGTGCCAAATTTGCAATTATTTCAGGTGTCTGCAGACTTGTGGGTCTAGAGAAAAGTGAGAAACATACTTTAGACTTTAAAAATATACTCAAAGCATAGTAGCTACTTTACTTAACAAATATTTAATTCTATATTTATAAACCATTTCCTGACACTTCATTGACACGAGAGTCACTGATGAGTCGGTCTCTAAAACAATGAGCAACATTTTATTCTTATCAACTTAATTCCAATGGACTCTCTTCAAACACACATCTCAACAACTGGACCTGATCCAAGCAGTTACAGGTAGAGAAAGTCAGATTGGTGCTCATTTTAGTGACTTCACTTTTGGACAACTGAATTTTGGACAGAATAGAGAGCTGGTTAATTTTCTACTTATGTCTATATGACTTACTCAGATTCAGGGCATTTCTTTCCTCAGGAATGAGAACTTCATCCTCATCATCGTCAATGATGATAGGTGCAAAGAGGTTGGTGTAGTTTCTGCAAAATAAAGACATTACGTTCACACATATTAAATAAAAACACACAAAATGAATAAACGCACAGTGGATTAGCACAAATTTGCCCAATCCAATGGTTGACCTGATGTTCCAGCTTAAACTCAACATATAATCTTTGTCAGGAGAAAAATGTGTTTACCCCTAAATAATGTTGCATTTCTGATATTTTGTCCACCACACTATAACTACACATAAGACAAAACACACCTGTAACAGGAGCTCTTGATGTCAAGGCATCCGGAGGTACCTGGATAAGTAGGCTCCTCATCCAAGTCAATAGTCTGAAAATTAAGAAATGTAGAAATATGCCAAATATTCAATCAAATTACAATATTATGTAACCAACTCTATGGATTACTTAAAAGGGACAGTTCAACATTTTGGCTAATCTGTCTATTGCAATAATCCGTATTGTCATATGAGTAGCTATTGAAGAAAATGTATTTTACTTAACTTTTGCTTCTTTTCGGTAACACTGTCTCTATACTGTTGCATCCTGGCCAAATGGCTACCTCTTACATATGCTAGACTAGATTCAATTGCAAGCCCAAACAAACCTTTTGTTATAACCAACAGCTCACTACAAACAGAACATGTAGCATATTGTAAGAGCTTGATCATGAGTAGACTATTGTTAGATTCCAGTAAGATAAGATTAGACTTTATTCATCCCTGGTTACCTGTTGTACTTCAGCAGAATG
The DNA here is from genome assembly GCA_005024645.1 of Planiliza haematocheilus. Taxonomy (NCBI): domain Eukaryota; kingdom Metazoa; phylum Chordata; class Actinopteri; order Mugiliformes; family Mugilidae; genus Planiliza; species Planiliza haematocheilus. The sequence continues at coordinate 617,157 of SRSE01000487.1, forward strand.
TGACAGCCCCCCAGCACCATTCCTGAGAGGGCATAAAAGCATAAATCATAGTGTACTACAAAATATTATTGTTGACACTGCAAAACCAAACAAACATTTAGATATGGAGTAGCAATGCATTTACTTATAGTGAATGTTATAATAACCACAAATTACAAAGCATCAAATGAATAAAATAAAGCTAAATGTTTTATGGCACACACACACTTACCCGTTGTCTTGCATCTCTTTGTGTACAGGACTGCTCTTGTGCTGAGGTTCAAATGGCTGTAGTAAAGACAAAATTTAATTCAAATACAAGTATTTGTTTAGTACTGCTAGGCCAAAAACCCACACAGGTTGAGGGCCAGTTAATCACGAAAATGGCCACCTAAATGTTTCAAATTGCACTCACCAGTGTATCAGCTAGATCAAACTCTCTTGATGTTGTTTTAATCACAATCTCGGAGTCTGAGTCTGAATTTGAAGTGTCTGGCAATTCTCCAACTGCAAAACATGAAAATAAATGAAGCTCACCTCAATGATAATTGTTAAAAAAACAGGAGCTAAAAGGGAAAATGCTTAGATAACTTCATGAAGGCTGAAAACAGTAGGGAGGAATTAATAAAAGCCAAGGCCCAATTTTAAAAGACAGCTTGACTACTGATCCCAAAGTGAGGGAAAGTCTACATTTTTTTGGTTTCAGGAAGGGAAGTAAACGTCTTAAAAGTTGATAGCTAATTATAGATTGATAGTTACTTTGGTGATTGTATGGGCCATTGTTGCTTATCTATTCACCAGTTCTAAATCAGTTAGTGAAACAAAAGCCTTGTGTGTTAACATTCCGCACACAAACCATAAAACATCTCATCTTTTGCAAAAGCAAGCTCTTCATCAAAATCCATGTAATCGCTTAAAAAAATTATTCCAAACTACACACCAACATCAAATATTAGACCTTTTCATCAACACCTCTGAAACACCTTTCACATTCCTTTTGTAATGATAATGATTATATGCTAAGTATAATTTCATTAGTGATACATATTTCAGACATTTTTCATTTGTGAATTTAGTGGCCTTTCTGTGTCCTTGTGGAGCAAGTCAACAGATACAGGCTTCCAGCCTAATCTAGAGGATTGTTTGCCATCTTACATAACACTAGGTGCAGTGTTTTGTTAAAACCGAATTAAAAAATGTGTAGTATAATTCTAAGTATTGTCTGACATTTTGCTCCATCTATATCAATTTTCACTTTCTATTGATTGTATCTTTATTTTTAAAAAATTACAACGATAAATAGCAGATTCCTCACTGACTAACATATAGCAGTACAGCAAGTCAAGGCATCTTTGCACTGGACAAAACCAGGTCATAACAACAGTGTTTACCTTCCTCGAACTGCTTTTTTGGGCAGATGAAAACTGTGATCCGCTGATATGATCTGCCAATTTCTGCCTTGTATGTTTGTAGCGTAAATGGTCTTTGTGTCCCAGGGATAGTAATGACTTCAGAGCCATCTGGATAAAGAAGGACGAAAGGTCCCTCATCCAGGTCTTTGTTGAAGTCCCTCATTTTTTTCACTGCGTGATTAAGCAGATCTTGGGCAGTGATGTCAGGATCTGTAGAAAGACAGAGAGTTTTCCCACGCACTGGCTTGAGACCACCACCCTTTCCAATGGTCATCAAGCCAATATTTATCTGCAAAATAAAAAATAAAAAAATCACTAAATCAAAAAAGTACTGTAATATCTAAAGATCAATGCATACTTTAAATGATCATTAATGCTATGTTACATGTAAAACTTACAAAATTAACAATGATTAACTCCAAATATCACTCAAAGCAGAGTGACCCAAATCTTTAAGTTTTAAGTTTAAGTAGCCTTTATTGTCATTATACAATGAATTGTACAATGACATTATGAGGTTACAATGGAGGGTTAGTCCTGAGCCACTGCGACTGAGCGCACCGTCACTATGGGCAAACCTAACCTTTACTGCCCATCATGCATGTCTTGAACCCAGTAAACACATTTGAAGGGTACTTTTCAATACAGATAATTGCTAAAACAAATATTTGCATGTCACAGTTACATATTCATCATGATCATAAACTAGCAATCTGTGTTCTCACTCTCTCCACCTGTTCCTCGTTCCCCTCATTTGTGTTGGTATTCAAGGCTTGTCTTCAGTTCATTCTTGGTTGGTTAATTGTTATTGTTGGTGTGTGTAATGTTATACGTTCTCGTGTCGTCGCAGTTTCATTTGTGTTTCAGGTTCCCTTGTTAAAGTTATTGTAGTTATATAGTTTGAGTAGAAGTTTAGTTTGTTTTTAGTCTTAAGTTTTTTCCTCCTGTCGAGCTGCCCTTGTGTTTACAACGCGTTGGATTTATTTTTTTATCCGTTTTGGTTTCACATTAAAGAGTTCCTACACTCTAGCAGTTTTTTGTCTGCATCTTTGGGTCAATCACCTCAACACACTCCCCTCCGTAACATATGGTCATGGCACAGATATATATATTGGTCACCATAAAACTGACCCTACCATCAGACTTACTTTTAGAGGACTGAGATGATGGAAGAATATCAACAGCTAGTTAACAGTTATTCATTCTCACTCTGAGCCATAACCAACTTACCTGGACTTCATTTTTTTTCTTTGCCTTCACTTTCCCACAGGAAAACTTTTGCCTCTCCTCTGCTTTTCTCTTTCTGTATTCCAGAAAGGTCCCTAGAGTAGGGGCTTGAATAGTCTGTGATGCTACAGGGAAGCAAAGGAAAAATATTACATTATACAGACACATAAATACAGCAATAGCTTTATGTTTTACAGCTTACAAGAATCAAATTAAGACAACACATTGTCTTTTGCAAAGTAGGGGTGGAGTTTTAGGAAAACAAACTGAAGAAAGAAAGTAAACAAATCTAAAAACACCAGACACAATCTTTTCCTTTTGGCCTGCAATGCACATAACATGCACTCTAGCGTTACTGACAGCCAAAAGATACTCTGGCAACAGCGGTGACATCAATACATTCATCATTTCAAACAGCAGCAATCATGAAACACCTGCTGCCCCCTCACCCTAGATCAGTGGTCCCCAATACCCGGGCCGTGGAGCAATTGCAGGGTGTCTGCAGGGTTTAGTCAGTCAAATTTAAGACTTTTTAAGACCTTTTTATGACCATTTTGATTTAAATTTATGACCTACACGAACTATGAAAAATAACTTTTAAAGTCATTAGAATTCCTTTCAAGTTTACTTGACAGCAACAAATTGTATACATTTTTCTTAAGGGTGACAAACTGAAGGCTCTTTCATGAAGTATCAACACAGGAACATCACTTAACAACTGTAAATTCAGGGTGTCTCTCCAGGAGAGCTCCAGAGTCTTCTTACACAGGGTGCAATATGCTTGATATTTGTTGTTCGCGACGGGCTTAAGCCAGCTCTTAAACGCATCGTCATCAAGCCATACCACGTTAAACGTACACTTTCCCATCGTCATGCGCGGATTAATGCACAGGCTTCCCTAGGCTGCAGCCTAGGGGCCCCACGTGTGGAGGGGCCCTTGGATTGGTCAGACTATTTTTTTTTTAGAAATGTAAATACACTACGATGGTATAAAAAGAATGGACCTCTATTGGTCCGTGGGGTGATAAACAAGCAAAAAACCACTGATTGGGCAAACATGCGTCACTTCTATCCAATCAGCTCATTGATTTGATTTGTCATTCTTCCATCACAATGCGTCACCTGTCAATCTTACAGCGGCAAAATGTCAGACAAGAAACCGAGTGGCGCTCAGAAACGCAAAGTGCAGCGGGAGAAGGAAAAAAGGGCCAAGCAATTATTAATTAATATCCCGAAGCTAACAGGGTATTTTAAGTCTGGTGGTGGTCAAGGTCAAGATGTGGAGGCGGATGACGCTGACCGCGACCACCGCGCCTCGCCCTTGTCTTCGCCACGGTCTTCGCTAGCTAATGAGGAGTGTCCGACAGTGTCCGAGTGTGAGACCGAGGGGTCGACAACAGAACCGCCAGACACAGCGGGTTGTGCTGCTGGTGTCCAGGGAGTGAGCCATGATGTGCTAGCCTCCGCTAATCCCTCCGTGAGTGCTTCACCTGCTGCTGCAGAGAGTGCACAAGACGGCAGCAATCCTGCTAACGTTACCTGGAGCTCGGATCCTGCGTGCTGGGAGACAATTGATGAAGATATGAGGAAATACTGGATTAAAATGGGACATGAGACATGTCAGAATAAAGATGCAGATGTGGCTGCATCTGAAAGACAACACAAACACCAAAAAAGATACTTTTCTAAAACTTTGTTTACAAGAAAAATGGCAAATGGCGAAAGTGTGGAAAGAGAATGGTTGCTGTATTCCCCCTCAAAAGGATCTGTATTTTGTTTCGCATGCAAATTATTCGGTGACAGTGATTTTCAGTCAGCTTTCACGACTGGCTACAGTGACTGGAAGAACGCAACCGCGCGCCTCGCTGAACATGAAGGATCAAGGAGCCACAAAAAGGCCATGGTAGCCTATGTTACACGCTGTGCTGATGCTGGATGCATTGATACTGAACTAAAGAAACAATTTGACAGTGAATGTGAATACTGGACAGAAGTTTTAAAGAGGGTGGTTGCGGTGGTTAAGTTTTTGGCGGAGCGAGGACTACCATTCAGAGGACACAGTGAAATTTTTGGACAAGCTGATAACGGGAATTTCATGGGAGTTCTGGAAATCATCGCTGAGTTTGACCCATTTCTGAAAGCCCATATTGAAAAATATGGCAATGCTGGTAAGGGAACACCTTCCTATTTGTCTTCAACAACATGTTTGGAGTTTATTGAGCTGATGGGGGAGCAGGTCCTTGCAGAGATCATCAGGCAAATAAAAGTGGCAAAGTACTTTTCAATAAGTGTCGATTCCACGCCAGATGTGACCCACATAGATCAGCTGACATTCATTATGAGATATGTGTCACCCGATGGCAGGATTGAGGAGCGTTTTGTTAAGTTTCTGCCTATTCAAAGTCACTCAGGAGAGTCACTCTGCCAGTCTGTTCTTGGTGTTTTGCAGGACATGGGTATTGATATAAATAACTGCAGAGGCCAATGCTACGATAATGCCGCCAACATGTCCGGTACTTACAGTGGCCTTCAATCACGCATTAAACAGATTAACCCTTTGGCTGAATGGGTACCGTGCGCTGCACACACACTTAATTTAGTCGGGGTTAACAGTGTTAACTGCTGCCTTGAGACGGAGGAATTTTTTAACTTCGTACAGACACTTTTTAATTTTTCCTCCAAATCCACATCCCGTTGGCAGGTTATTACAGCGGGTTTACAGCCCAATGATAACCACAGAATAGAAACTTTAAAAAGTCTGTCTGACACGAGATGGTCAGCACACGCACAAGCGACAAAAGCACTGCACCAGAACTATGCGAGGATCCAAGAGTCCTTGCTGATGTTAAGTGATGACTCCAGCCAAAATCTTACAACTCGAAATGAAGCAAGGGCACTCTACAGTAAAATGGAAAAAATAGAGAATGCATTCCTGTGCAACATGTGGAACATAATACTACAACGTTTCCATAAGACCAGTACTGCACTGCAAACTGTGGAACTGGATTTATGTAATGCTGTCAATTTGATCAGCTCATTGAGGGATTATGTGGCCAACCTACGTGATAATTTTGACAACTTTGAGAGTGAAGCAAAAAACATGTCTCCGACAGTGTCCAAGCAATATACAGCGGACACACACAGACACAGAAAAAGAAAAAAACAAGCAGATGAGGCAACTGAACCGGACTGTGAGCAGTCGGGCCGTGACAGGTTCAGAGCGACAGTGTTCATTGCTGCCATAGATCGTCTCCTTGCTGAAATGGATCGGAGGTATCACTCCTACACACATGTTCAGCACACATTTGGATTTCTGAACAACATTCCATCTATCTCCACACAAGACCTCCGTTCAGGAGCAGCTGATCTCCAGAGGAAATATCCAGGTGATCTAGAAGAAGATTTTGTGGATGAAATTGGACAGTTCAGAGAATTCATTAAGGGGCAGGATGACACCTCAGCTAGGTCACTGCTGAGTCATATAAGAGGACGGAGACTACAGTCAGTGTTTCCGAATGTTGATATAGCACTGAGACTCTTTTTGACTTTACCTGTTACCAATGCCACTGGGGAGCGTTCATTTTCAAAACTTGGACTTGTGAAGAATAAACTGAGATCCACAATGGGCCAAAACAGACTCAATCACCTGTCTTTGATGAGCATTGAGAGTGATATTCTCAGAAAACTGGATTTTACCAGCCTCATCAAAGACTTCTCATCCAGGAAGACAAGAAAGAGAGCCCTGTGAAAATAAGTTCTGTGTATTTACTGGGCTGCAGTTATGTTACATTGCTGCCACACACACACACACACACACACACACACACACACACACACACACACACACACACACACACACACACACACACACACAGGTTTTCTGCTGCTGTATTATGGTTTTTGTTGAAATTGTATTTTTGTTAAGCTTGCAGATGTAGTTTAAATGGCTTTCTGCAGTATTTTTGGTACAAATAAAGGCTGTTATAGTAAATGAGTGCTAAATTACTTTTTTCTGGGAGAACATGATGCATAAGGGGGGCCCCAGAGAAAAAATAGCCTAGGGGCCCATGACTACCTTAATCCTCCCCTGCCCATCGTGTAAAGTTAAATCAATTAATAAGAACCATACGCTACATCAGTGGTCGGGAACCTTTTTGGCCGAGAGAGCCGCAAAAGCCACATATTTTAAAATGTATTTCCGTGGGAGCCATATAAGATTTTTTTTAACACTGAATACAAATAGATGTGTGCATTTTTAACTAAGACCAACTGTTTTAGAGTATAAGAAGCCTCTGAATTTATTAATTTTAATGTCGTTGCTATATTGAAGCTAACCAATAATAAATAAAATACTTAATAGTAATGTAACTTCTGGTGCTGCATGATCGTGATCGCGCACCGATCTCCATAGCAACCACTGTGTTTCAGAGGTAGATGCGCATGCGTACTCACGTACTGCGAGTGAATTCTCAGGTCATTAGCTCATCAGCACTTTCTTTTCCGAGCTGTTCTGTATTGTTAAAATTGAAGTAACACAAAACGCTGACTCTCCTACTGATTTTAATTGGGACATTTTACATCGAACGTAAAGACACTAAATGTGTGGTACATGTTTGGAAGGCTGGGCGCAGAGGAGACCACCGAGCTCTCTCCGAGGGGAGGGGGAGAGGGCCCGGCCAAGGCCCCGCCCAGCATGGACTTATGGTGCGTTCCATTTGCCTCGTAAGCACGACTTGCAACTCGGGAGTGACGTCACATCCGTGTCGGAAAACAAGTTACAGCGGGTTTTTGCGTTCTGTTTACAACAGGTCGGAGAAAAAATGGATTCCTAACATTTCTAGTGTTTATCTCGTTTACAGTGCAACCAAAGCGGATTTCACATGTCCATTACATATTACACAAACATATTTCACAGTTTGATATTTGAATATTCCGTTATGATTAACGTTAACGACAGGCTGCTGCTTCGCTTTCTGCTCAAGACTCGGCATTGTTGTCATAGCAACATGGAGCGTCTCTAGCCAATTTAAACTGCACAAGCTACAAAATAACGTATTAAGCGGTATTTAGCTGTAGCGACATGCCTATTAGGTAACCGTATACTGCTGTGTGTACGACTTCTACATTTGGTTACAACAAAGACAACTGAAGTGCTTAAAATAGAAGAAAACCACAATGTGATGCTCGTGGTAGCCATCTTGGAATCTGAACTCGGGGTCCTCTGAAGCTCACCGAGTTGACGACTTGTATTTCCGACCTCGGGCGCGTTCTATTTGCAACTTCCGGCTCGTAACTCCGGAAACCGACTCGGAAACCGAGTTGGATGGACAAATGGAACGCACCATTAAACACAGCACAGACAGTTCAGAAGACGCGAAGACGGTGGGAGCTGCCTCAAACACCGGCAGCTGCCGCGGCAGGAAGTGCCACTACTAGGTGCCGCTGCACTCTATTTTCTGACCCAGAGAGCGGTCGTGACTTGCCCTTTTTATCAGGTTGAATGTTTTCATGGTACGCAGTACCGGCTTACTTTCACCCGCCTGGGAGCCAGACGCAGTCATCAAAAGAGCCACATCTGGCTCGCGAGCCATAGGTTCCCGACCCCTACGCTACATAAATGAGACAATACCTTCCGACAAACCGAGAATACACCAGTGAATACCGTCAGTGAGTGAAGCTCTTCGCGCGAGTTTCTGTGAAATTCCCGCCGATAAGTCCATTTCCTGCACTGCCGCATTATGGACCTTGTAGTTCTGGAACACGATGTTACCACACAGATTTCCTCAGATAGAACTACTGGCGAAACGAATGAATCCCGCTCCCAGCGTATTTTCTTGGTAGCACCATGAATGAACGAACATATACATTTAAGACGTGGCTAAATGTAATTTATGACCTTGTATGGAAAATCCGAACGTTTTTATGACCTTTTATGGCCTAAAATTCTTATTATGAAATTTATGACTTTTTATGACTTTTTATGACTCCGCGGAAACCCTGGCAATTGGTACCGGGCCGCACGAGTCTGTACGATGTTTTATTTTGAAAATCCCTGTACGTGATAATAATGCATAATATGCGGAGACCGCATCCCTAACGAGGCAATGAAGCCGTCAAAACAGCTTCGCGTATCGTATTTTGAAGGGATATTTAAACGTTACGATAGCAACACCCCCCCCGACCAAAATTACAAAACTTACTTGAAGGTCGCGCGTGAGTGTCGCCAACGTGTTCTTGCAGCCTTTTCCCACACTCACTGCAGAAGTTCGGCTTATCCTCAAAATGTTTCCCACAACTGGGGCAATACATCGTGTCTTCTTTCGCGGTGTTTCCATATGTGTTTCGCCGCTGCATTGTCCTTCCGGTTCAAAGGACGGACCAGTCCAATCAGCGACGATTCCTGTCGCCCGAGGGTACCTACCCTTTCCGTTTTGGTTAATGTCGTTGTGTTTTCTGATTTGCCGTTGTGTTTTCTCTTTTGCCGTTGTGTTTTCGCTTTTGCCGTTGTGTTTTCTCTTTTGCCGTTGTGTTTTCTCTTTTGCCGTTGTGTTTTGTCTTTTGCCGTTGTGTTTTGTCTTTTGCCGTTGTGTTTTGTCTTTTGCTGTTGTGTTTTCTCTTTTGCCGTTGTGTTTTCTGATTTGCCGTTGTGTTTTGTCTTTTGCCGTTGTGTTTTGTCTTTTGCCGTTGTGTTTTCTCTTTTGCCGTTGTGTTTTGTCTTTTGCTGTTGTGTTTTCTCTTTTGCCGTTGTGTTTTCTCTTTTGCCGTTGTGTTTTCTGATTTGCCGTTGTGTTTTGTCTTTTGCCGTTGTGTTTTGTCTTTTGCCGTTGTGTTTTCTCTTTTGCCGTTGTGATTTGCACTTCAGGGCCACCGTACTAGACAGTCCTGAGTAAATTCAACTAATTAAATGTTACTGGCGAGTGTATGAATAATTTTAAGTTGAATCAATTTAAATTTCAAAGTTTTTGTCAGACCACACCCCTTTTTCAAATCCACTGAGTTATGAGAGACCCTTGCAGTTGGAGAGTACTGGACCACCTGCTTTTAAAACTATAGGTAAGTTGTTGTTTTTTTCATTTTCTATAGGCCTACACATACTCGTTCATACACGTACTATGCGTACAACCACATAGATAATAAAAATGGAAAGAAAGAATGAAAGAAAGACAGAGAGACAGAAAGAAAGATGACAACATCAAACAAACAAACAAATATATATATATATATATATATATATATTTATATATATATATATATTGTACGTTTAACGACGCTAATCTGTAAAATGGAAATAAATGTGAAGTACTGCTTTTGATTCGTGATGATTTGTTGTGGCGCGATGCATTCTGGGAACATAAACGGCCGTGACCGTGACGGCGCTCAGAGCATAACGTTAGTCCAAACCGAAGCGCCGTGCTGAGTCCAACCGAGCTGCATCCGTTATTACTGTTGCGTGAATTGAAGGAACTAGTGGTAAGGAACTAGACTTTTTGTTTTATCTTTGTGGTTCGAAGACATTTAATGTGAACAGGCTCGACGGACATTTGAAGGCGCTAGCTTGCTGTCCGTTAGCCGACTTCTCCTTGGAGGGAAGTTGTTGTTTGGTCGCAGTGGAAACTGTTTTAATGTTCAATTTTCATCGCTCAGCTTAGCCTGCTTCTTATGATAAAGCCAGTTTTCTTACTCTAGCTTTATGTGAACAATAAAACATCGCTGTAACGACTTTGACCGTCTGGACACCACACCGGGATCTGGACAGATACAACGCGGTTCTGAGAAGCGGGGCTATCGCGCGTGCACGGAGAGAGGAAACGCCATCCAGCAGTTTTTCTTCGCAGCGCTACTGAAACTGGTAAGTCCATATATCTGACAAAATAACATTTAGGCTAATGTTGGCTTATTAGGGAACATTAGAAATACAGTTTCAAAGTTAAAACGTTACAGAAAAAGTAACGTGTTACTTACATGTCTTACTTGTTAAATTGTGTTTTAAATACATTTGACTATCCTTAATAACTGTTTATTCTACTGTGTCTTGTATTCAATGTCCATTATCTCCCAGACAACTGAGCCAACAGACGTTCGGTGTCTTTGCCTTCGAGGGCTGCCAGTCATCTTGGGAGATGATCCTTCTGCCTTCTTCAAAACATGCTGTGTAAGTAAATCAATTTGTAGAACATGTTGTTGATGACCATTTTCATTTTGAACCATTAACTGAAGGCAGTTTTTGTGTACAACACGATGCTTTTTAACCGTCTTGATTTTCTCCTCTTTGTTGATCTGTTTCTTTCCTCCTTTAGGATGCCACTGACCAGGACTCATACGTTCAAACTCCAGTAGGACCCTTCCTCAGGCCTTCTGTGTAATTTGTGGGCTGATTTACGCCCTGCACCTGGACTATCCCAAGTACATGAAAAATAAAATGCTAAAGTGATGCCACTGTGTTGTTTTCTTTTTCTAAATATTTAAAGCCTTGAGGATATTAACTGCACTAACTGGGGTAATAAATGAACAGTACACATGAGTTTGAGTCAAGTCAACTTGGACTTAATTGCAATGAACTTAAAGATATTAGTTGTAACAATTGTGCAAAACAATTGACCTTGCAAAAAAATTAAGTTGATTCAACTTATATTTTTTAGTCTACTGAACTAAAATTAGAAATTCAAATACATTTAAGCTTTTAAGTTAGATGTACTTAAGTTTTTATTTTCCATTACTTAAATTTTTTAAGGCAACCGGTTTCCTCAAATTTTTTAAGTAAACTCAACTTATCCGGGCTTACAGTGAATGACCTGGGGCCTCATGTAGGAAGGGTGCATATGCACAAAAAGTTCGGTACGTACTCGCTCACGGAAAAGTTCTGATGTATCAAGACTGAAATGACCAACGTCATGGCTGGCATATGCTGCTTTAGAACTGTTGATCCTTTGGTGACACTGTGATGCTGGGAAACTGTCATAATAAATAAATGGGAAAACAATGAGTCCGACCGATCAGGACTGTGCCAGTCGACCCTGAGCAGAGCCATGCAAGCCGCGTGGTACGGAGTTATCCGCATGTCAGCCAGGTACAGTGTTGGGAAAGTTATTTTTCTACACGAACTAGTTCGAACAGTTCATAGTTCATAAGCTTTAAAATGAACTAGTTCAGTTCATAGTTCACAATCTTTAAAATGAACTTGTTCGTTCATGATTTCAAATATTTTAGTTCTTTTTACATTTTTTTTTTTTTTTTTTTACCTCCAATACATTGCTGCGAGCTATTTGTCAAAATTACTGTCACTGCCCACTGTAGCACCACAGACAGCAATTCTACACCTTTTGAATGAGAATTTAAGTTAGCATCGAGCGGACAGGGCTGCAATAAAAATATGAGGACAAACGTGCTGCTTAAATGGTCTTTATTATAAAGACAATCAGAACTGTAGTCCTTAAGGTGCAAACCGGGCGGGCAAAGTTGTAGACAAAAGTCACGTTTCTACCGTCTGCGTCAGTACTGTCTTTGCCGAAAAACTCTTTTAAATGTTCATATGCTGTGCAGTCTGAGAGCTCCGGACTGTTGCCTTCTTCCTCCATAGCCCATGCTTTGTTGTGATGACGTTTTGTTTGTGCGACAGGGCGACGAGCGGTGTCGCGGTGCAAATCTGTTGCCATATCGGATGGCTTTCCGCAGCGCCGTTAAGCACAGTTCACGGTGTATTTTATTTGGGGGTTCACTGGAAATCTGGCATAGTTTTGAACGAAAATAGAACGTGTCTGAACGCCGTTCACAGACGTCAGAATGAACGCGTTCGCAATAAAGTTCCTCAATCGGAAATACGAACGGTTCAGTTCTTAGTTCACCAAAATATGAACGAGTTCATGAACTTTCGTTCAGGCGCAAATTCCCATACAATGCATCTGAACAGGTCTACATTGATATAAAAGCAGCATCACATGATGAATCAGTAGTAGAGACATTTTCATTCGATCAATGTACAGATCATATGCGTAAATGCAGTTTACCAATGTGGTGGTGCGTGAAGGACAGCGTGCCCAAGAGTACATTTTTGCGCGCCACTTCAGTAGCATCTTCAATTCGCTTTCTGTGACTTTCTTTTTTTTTCCCGTCTTACTCATTTTTATGTTTTAATTTTCAGATTGTCAATTTAAATATAATTTGCATACTTAATCGGATCGTTAGTAGGGATGGGTCGGGTACAACATGTGCACATTTTTAATTTTGTATTTATTACAGTGTTTTTAATAAGCACACATTATCTTTTATTTTGGGCTGCTATTTTTATCTTGTTTTTATTTTTACTTTATTCTCTATCAGGACAAGCAGTTATTTATTCTGCTTCTGATGTCTTTTTTATTTATAAACTGTACTTGGACCTAGGCCTACTATTGTTGTGTGAATGGTTGTATGTCTAGATGGTGGACTGTATCTGTATCTGTTGAGTTCCACATTGATTAGGATGTAGAATGCTTCTGGATGCGCCACGTTTTAGCAGGAACTCCACGCAAGTCTTTGTACATTAGGCCCCTGGTGACCCAGAGCTCCACATGTCACCCATTAACACAAGATCTTCACGGGGTTATGTCTTCTCTCTCCGTCTTTATTTTATTTTTTTACAAATGACTGTAAATCTGCAGATAATTTACTCGCCACTTTAAAGGTCTTAGATGACACAATGATTGTGGGACCTAAAGGGTCCAAAAAGAGACAAAAGGACAAAAAGGGGGTTGCACCTGCCAAATAGAAGAACTTGGAAACAACCACAATAGCGTAAATCAGGGATGATTAGGGACACCATCTCCCAAACTGCTTCCCAATGTCAGTGGTTGTGTCATTCACATTCCTAGGGACTATAATTACAAGCACATTTAAGTCAGACATACAAGTCACTACAAGGCCTGAAGAGACTTGTTGTCTGAGGAAAAAATCAGTGCAGATCATGTCACCTCTGCTTATTTTTTGTGCATATTTGCACAAACAATATTTTTTATACATAACTAAGGGTATGGCCCAGCACACATTGACAATCATCCCCTAATGGTGAAAAGTGCTTAATTTTGTATGTCACGTGTATGACATTTTGCTTTCCTATTAATTATTGTTCATTATGTCCTGTAACAGTTTGATGTAGTTTCATGCCAGGTACTGAAAACCAACCAGGTCCACTGTGTCTCATACAGGTAGTATAACGTTTTCTGACCTCTGAATAACATGCTACCGCAGTGTGTAATACTAGATAACATATACATTAAAAATGGTTGTGAGTCTTCTGTAAAGTGTTGCAGTCACTTATTACTATGTTAAAACAACTTAAGTAGTGAAGTCAGAAGCAACCACCAAACACAGAACAAGAGCACTATGATGTTTAACCCAGATAGTATCTTGCTTACCTCATGTGGTATCTAGCAATGTCGCTATTTCTGCTTTCGCTTTATGAGAGTTCTGCTTTCACTTAAATACAACAGAGAGGACAGACCTTTGTTTATTTTCAGTTATGGTGGAGCTTTTTTGTTTAGACGTACTGGAAGGCAATGATGTACACTGTTAAACTTTTTAGCGTAAATTTACAGTAATTTACAGGCAGCAGCTTCGCCAGCAAACTACTGTAGTTTTACAGTATCTCGCTGAATTTCAGAATTACAGTATATTACTGGAAATATACAGTTCTTTGTTGTGAATTTACAACGATATGTTGATATGATATTGTATATTTACAGTATTTAAACCAGATCGCGAAGGTATAGATCGCGTGCCATTGAACTAATATTACTACTACAACTACTACTAACAATAATAATAATGATAATTAAATCTTAAAAACACACACGCCAAGTTTGGAACAGATAGGACGAAAGCTCTAGGAGGAGTTCGTTCAAATACGAGGTGTGGTAATGTGCACACTTGTGACCAAATATGATTTGTGATGCAAGATGGCGGACTTCCTGTTGAAGTTGGACTATGGCTCCAGGAGGCTTTTTTGTGCGTCTCTGTCTGTTTACAGAGACGCACAAAACTGTTGGGGAAACTGTTGGGGAAACTGAAGAAAGTGAAACTGAAGAAAGAAAAAAATAAATAAATAATAATAATAAAAATAAAAATAATAAACATTCGAAAAACAATAGGGCCTTCGCCGCCTTGCGTGCTCGGGCCCTAATAATAATAATAACTAGAAAAGTGCCGAGTGGGCTGTTGCCATTAGCTGCTAATGTTAGCAATTAGCATGACGCGCTAGCCACTAACTTTAGCATTAGTTTAGTGTTAGCATGTCTCTTTAGACACTAAAAATTAAATACATGCTAATTGTTAGCATGCTAATGCTAACATGCTAATTGCTAATATGCTATTCGCCAACATGCTAATGCTGCCACTAATGCAACCACCAATTTCTAGCCACTAAAAATTAGCATTAGCCGCTAATGTTAGCAATTAGCATGACGCGCTAGCCACTAACTTTAGCATTAGTTTAGTGTTAGCATGTCTCTTTAGACACTAAAAATTAAATACATGCTAATTGTTAGCATGCTAATGCTAACATGCTAATTGCTAATATGCTATTCGCCAACATGCTAATGCTGCCACTAATGCTACCACCAATTTCTAGCTACTAAAAATTACCATTAGCCGCTAATGTTAGCAATTAGCATGATGCGCTAGCCAATTATTTTAACATTGGTTTAGTGTTAGCATGACTTTTAAGCCACTAAAAATTAAGTAGATGCTAATTGCTAACATGCTAATGCTAACATGCTAATTGCTAATATACTATTCGCTAACATGCTAATGCTGCCACTAATGCTACCACCAATTTCTAGCTACTAAAAATTAGCATTAGCCGCTAATGCTAGCAATTAGCATGACGCGCTAGCCAATGACAGACAGACACCTGTCATTGTTCAACTTGGGTGCCAAAAGCCAAAATGGTCGCCCCACAGACCAGTTACTTCATTAGAAGTTTCCCGAGTGGGCTGTTTCCATTAACATTGCCCCAAAATGGCCGCCCTACAGACCAGTTACTTATGTTTTCCCGCCTCTTTCTGTGGAGCCCCTGGTTGCCACGGTTACCAGTTTGAATGTCAGTTAGAAAAGGACTAGAGTGGGCGAAAATGCTGAAACCACGGCCTCGAACAGGAAGGCCTTGTGGCCAAACCGTGTGTCCAATCGTTGAACCGACTTCACTTTGGGCATCTTGAGGCTTTCCTGAACGTCTAGATATGCAGTTTGTGGGTAAAATGTAGAAATGTGAGCTATTTAAAGCGATTTAAAACAAAGGATTGCTTCTGCTTTGCTCCACAAATTTAACATTGCAGTCTATGGAGCGAGGAAGGGGTTTGCTGGCGCAGCTTTGCGTCTCACGCCAAAACTATAAGACTTACAGCTTTAGCAGACAAATTGTGAGCGAGAAGACAAATTTTCCTACGTTTCTATGTATACATTATGTCTGTGGTGTGAAATTTGTGGCCACGGGAGCAGTTTCTGTTTTATTTTTTGCCTAATTTTCTTCTCTCTTCTCACTCTAGCTGTCCCTCTAGCGCGAACATTCCGCGCAATACACACCCATTATAAACCCCGAAATTTGAGTAAAAACCTACACTTCTTTGAGGCTTAATGGTTTAAAAACGGTAAAAGGTGTCGATAAGTGAAGGGAATCTCTGAAGAGAAGACAAGAGTGTCTACGTTTTAAAGTTTAAAATAAGTCTCTGGGTGAAAGTATGCCAGAGCAGTTGATTGTTGAAAATGCCTGTTGATTTTTGGGGTCTCCCATTCATTTGAATGGGAAATTCTTCGCCTTTTTTCTCGAATAAATTCGCGAAAAACTCGTCAATCGCTTATCCAAGTAATAGCATAGGATTCGGGATCAAAACACACGTTTCGATATATCATGTGTTGGGGTCCTCTGGCCGGTTCGGGCCGCATTAATTGCCGAAAAAGGGCAGAAAATGAATAATATTAAGTAAAAAAACTGCAAAGAAACACGCAGAAGATCAAGAGTTGCCTCGTGCCTATGGCACGAGGCCCCAGCTGCAAGCAGCATTGGACGGGCCCTCGCACCCCACGCTTGTCGGCGACCGGCAAGGACGGGGTCACTGCAGTTCCCGGGGCAGAGCATAAATTCTCTCCTCCCTGAATCTCCTAAAGCCCTTTTAGAAAGGCTTGTTTTAACAGACTAAATGGCACCATCTGCTGGACAAAGTTGCGTACTACGTGCAAAGATGAGGGAATCAGTCAGGCAGGGGCAGGTGTCACTTTCACTACAGTAGAACGCCCAAAGGTTAACGAAAAGTCACAATTTTCGCAGTGAACAACCAAAACCCATATAAGTACATCTTGACAAAATTAAAAGAGAATCCAAAGACCTCGATGGGAACGGCAGCTCATCAGATATTTTCTAACATTTCTTGTCCAAAGTAGGTGGCGCTACAATAATTGTATGAATATTGTCATATGGATGTGTTCAGATAGGGACCAGCAACAATACTGTAAAGTTTGATGCACTTTGGACTAAATTAAAGCACATTTAACACTACTTCCAGTTCCAACCCGCGTCATCAAATCAAAGAAATTTTTGAGGGGCCAGAACACCCACGCCACTTGGACGAAAAGTCAATTTTCTTTTCTCAGGACACTGACTATACTTGTAACTATCTATTTCCACATTTTGAAGTCAATCTGACAAGGTTAAATGCCAGACCCTCCCACATTCCAAAGCCAAGATTTTTCAATTTCAAGGTGTTTTTTCAACTTTGCGGACAAAATAGCAGACTTTCTGTTGGGTTTAGACTATGGCTCCAAGAGACTTTTTTGTGCGTCCTGGGATTTTACATAAATGTGACATATTTCCAGATTTTTAGACGCAACAGGCTTCCGGGGCTGTTCCGTTGAAAATTTGTAGGTGGCGCTAGAGAGGCATTTTGCCACGCCTGTGCTTGGGGCACTTACTCAGATCATTATTGGAGGGAAACGAATCTCTCTGCCCATTTTCAGGACTTTTCGTGCATGAATGACGAAATGCTGATTTTCGGCCTGAACAGAAGAACGAGAAAAATAATAATAATAATAATAATTAAAGCTGCAAGCAGCATTGGACGGGCCCTCGCAATCCACGCTTGTCGGCGACCGGCAAGGACGGGGTCAGTGCAGTTCCCGGGGCAGAGCGATAATATTCTCCCCTCCCTGAATGTACTGTATGCAGTTTGGCAGACAGCTAACAGTTCTCCTATGAGAGGCAAAGTCTTCTTGCTTCAAGGATTTATTTTCTCACTCCCAATTCAAGTTGACTGTAAAACTGAAATACATACAACAAAAGATGATTCCAAAGAAAATTCTGAATATATTTTAAGTATCTCTAAATATCTCTTACTTCTCTTTACATCTAGTTTATAAATAGTAAATAAATATTCTCTTTTCAACTTTATAATTAACTTTGTCCATGTAAAATGGCACATTGTAATGACTAAATAAAAAACCTCTCTTAAACCCCTTTTAGAAATGCTTCTTTTAACAGTATAATGGCACCATCTGCTGGACAAAGAAGCGTACTACGTGCAAAGTTGAGAGCACCAGTCAGGCCGGGGCCGGTGTCCCTTTCGCTACCGTGGAACGCCCAAAGGTTAACGAAAAGTCACAATTTTCGCAGTGAACGACCAAAACACTTATAAGTACATCCAGAAAAAATTTGAAGAGAATCAGAAGACCCCGAAAGGAACGGCAGCTCACAAAACAAACATCATATATTTTGTAACCATTCTTGTCCACAGTGGGTGGCGCTACAATAATTGTATGAATATTGTCATATGGATGTGTTCAGATAGGGACTAGCAACAATACTGTAAAGTTTGATGCACTTTGGACTGAATTAAAGCACATTTAACACTACTTCCAGTTCCAACCCGCGTCATCAAATCCTAAGAAATTTTTGAGGGGCCAGAACACCCACGCCACTTGGACGAAAAGTCAATTTTTTTTTCTCAAGACATTGGCTATACTTGTAACTATCTATTTCCACATTTTGAAGTCAATCTGACACGGTTAAATGCCAGACCCTCCCACATTCCAAAGTCAAGATTTTTCAATTTCAAGGTGTTTTTTTTAACTTTGCGGACAAAATAGCAGACTTCCTGTTGGGTTTAGACTATGGCTCCAAGAGACTTTTTTGTGCGTCCCGGGATGTTACATAAATGTGACATATTTCCAGATTTTTAGACGCAACGGGCTTCCGGGGCTGTTCCGTTGAAAATTTCTAGGTGGCGCTACAGAGCCATTTTGCCACACCCGTGCTGGGGGCACTTACTCAGATCATTATTGGACGCAAACGGATCTCTGTGCCCATTTTCAGGACTTTTCGCGCATGTATGACGGACTACTGATTTTCCGCCTGGGCAGAAAAACGAGAAAAATAATAATAATAATAATAATAATAATAATAATAATAATAATAAACAGTACGAAAACAATAGGGTCCTTGCAACTCCGTTGCATGGCCCCGTTGGGCCCCTGCACTTCGTTGCTCGGGCCCTAATAATTAAAGCTGCAAGCAGCATTGGACGGGCCCTCGCAATCCACGCTTGTCGGCGACCGGCAAGGACGGGGTCAGTGCAGTTCCCGGGGCAGAGCGATAATATTCTCCCCTCCCTGAATGTACTGTATGCAGTTTGGCAGACAGCTAACAGTTCTCCTATGAGAGGCAAAGTCTTCTTGCTTCAAGGATTTATTTTCTCACTCCCAATTCAAGTTGACTGTAAAACTGAAATACATACAACAAAAGATGATTCCAAAGAAAATTCTGAATATATTTTAAGTATCTCTAAATATCTCTTACTTCTCTTTACATCTAGTTTATAAATAGTAAATAAATATTCTCTTTTCAACTTTATAATTAACTTTGTCCATGTAAAATGGCACATTGTAATGACTAAATAAAAAACCTCTCTTAAACCCCTTTTAGAAATGCTTCTTTTAACAGTATAATGGCACCATCTGCTGGACAAAGAAGCGTACTACGTGCAAAGTTGAGAGCACCAGTCAGGCCGGGGCCGGTGTCACTTTCGCTACCGTGGAACGCCCAAAGTTTAACGAAAAGTCACAATTTTCGCAGTGAACGACCAAAACACTTATAAGTACATCCAGAAAAAATTTGAAGAGAATCCAAAGACCCCGAAAGGAACGGCAGCTCACACAACAAACATCATATATTTTGTAACGATTCTTGTCCACAGTGGGTGGCGCTACAATAATTGTATGAATATTGTCATATGGATGTGTTCAGATAGGGACCAGCAACAATACTGTAAAGTTTGATGCACTTTGGACTGAATTAAAAGCACATATAATTCTACTTCCTGTTTAATCGCGCGTCATCAAATAGTAAGAAATTTTTTGAGGGCCCAGAACACCCACGCCACTTCGACGAAAAGTCATTTTTATTTTCTCAATAAATTGCCTATACTTGTAACTATCTATTTCCACATTTTGAAGTCAATCTGACAAGGTTAAATGCCTCTGTCCCCCACATTCCAAAGCCAAGATTTTTCAATTTCGAGGTGTTTTTTCAACTTTGCGGACAAAATAGCAGACTTCCTGTTGGGTTTAGACTATGGCTCCAAGAGACTTTTTTGTGCGTCCTGGGATGTTACATAAATGTGACATATTTCCAGATTTTTAGACGCAACGGGCTTCCGGGGCTGTTCCGTTGAAAATTTCTAGGTGGCGCTACAGAGCCATTTTGTCACACCCGTGCTGGGGGCACTTACTCAGATCATTATTGGACGCAAACAAATCTCTGCCCATTTTCAGGACTTTTCGTGCATGTATGACGGACTACTGATTTTCGGCCTGGGCAGAAAAACGAGAAAAATAATAATAATAATAATAATAATAATAATAATAAACAGTACGAAAACAATAGGGTCCTTGCAACTCCGTTGCATGGCCCCGTTGGGCCCCTGCACTTCGTTGCTCGGGCCCTAATAATAAACAGTACGAAAACAATAGGGTCCTTGCAACTCCGTTGCATGGCCCCGTTGGGCCCCTGCACTTCGTTGCTCGGGCCCTAATAATAAACAGTACGAAAACAATAGGGTCCTTGCAACTCCGTTGCATGGCCCCGTTGGGCCCCTGCACTTAGTTGCTCGGGCCCTAATAAACACTCGAAAAACAATAGGGCCTTCGCCGCCTTGCGTGCTCGGGCCCTAAAAATAATAATAATAATAATAAAAATAAAAATAATAAACATTCGAAGAACAATAGGGCCTTCGCCGCCTTGCGTGCTCGGGCCCTAAAAATAATAATAAAAATAAAAATAATAAACATTCGAAAAACAATAGGGCCTTCGCCGCCTTGCATGCTCGGGCCCTAATAAAGAAATGACAGTAGGACAATATTCATTTTTAAATATTTATTAAAATAAAAACAATGCAACACAAGTAAAACTAAGTGGGCTGACTGATTCACTGATGTTGGCTTCTTGTCAATGCTTGGTTTTGTGTCCCTCTCAGGACTGATGTCACTGCAGCTTCTGGAAAACAATATAGACAGACATATCAAATAAAAACATGTTCAGTACAAGGTAGTGCAGTACAGAGATACAGAACTTTGAGCCACGTTAAAAAGAAGGAGTATCGGCCTTAACAATCGGTGTTCGTTAATGTAAACCGATACACAATGCTAAGATTCGCTAATTTTAGCTAACTAGCACATTGCAAATAGAAACCTTTCGTGGCTGTTTTTATCCGTGTAGAAACAAACATACAAAGCACTATAGGTTAAACTTGCTACGGTATCTTCCAGCAAAAGCAAGTTTTGTTTTAATGCCGTTATAAACTGAGAAAAAATGCTGACATGTTCTAATTTTAGCTAGCTCGCAAAAACGAAACTTTTCAACATTTTCGTTATAAAACTGTTCCAAATGGCAGAAAATTCAACTGGAGAAATCCTTAAATCCTCCTCATAAGTCATTAAAAAAAAATAGTAAATTCATGTTAACTTACTTAGTGGAGGACATCAAACAGCTCCGGACATCTGTGAAAAAAGGCTGAGGCGGTTGTCCTGTGTCTGCCTTCGTGGTGATAGAGTGGCTGGCAGTCTTACACCAAAGTTAAAATCAACAAAAATAAAAATCAAGCTGCAAAAACAACCTTTTGCCAGATATAATAAAAAGGTCTTCCTATGTCGGTTAAAATTTTAGTTCCCGCACTTTCCTTTCACCTTCCCATGATGCTCAGCTGTTTACAGTAAAGTTTACAGTATAATCCTGTAAAAAATGCATTCTCTTAAAGTGCTGTAATTTGCTGTAATCAAATTTTTTTCTCCCAGATTGCATTGCGGTTTACAGTATGATACTGTATAACAGTGTGGCGGCACGAGGGGGGGGGGGATTTCCACACCGACAACGCCACCTTAGGAATTGCGCCCAAGGAAATATTTTTTGTTTGTTTGTTTACCCAATTCAAAGCACACAGGTAAGTAGTATGAAGGGAGCTGGAGACGTGTTCCACATTATGCAAGAAGATTTTTTATTACATCAATCAAAATTGCTTTGTTTTTCTTAAGAACAATCCCACACACACCAGGGGAAACCAAATTAACTCAAACGGAGAACGACCATTGCTGTGGCTTACCGGTGGGGTGCGGAGTATGGAGAGTGAATCAGAATAGACTATTGCCAAGCATGATCGTACATACAAGGAATTTGCCTTGGTGTTGTTACGCCTAAAATAAAATTAAAATAAAATATAGAAACTATATTTTAGAAATACAACAGATATCTCTCTCTCTATAGATAGATCTATCTCTCTCTCTATATATCTGTAGATATACACTATATTACCAAAAGTATTCGCTCACCTGCCTTTACTCATTCTATGAACTGAAGTGCCATCCCATTCCTAACTCATAGAATTCAATATGATGTCGGTCCACCTTTTGCAGCTATTACAGCTTCAACTCTTCTGGGAAGACTGTCCACAAGGTTGAGGAGAGTGTTTATAGGAATTTTTGACCATTCTTCCAAAAGCGCATTGGTGAGGTCACACACTGATGTTGGTCGAGAAGGCCTGGCTCTCAGTCTCCGCTCTAATTCATCCCAAAGGTGTTCTATCGGGTTCAGGTCAGGACTCTGTGCAGGCCAGTCAAGTTCATCCACACCAGACTCTGTCATCCACGTCTTTATGGACCTTGCTTTGTGCACTGGTGCACAGTCATGTTGGAAGAGGAAGGGGCCCGCTCCAAACTGTTCCCACAAGGTTGGGAGCATGGAATTGTCCAAAATGTTTTGGTATCCTGAAACATTCAATGTTCCTTTCACTGGAACTAAGGGGCCAAGCCCAGCTCCTGAAAAACAACCCCATACCATAATTCCTCCTCCACCAAATTTCACAGTTGGCACAATGCAATCTGAAATGTACCGTTCTCCTGGCAACCTCCAAACCCAGACTCGTCCATCAGATTGCCAGATGGAAAAGCGTGATTCATCACTCCAGAGAACGCGTCTCCACTGCTCTAGAGGCCAGTGGCGGCGTGCTTTACACCATTGCATCCGACGCCTTGCATTGCACTTGGTGATGTGTGGCTTGGCTGCAGCTGCTCGGCCATGGAAACCCATTCCATGAAGCTCTCTGCGTACTGTACTTGGGCTAATCTGAAGGTCACATGAAGTTTGTAGCTCTGTAGCAATTGACTGTGCAGAAAGTCGGCGACCTCTTTGCACTATGCGCTTCAGCATCCGCTGACCCCTCTCCGTCACTTTACGTGGCCTACTACTTCGTGGCTGAGTTGCTGTTGTTCCCAAACGCTTCCATTTTGTTATAATAGAGCTGACAGTTGACTGTGGAATATTTAGGAGCGAGGAAATTTCACGACTGGATTTGTTGCACAAGTGGCATCCTATGACGGTTCCACGCTGGAATTCACTGAGCTCCTGAGAGCGGCCCATTCTTTCACAAATGTCTTGTTTCACAGTCTGCATGCCTGAGTGCTTGAATTTATACACCTGGGGCCAGGCCAAGTGATTAGAACACCTGATTCTGATCATTTGAATGGGTGAGCGAATACTTAGTAATGTAATGAAATTGGGTTCAGTCCAAAATGGCAGACTAAAGTCACCAGGTCAGAGCCTTTAAATAACACTCAGAGGACAGTGGATACCAGTACAATTATCTTTATTACAATGACACAGTTCATAAAACAGAGGACTAGGGGTGGATTGTGGCCAGGGGATATACTGCACTGCCAGGGGAAAAGGCTCCCACTATTACCCACTACAAATCACCGCAAGCTTATGGCACGCTACAAAGCACGCGGTCACCCTCTATTGGAGGCACTGCAACTACTGTTCGACCACACGACCTGTGGCCTATCACACTGCAACTCACGTGACGTCACCCAAGAAGCAGCAGCCCCTCCCTCGCTACGCTGCACAGGTAAACTCCCCCGACGAGACTCCCGCCCCCACTGTCCAATACATTAAAATATTAGGTAAATATAGACTATAATAAAAGAGTACTCAACTCGCCGTCCGGCGAGACCCCCCCCCGGGGTCTGGGCTTGTGGCGTCGTCCAACTCCCCGGGGAAGGCGGCTTCGTTGGACGGCGCAGATCAGTCCAGCCGGCGGCAAAGACGCTCCGGCGGCGACGGTGGCAAGGGGCAGCGGCAGACCCGGCGCTCGCTAAACCCGGCCCTCACTGTTCTACAGGAGGCATCCAGCCTCCCCTCCTAACGCTGGAACCACTGACCCCCTGCTCTAGCTGTCTTCATCGCCGGTAGCCCTAACCAGCCACGAACGACACCCTCCCCTCCAAAGAGTGCCAAGCCGCTAGACTGGAGCCCTCCACCGCCGCAGACAGACTGACTCTTCTCTTCCCCGACGCTGAGTCCTCCCCCCTCATCACCACACCCGTTCACCCTCACGCACCTGTTTCTCATCCACTCAGCCTCCGCAACCCACACCCCCCTCTTCAGTCACATCACACTCCCCCCTCCCATAGCGAAGACTCGTCCTCGAGTCTATGACGTCATCTGATAGTCTTGTGCCCAAGAAGGTGGCTTTCGCTGTCGCTGTGGACGTGCCTCATCCAGCATTCGAGTTTCCTGCCTCAAGCTGGCTACAGGCCCCACTCCTCCAGGAGATGGAGTCGGGGATGATGAACCATCCGTAGAGGCAGGGGTTCGTTGTTGCTGTAAGGCTCCCTCGCCACTTGCAGCACCTCTCCCCGTGGTGCTGGCGGCAGCCTGGCTTACAGGTGACGCTCTCTCTCCTGTAGACCAAGAGGCGCCCCCATTTGGTCGACGATGGTGGACCCAGCTGGCACCTAATGGGATCTCTGGGCGCCGCCCTGGTGGAAGCCGTGGTCCCCAATTGGTCTGCTCCCTCTCCCTGGGTCCCGACTCCTGCTGTAATGGCACTGGTGGGGGAGAAACAAAAGGCTTGAGTCGATTGAAATGAACCACACTCGCTGGTCCTCCCTCAGCTGGCACTAGTCTATATAGGACGTCGGTCACCCTTTCAACCACTTTAAATGGGCCTCTATACCGTCTCTGTAGTTTTGGGCACACCCCACGTTTCCTGGCCTTATTGTGCACCCAAACCAGCTCTCCCTCTGAATAAAACTGAAAGCTAGCCCTAAAATCATAGGAGGCTTTTTGTTGCCCTGATGCTTTGGCCTGATGCCTTCGAACTGCCTCTACCACGGATGACAATGTGTCATTCAACTTTGACACATAATCATCCACTGAGGAAAATGACTCTTGGTTACCGACATTCAACATAACATCAACAGGCAACACAGCTTCTCGTCCAAATAAAACCCGATATGGAGTGAAGGAGGTGCTTGCATGGATACTACTACGATAGGCCAGCATCACATAGGGTAAAAGGGCATCCCAGTTTAACTGATTGTCTTCAACAAAAAGAGACAGCATAGACAAAAGAGTACGGTTAAAACGCTCAATCAATCCGTCCGACTGGGGATGATAAGGTGACGTACGAGACTTATGAATATGCAAGAGTCTACAAAGCTCTTTAAATAAAGTAGACTCAAAATTACGCCCTTGATCCGAATGGATGCTACGTGGTGCCCCAAAACGACACACCCACTCCTCTGTCAGGACCCTTGCAATTGTGCCCGCCTCCTGGTTGGGAAGTGGAAACGCCTCAGTCCACTTGGAAAAATAATCCCCAATAACTAAAATGTACCTGCTCCCACCAGGCGTCACTGGGAGGGGCCCAAGGATGTCTAGCGCCACCCGTTCAAAAGGTCTGGAGGTGGTGGAAGGCTGTAAAGGGGCACAAGGCTGCCTGCCTGAACTCTTACGGGATGCGCAATCTATACACTGACGGACCCATGACTTCACATCTGCAAACCACCCGGGCCAAAAAAAACGATCTTTGACCTTCCCCTGCAGCTTCTGTATGCCCAAATGACCCCCGGTAGAGACATTATGCAGCTGTTCTAAAACACTGGACACCATTGATTGGGGCAAGACTGTCTGTACTTGGGACGCGGCATCAGAATGAGCAGGCGGAATCCTCACCAACCTAGAACCATGTACCTGAAGTTGGGTCCAGACTGGGGCATATTTTTGCAGTTCTGGGGCTTCTGGGATCTGACCATCTCCCTGCTTTTTACACGCAATTATTAGCCGCAGCTCATCATCATCCACCTGCGCTCGGGACAACTCGTCAAACTCTTCATCCGAACCAGGTCCCATTAATGGCAGGGTCTCTTGTACAACACACACTTTTGGATTGGCCACCTCTGTCTGTACCTGGGAGGGGGTCTGCACTGGCTGTTTGTTTCTTTCAAGAAAAGCTGGCAATCTTGAGAGAGCATCTGCATTGCTGTGTAGCTTGCCCGGTCTGTGAATGATTTTATACTGAAAATTGGCAAGTTGTTCTACCCAGCGAGCCAGCTGACCCTCCAAGCCATGAAAATTATGCAGCCACCGCAGGGAGTTATGATCGGTCCGCAACACAAATTCTCTCCCTAACAGGTAATGTTTAAAGTGTTTCGTGAAAGTAACCATACTGAGAAGTTCTTTTTTTGTTGTGGCATATTTACGTTCTTGTTTCATCAGGGCCCGGCTTGCATATGCAACGACACGCTCTAGGCCTCCTTCTTCCTGTGACACAACCGCCCCTATCCCCACATCGCTTGCATCTGTATCTAAAATAAAAGATTTATTAGGATCGGGATATGCCAGCACAGGGGCTGTGATTAATTTTGCCTTGAGTTGGTCAAAAGCCCCCTGACAACGATCGGTCCACTGGAACCGCCTCCCTTTTTCAACCAGCTGATGCAAGGGCCGGGCGATGTCAGCAAAACCCTTGACAAAACGCCTATAATACGAGGCCAGCCCTACAAAACTTTGGACCTCTGTCTGACTTTTAGGGACGGGCCATGCCCTTACTGCCTCCACTTTAGCAGGGTCTGGCATCACTCCCTCAGCTGAAATAACATGGCCAAGATAATGCACTTGGGTGGAAAACAGGTTACACTTGGAGGGTTTAACTTTAAGATTAGCTTGTCGAAGCTTCCCGAGCACCCCATCCAAACGTGTCAGATGCTCCTGAAAGCTTCGGCCAAAAACAATAATATCATCCAAATAAACCAAACATGTGGTCCACTGCAGATCAGCAAGAATCAAGTCCATCAAACGCTGAAACGTACTGGGCGCATTACAAAGAACAAAACTCAAAACATTGAACTCAAACAGCCCTTGGCGTGTTATAAATGCAGTCTTGTGGCGATCTGCAGGGTCTACTTCCACCTGCCAATAGCCGCTTGCTAAATCAAGTGTGGAAAACCAGCAAGCGTGACTAAGACTATCAAGGGCGTCGTCTATCCTTGGCAACGGGTAAGCATCTTTCCTGGTGACATCATTAAGCCCTCTATAATCAACACAAAACCGCAGCCCCCCCTGTTTTTTTTTTACTAGTACCACTGGTGCTGCCCAGGGGCTACATGAGGGGCTAATTATGCCATCAGCCAGCATTTGCTTTAAATTATGGGCCACCTCCTGTTGTAGGTGGAGGGGGACCCTACGTGGGTGCATTCTAATGGGTTTTGCATCCCCCGTGTCTATTTTATGTGGAGTCAAGTGAGTCCTTCCCAAATCAGCCTCCCCCCGACTAAACACAGAGATGTTCTGCTGGAACAGCTGTCTAATGGCTTTAAGTTCCTCCTGAGAAAAACCCCTGTCGTCCACCCCAAACTGGCTCATAAGTGTCTCCACTGTCCAAGGTTGCAGAACAGTTTCCCCCTCAGTATCCCCACACTGCTCCACTTCTTCCCCGACCTCAATGTCAGTGAACAGGGTGCCCACCTTCATGCCACTCTTCAATGTTATCGCATCGTTGGTTACATTAATCACTCTCACTGGCAATAAACCCTGCTCAACCCTACAAACCACCCGAGCTACTAGTACATCACAGTGCTTGGGGAGGGAGGATGATGGTTCCAACATACCCTCTGCATAATCCCCCCACTCACTCTGGACCCGACCCCAAATAATGGCCTCACTACGCGGGGGAATGATGGTGTCAGATTGAACAGACACCACCTGGGGTTCTAAAGTTGGAGTAAGGTCAACCAGGGGGAAATTTTGCCCCATGATCCGGCACGATTTTTTACCCAAGTCAACCACAACGCCATACTGGGACAGAAAGTCAAACCCAAGCAGGATTTCTTCTGAGGGGATGTCAGAGACTAAAAACTTATTAACAAGAGCGAGAGACTGAAACTGGCATACGGTTTGCCA
Source organism: Planiliza haematocheilus (assembly GCA_005024645.1). Classification (NCBI taxonomy): domain Eukaryota; kingdom Metazoa; phylum Chordata; class Actinopteri; order Mugiliformes; family Mugilidae; genus Planiliza; species Planiliza haematocheilus. Next base: position 645,525 of record SRSE01000487.1, read on the forward strand.
ACATCCTACAACATGCATCCCTCCCCCGTTAGCTGCTGTGGCCCTACCCATGTAGTTCTCTAGGTTACAGCCCCCTTTTGTTATTGTAAGCCACAACTGTTTAGGGATAACAGAGCAAGAGGCTCCAGTGTCTACAAGGACATGACATTCAAACCCACCTATTTTAGCTTTAAGGTAGCCGGAGCCGCCCTTTAACCCATCAGGGGCCATACTAAGTGAAGGAAGGGGGGCGGACATTTGGCCCTCTGTGAGCGCCCCCTCTAGTTTCCCTGTAAATAGGGACAGTCTCGTCTCAGGTGTCGATTACACCCACACTCCCAGCAACCCCCCTTAGGATCAACTTCTCGTCTAGGTGCAAGGGAGCTTGTTTTTGTTGCAAAAGGAGAGGGGTTCCATCCTGAAGAAGAGGGTGCACGGGAAGGTTTACTTGGGTCTGCCAATGCCTGCACAGTGGTTTGGAGAGATTTGACCTCTTGCCGTAGTCCTTCCACCACTGCGAGAAGAGCATCTACTCTCTCACCACCGTCAGGCTTTTCTCCTACCCCACGCACCTTGGCATCAGCGACTGTGCATCCTCTCTCCAGGCCCCTAATAAGCTCAAGCTCAGCAGCAAGGTTAATTGCATCTTCCAAGGTGGCAGGTTTGGCGCTACGGAGACTGACCCGCAGATCCCCATTTCCCACATGGGTAACAAAATGATCCTTGGCCAACAGATCTTGTGTGTGGATGTCTGCAGAGGGATAAGCTTTAACTACTAGATGGCGCAATGCAATGCCGAATTCTCTGACTGTCTCATTGTGTAGTCTCCTCCGGGAAGAAAAGGTGGCCCTGTTCCAATCATCACTGTCACATGGATCCAAACACCGCCCCATTGCCTGCTTTAAGGACACATAATTTGTTTTGGCTGCTGTCGACAACCCACTATAGACTTCACGAGCTCTACCTGACAAAAGGAGACCCATAAATTTTAATCTTAGAGGTTCGTCCCAATTGTTAACATCGGCTGCAATTTCAAACTGCTCGGCCCAATCTGTCCATTCCCGTCCAGCACCCGTGAAAGTTTCCGGCATGAAGATCGGTCGAGGGGTTACAGTTTGCATGCTACCCCTCGAAGAAGGGGATAGCTGACTGGGGCCTGCCCCTTCAATCTGGAGTGAATTATTTTCAGGCTCTGACATTTTGTTTATCCCACCGCTGCCACCAGTGTAATGAAATTGGGTTCAGTCCAAAATGGCAGACTAAAGTCACCAGGTCAGAGCCTTTAAATAACACTCAGAGGACAGTGGATACCAGTACAATTATCTTTATTACAATGACACAGTTCATAAAACAGAGGACTAGGGGTGGATTGTGGCCAGGGGATATACTGCACTGCCAGGGGAAAAGGCTCCCACTATTACCCACTACAAATCACCGCAAGCTTATGGCACGCTACAAAGCACGCGGTCACCCTCTATTGGAGGCACTGCAACTACTGTTCGACCACACGACCTGTGGCCTATCACACTGCAACTCACGTGACGTCACCCAAGAAGCAGCAGCCCCTCCCTCGCTACGCTGCACAGGTAAACTCCCCCGACGAGACTCCCGCCCCCACTGTCCAATACATTAAAATATTAGGTAAATATAGACTATAATAAAAGAGTACTCAACTCGCCGTCCGGCGAGACCCCCCCCCGGGGTCTGGGCTTGTGGCGTCGTCCAACTCCCCGGGGAAGGCGGCTTCGTTGGACGGCGCAGATCAGTCCAGCCGGCGGCAAAGACGCTCCGGCGGCGACGGTGGCAAGGGGCAGCGGCAGACCCGGCGCTCGCTAAACCCGGCCCTCACTGTTCTACAGGAGGCATCCAGCCTCCCCTCCTAACGCTGGAACCACTGACCCCCTGCTCTAGCTGTCTTCATCGCCGGTAGCCCTAACCAGCCACGAACGACACCCTCCCCTCCAAAGAGTGCCAAGCCGCTAGACTGGAGCCCTCCACCGCCGCAGACAGACTGACTCTTCTCTTCCCCGACGCTGAGTCCTCCCCCCTCATCACCACACCCGTTCACCCTCACGCACCTGTTTCTCATCCACTCAGCCTCCGCAACCCACACCCCCCTCTTCAGTCACATCACAGTAATATAGTGTATGTGGTGTCATAAAACAACACCAAGGGTGTCAAATTTTAACACTATTAAAGAGTTAAAATATTAACACTTTCCAAAGTGTAATTTTAACTCAAAATCCGTGAGAACTATATAAACTCAGAAAAAGTGTTAAAATTAACACTGTGGGAGTTGAATTAACACTCCCGATTTTGCTGTGTAGGCGGTCACAGTGTCTGTGTACTCTTCAACATCTATGAGGTTGTTGTAGGTGGCTGCTTCCTTAAACATTTCCCAGTCAGTTGTCTCAAAACAGTCTTGCAGAGCAGAAGTTGCCTCCTCTGGCCACACTCTTACTTCTTTCAGAACAGGTTTGATGACGTTTACTCTCGGTCTGTATGCAGGCATTAGCATAATGGTGAGGTGATCAGAGGCGCCAATGTGGGGGAGGGGGTGGCTTTGTATGCCCCTTTGTGCTGAGTGTAGACTAAGTCCAGGGTACTATCTCCTCTTGTTGGAAAATTGATGTGTTGATGAAACCTTGGGAGAACAGTTTTGAGGTCAGCATGGTTGAAATCTCCAGCAAGAATGATGAAACCGTCTGGTTGTGCTGTCTGTTGTTCACTGATGGCTTGGTACAGTTCGCTCAGCGCCGCGCTTCTGCTGCTGTTGTTGTTGGTTGGGGGAATATAAGTGGCGACCAGCAGGATCGAACTTATCTCCCTAGGCAGGTAATAAGGGCGACATTTCACGATCATGAACTCTGCCAGAGGTGAGCAGTGTTTGTAGACTACAGTGGCATCTCGGCAGCACGCATCCCGGATGTAAACACAAACACCGCCACCGCGTGACTTCCCTCCGTCTACGAGAGCCCTGTCGGATCGGTAGCATGTTAGCTGCTCCAACTGTATCGCAGAGTCTGGAATGTTGTTGTTTAGCCATGTTTCGGTGAAAACTAGAGCACAACAGTCACTTACTTTCCGATTCGCTGATCTCAGAAGTCGAATGTTATCCATTTTATTGTCCAGTGATCGTACGTTCGCCAGAAGGATGGATGGTATAGCTGGGCGAGTTGGCTTAGCCGCTAGCCTAGCTCGGACACCTCCGCGCGCGCCGCGCTTCCTCGTCCTCGTACACCGCTTCCGTTGCCGGCGCATCAGTCCCAGTTCCTTAAGTGAATTTTCCAATTCTGTGTCTGGAACTCGGCAGATCTTGTCTCTCCGAATGTGTAAGAGAGCCTGTCGACTGTACACATATTCCGACGTACACTCACAAGACAGACTTTCAGACAAACACTTGTTTGACGAACAAAACAACGCATTGTCGGGAGAGCGTGGGGCCGCTGCGTCTTCACGCGCCGCCATCTTCACGACCAAAATCCACCATTACTCATTGATGTAAAAGAAATGCTGAAGAGAAGGTTTAAGACGAAGGATATGGGTCCACTTAAACACTTCCTGGGTTTTGACTTCAGTCACAGTGAGGGAGAGATCACTGTGATGCTTCGCGGTACCTGCGAAGCGGAGTATATGGCACTAGCACCCACTACTCAAGAGAGTATGTATCTTGTACAACTACTTAAGGGAATGGATGGTAGTAACCAGCATGTACCAGTCAAGGTATACGAGGACAATCAGGGGACAATAACTTTGTCTAAAAACCCAGTATGCAGACAGCGAACCAAACATGTGGATATTAAATATCACTTTGTACGTTCTGCACACACAGAAGGGAAGATATCAATAGAATATTGCCCTACTGCAAACATGGTAGGTGATATTCTTACCAAGCCATTGACAAAGGCTAAATTTGAAAAGTTCAAGGGATATTTGTTTGGAGGGTAATGAAAACTGGCAGATGTAAGTGTTTCTGGAGAGAAATGTGAACTGTGAAGTTTTGTAATACATTTTTATTTGAGGTTTTCAGAACACTGCCAGGATGCCAAATGTTTTATTTTTTGGAGTTATGTATTTTCTTTGTGTTTGTTTTTGGTTTAACACTAGAGAGCGCTATAGACATGTCTTTGAGTGGGAGTGTTAAGCATATTTCATAAATAGCGCAAAGCCATGTTAAATAGCCCACGTAGTGATGTCATGAACGTGAACGTGAGTGCCTGCGTGCACCGCAATGTATGAAACCGAGCATGCGCAAAAGAATAATAATAAATGGCCAGCGCAGAGCGCGCGATGAGTTCCGGGCCAAAGAGACATGGAGTGTCAGTTTTTCTCCCGTGAATATTAGCCATTAGCTGCTACTAGTTAGCCACCGTGGTGACTGTACAAACGTTAGACTGCTGCGAAAATGTCAAACGCTACAGACTGGAAACCTTGTTAAAGTTGAGGGCCATATGAATTCCTCTCAGTATCAGCAGATTCTTGACAAGAATGTTCAAGAATCTGTCACAAAGTTGAAGCTACGTCGGGGTTGGATTTTTCAGCAGGACAATGATCCCAAGCACTGCTCAAAATCCACCAAGGAATTCAGGTAACACTTTATAATAACTATCCGCTATAACTAGTTAATATATCATTAATAAATTGTTAATTCATGAGTTACTAATGACTTGTTGAGTGTTTGTTAACAGTTCGTTAAGAGTTTACAATAACGTCATAGGTAGTTAATAGATCATTAATAAACGGTTAGTTAATGAGTTATAAATGACTTGTTGACTGTATGTTAATGGTTTATAACTATACCTTATAAATTAGTAATAGGTCATGAACAAGCTATTAGTAGATTATTTACTAATGACTTGTTAAGTATCAGTTAATAGTTTATATGTGTTATTGGGACGTTATTCTAAAGTTGCAACTATTCCTCATTTATTTAGTGGTAGTAAATTAGGAATAGTTGCAACTTTAGAATAACGTCCCAATAACATACATTAGCTCATAACTAATATTAACTATTATATTAACTTACACTTTACAGATCAGTTGTTAACGGTTTGTTAACTTTCTATTAATACCAGTCAAATGTTGTAGAACAACAAATGGGTGGAACAAGTTCAAGGTACAGAAATTTGATGTGATATTTAAAATATCAAATTTTTGTACCTCAACCTTGTTCCACCCATAGACTTTTCTGTGTACTGTATTTTACCAAAGAAACACCACAGATGAAATGTTGAACATTGTGTTTAATGTATAGAAACACACATACTGAAAAACAGCAGTATACAACAGTATACAAACCCAATGAAGTTTGGGCACTTTTTGTGCAGGATATGAAAACAAAATAAATCTAAATCAAGGCATTGGCATTACTGATATGAGCATGTCTTAGCACAACTTGGACCCTCAGACCCGAGCTACAACCGAACTGCTCTAGGGCACCATCCCACAGTGACACAACACCTAAGCTTTCTTAGACAGAGGAATCAGTTTCCCCTTTTTCTTTTGATGTTCAACATCCCTCAAAAGGTTTGGATAACTAATCAACACTTCTAGACATTTTTTTGCAAAGTCCTGCAGTCGTTGCTGTGGTGTATGAGCAACCAGCAACTCCTTGTATTTCTTCGGGGCTACAACAGCCAGTTCACAGATCGGGGCATTGGCGACTATGGTGTTTCGGTCGACACCGACCTTTCGATATGCCACACTCAGCTTTCTTCCTTTCTTGTACGCCTTAAGGACTTTCCTGTATCTCTTGATGACCTCCTCAGGGTGACGTGCTGAAACAGATAGAAAAAGTAAAAGTTAAAGTATAACATACAAGTATAACACAAAGCATAACACTTGTATAACATACAAGTAGTGAATCGACTCAGGGAAACACACACATAGATGCAAAGTGGTTGCAAAAAGTAATGAAGATTACATGGGCACAGAGCAATTGGAGGGTCCAAGATAATATACCCACCGGGAAGTACATTTTAGAAAATAAACTTGATACAGAGACAGAGAGAGAGACAGACACACAGACAGATGTTGTGATATCTACATGCCTGACACACATGAGGGGAGCAGCCTTATTGCCTTCCTCTCTTTACACTTACCTCTCTGCTTGCCATGTTGCCTTTTGTTCTTCCTCTTGTACTTTTTCTTATGACTCTTGTGGCGGTGTTGCTTCTTTTTCTTCTTGCGTCTTTTCTTCGATTTCTTGTCTGAATCGGAAGAATCAGTTGATGAGGATGAGGAGCTGGATGAAGAGGATGAAGAGGATGAAGAGGAGTTGGATGGACTGGAGGATGAAGAGAAAGAAGATGCACCAGGAGACAAGTTGGCTGAGGAAGATGTGTCAGTTGTCCCAGCATCATCAGTATCTACAAAATAGAAAATACAATACCAAACGCATTACTATGATGATACAAGTCAACTCACATTCATTCTTATCAACTTTTACATTTATTAAGACTTTCAGTTTCACTGATTCATCAAATCGTGATCTCATCAGTTGGACAGATGTGTCTCCCGTTAATCAATGATACAAATATTATCTTAGAGGTATTAACTGTACATGTGTATTGTTTGGGTAATAACACCGTGAAATATTGTTCTTTCTTCCACTCAATTGTATATATATTTTACAAAGCACCTAAGTGTAACTGTCAGGTGTGCAAGAAACTGTTGGGACAACTTACTTTGACCAACTTGTTGGTAGATGGAGTCTCTCTCCTTAGTCAGGTCACTGATTTTTTCTGTGACTGTGTGCTGCTTCTTCTTGGCCTCATGGAGCTTAAGCTGCTTCTTCTTAATATGTAAAAATGCTGTTGGAGCTACAGCTGCCTCAGTATCTGGAATGATAGCATAGAGAATTAAAAAAAAAAGTTTTAATCATAAAAGCCAGGTGAAGGTAAACTAAAATAATGAGCAGCTGGCTCTAGATATCTGCACTGGATCTCTGAATGAGTGAACATAACTGTACAACTATCATCCATCAGCAGTCAATATATGAATGGATATGTACAGACTATCATTATATACATATATACATAGGGCTGGGCGATATGGCCTTTTTGAAATATCTCGATATTTTGAGGTCACAGTACGATATATCTTGATATTTGCCTAAGCCTTGAATTAAACTTTTGATGCATACAATCACACCAGTATCATGATTCTTGTTTGACTATTTTGCAGCCAGTTATTCTAGACTAAGTTTTACCAGCTAAACCAGTCTGGTAAATTCAGAAAATGACATCACTTTACTGTAATAGCTTTCAAAAACAGGAAAAGACAACGAGCGCGCGCGCGCACACGCACAAAATGAATCATTGGACACTTCACTAATCTGGTTGAATTATGGCGTACAGTCTATCAGTCCGTGCTATCCTGATCAAACATCTTTAATGAAAAGATAACATGCAGTCTTGCTTACCGTCACCGTGGTCGTCCATGTGCACAGCATGGTCCATTTTCTTTTTACTGGAAGTACCCGACTTCTTTCTCTTTCTCCCGACAGTACCTGCAGTTAAGTCGGTATTTTGCGCATCGCCGCTGGGAACTCTGTTATCGGACAGTTTAGTAGACCGTGTAATCATTGTTGAAAACAATGCTAATGCTAGCTGGCCGTTCAATAATGAACATGCTTTGCGAGTGAAGGATGGGCGTTTCCGTCGGTTATCGCCGATTGTCACTCAAAAGTGGTGATGCGAGGTGATTGACAGGTTGACAACCAGCCAATATGATGGAGGAGGCCGGATGGCTCCTCCTCCACCCCGCGAATACAATTATGATTGGCTTGTTTCACCCTCGTCAGCAAAGCACCTATAATACAATTCAAACGTAATCTGGCGGGAGCTAGTCAGAGACTCGGAAAGTTTGTGTGATGTGTGTGGAAAGAACAGAGGATAAGAAAATAGGTAGGCCTTAATCAAGTCATATTGTAATCGTAGCCAAACAATGCCTGGTTTAGCCACTGAGCTAAGAGAGCTTATTGAAGGCAGAACTAAATCTAAAAGAAAACACAGAGAAATAATCAAATGGATGCAGAAGAAAAGGCTTCTAAGAAGACGGATGAGATGCCAAAAATGCAAACACAAGATGAAATTCAAGGAATCAGTTTGTGTGGACAACTACGCATGGTAAGTTATTATTGCAGGAAATGACAACATACAACTGTATTTTGGTCCAGAATTCTAGTGAAAATGAAATCTATTTAATTGTGAGCTGATACGAGTGCCCAATATATCTTTATTCATGTAAGCATTATTTTTTAGATGTTCACTACACTACTTAATACTAATCTACACGATTGCGACACGTCAAAACGTTGTTAGCTTTTGAAACATATTAAAACACATTTTATGGGGGTTCCTGGCACAAAATATTTTCAGATGGTGTCCATGGCCAAATACACATTAATTTGGGGGTTGTTGACATGAAAATGTTTGAGAATCACTGCTCTAGCCACTACCCTGGCCTGTGTCATTCTTATATTTATTTGTATATATCTTCAGGTTTTGCAAACACCATAACCACAAAGGGAGGAAACTGAAGAGGTCAGTTAGACACAAATCTATGTTTAGCCATTCAAAGGTCTCCCTCTTCACCTGGATGCGTTTTGTGTACAGGTACGCTATGGCATAGGTTTGTGATTTTAGTCTTTCTGTCTATGATGAAAAGTGTTTATTTCAATAGAAATACTGTATAACTATGTTGTCATAAACAATAACTGGAGACTATGTAGTGAAGCTTGTGATTATTATGTTATGGAGCATCTCTAGACTCATGATGATAACAGGTGCTTGGAGTTATTTCACTTTTGTGATTTATTTTGCTAAAAGGTGTAATTTACAGCTTGAATTCCTAATAGTTTAATTATGGAAATATGTTTAATTGCTGTAACTTATGGGATGCTGTGTTGGTCAGCATTAGGTATGCAGAAATATGAGTGTCTGACCCTGCCTCTTGAAGCTCAATGACAATTGGCTCTCAATCTATAGGCTCTGGCAATATTAGAAATAGGATTTTACAAACATCCTACAGTATTATTAGTCCCAAATGTATTAACAGAGCTCTGTAGAAAATACCACAAAACATAATTTCCATCATTATTGCTGTTTTTGTCTACACAGTAGTGGACAATTTTCATATCCTGGGGTGCAGTAGATGCAGCTCTGTTTATCAAACCAAAAAGATCAAAAGAACTGTAGTATAATAATTATTTGCCTTGTTCTGTCAGATTTGCACAAGGCCTGCGTCTACGTCAAGTGGACATGATCAATGATGACATTTCTCGAAGCTCAGCAACCCTGTCTAAAATGGCTCAAAAGCTGCGAGATGTGTGCACTACTGCGATGGACAGATATCAGCTAGCAAGAGGCCAGTACATTGGGGGGCAGCAGCAGTTTGTCACCGTTGATGAGAGCCACTTCAGACACAAAAGAAAGGCAAGCAGCAAGCACTATTGTCAAGATGGTAATGCAAATTAACATTGAATGACAGATTATTCATTTTGTTTAAAATGTTCTTAATATTTTATGTTTTTAACAGTACGGACGGGGACGGATGGCTGGTGGCTGGAAGAGGAAGAAGTGGGTGTTTGGGATGCTAGGTGTGGACCTCAGAGGGAGAAGACATGCAAAGCCTGTTCTTCGCTTAGTCGAGAGACGAAGAAGGCGAGATCTGGTGCCACTTATAGCTCACCATGTTAAAGTGGGATCTACAATAATAAGTGATGAGTGGCGGGCTTATCGCAATGCTTTACCTCAGCTAGGTTACACCCATTTCACTGTTAACCACAGTGTGTCATATGTCGATGCCCAAACAGGTGCACATACTCAGCACATAGAGAGGGCCTGGAGAACGGTTAAAGAAAATGTGTGGAGACTCAGGGGGAATCGTACAGAGGAGTTACTGGTAGACCATCTCAGAGTTATTGAATGGCATGAGTGGCTTGGCCGTAAGCATCGCAAAGGGCCGTTAGGACGGATAATCCATGACATTGCTGTGATGTATGGACATTAAATGTCCGTCAGAAATTCTGTTTGTCCAGTGAATAGCACAAAAAGTCCCAAACTTCATTGGGTTTGTATACTGTTGTATACTGCTGTTTTTCAGTATGTGTGTTTCTATACATTAAACACAATGTTCAACATTTCATCTGTGGTGTTTCTTTGGTAAAATACAGTACACAGAAAAGTCTATGGGTGGAACAAGGTTGAGGTACAAAAATTTGATATTTTAAATATCACATCAAATTTCTGTACCTTGAACTTGTTCCACCCATTTGTTGTTCTACAACATTTGACTGGTATTAATAGAAAGTTAACAAACTGTTAACAACTGATCTGTAAAGTGTAAGTTAATATAATAGTTAATATTAGTTATGAGCTAATGTATGTTATTGGGACGTTATTCTAATGTTGCAACTATTCCTAATTTACTACCACTAAATAAATGAGGAATAGTTGCAACTTTAGAATAACGTCCCAATAACACATATAAACTATTAACTGATACGTAACAAGTCATTAGTAAATAATCTACTAATAGCTTGTTCATGACCTATTACTAATTTATAAGGTATAGTTATAAACCATTAACATACAGTCAACAAGTCATTTATAACTCGTTAACTAACAGTTTATTAATGATCTATTAACACCTATGATATTATTATTATAAAGCCTTAACGAACTGTTAACAAACACTCAACAAGTCATTAGTAACTCATGAATTAACAATTTATTAATGATCTATTAACTAGTTATAGCGGATAGTTATTATAAAGTGTTACCAATGTGGGGATTGATTTGAAGCAGGCTGTTTACGCACGGAAGCCAAGAAACCTGACTGAACTGGAGGCGTTTTGTATGGAGGAATGGGCCAAACTACCACCTGCCAGACTTCAGGGACTTGTCAGTGGCTATAGGAGGTGTCTACAGGCTGTTCTTGCAGCAAAAGGAGGGTCTATTAAATATTAATGGAATTATTACAAAAACGCCTCCTCTTGTTCTGACCAAATAACTTCCAAAAATCTTAGTGTCATCTGACCACAGTATTTCTTTCCAAAATGCTTCTGGCTTGTCCAGATGTGCTTTTGCATACCTCATGCGGCTCTTCTTGTGACGAACACTCAGGAAAGACTTTTTGCGCATCAGCCTTCCAAAGAGCTTTTCCTGGAGCAAAGTGCGCTGGATTGTGGAACGATGAACAACTACACCATCAGTAGCCAGATGTTCTTGTAGTTCTCTGGAGGTGGTCTGTGGCTTGTCTGTGACCATTCTAACCATCCTTCACCTGTGTCTTTCCAGTATTTTTTTTGGCCTACCACATCTTTCCTTCACAAGGACTGTTCTTCTGGCCTTCCATTTCTGCACCACATTTCTGACTGTGGAAATAGACATCCCAAACCTTCTTGATAATTTCTTGTACCCTTCTCCTAATTCATGATAATGAATTATCTTAGTTTTTTGGTCAGTGGAGAGTTGTTTCGATGCCCCCATGTTGCCAGGAGCCTAGGACAAGCACAGCCAGCAATTGCCTCTGTTAAATAGCCTTTTTCATGATTGGTTTTATCTGTCTTTGTAATTGAAGGTCTCACAAGCTAATCAAGGCAGTTTTGGGCTGCAACATGTCAGCTACAAATCCCTACAGGTCTTGAAATCAATGTGATTAAAAGGGTGCCCAAACTTTTGCACATACCATTTTTTACATTTTATTATAATAAAACTTTGTAATGATACTCTAAGAATTTTGGTCTGGAAAACACTCAAATGTCTACATCTCTGTAGGAAATAAAATCTTGTTGCTGTGATCGTCTTTTATAAAGTTAGAGCAAATTATTATGAAATCTTAGAGGGGTGCCCAAACTTTTGCATACCACTGTAGCCTATTTTTTTTTTTTTTTATATAATGATGACATTACTTATTCTTTTTCTTTTTTTCTTTTTTTTTGAACAGCGAAATTTTAAGCTTTAGGCTTAGGCTATCTAAGCTACTTGATTTCCAGTGGCCGCGTTGACATGATTGAGAAATGGCAACATGAATGTAGCTCGAGTTATATAATATAATATAATATAATTATGTAATAGTAATAATTATAACAATAATAATAATACATGATGTCCAATATTAAGGGGCCTACTGTAGGAATAGTAGCAAAACACTGTCAGAACAACTCATTCCTCGCACAGCTGAGGTGTGTCAACTTACATTTTTAAATGCCAACCTCAAGAAGTCCAGTAAACAGTCTCTCTGTCCATTTCCCCGCTAGTTTTTATTTCCATTGTCTTTATTCTTGGATTATTTTCTTCATATTTTTTTATATTTTACCAAACTGTACTGGGCATTTTTGTTGGCATTGTGGATATTGTATTGTAGTTTATTCTTAGTTAAGTCCCATACACTGCCATGGCCATTTCAGGTCAAGTGACTCAAGTGACTCAAGTGATTCGCAAAACCCGGATCATATCAGTGAGTGATTCAGACTGATCCGAATCCCTCAAAAGATCCGGGTTTTACACCTCTACCTAATTGTATGGTCCCCTGTCTTCCTGTTTCGTTCCTCATGTTCCAGGGTTTGGTATTTAGATTACACGTGACTTTGTATCTGTTTTTGGATTACCCCACCATCCCTGCCGTGTCTTTTGTTCCTGTTTTTCTAAGTTATCATTAAATTTACTCAGGCTGTCTCTCTGGACTGTGTGTCTTGTGCCTGGGTCCTCCCTCCCTTGCTACATAATGTGACAGTGTGTGTTGAGACTTGTAGATTTTGGATTATTTGTCTTTACCTGGCTGACCTTGTCTCTACCCGGCAGGTCCCTCCATATGAGCTGGGTTTCTTCCTGTTAAAATGATGGTAAGCTTGAAAACATGGAGTAAAACTGAATTGTATGTCTTGTACTGATGTTCACTGAGTAAAGTCAAACTTCTCTAGCTGATCCAAAATTTATTTAAAATTGTCCTTCTTTCACAGAAAGTCTGTAATGACTTCCGCCTCTTAAAAACATTGCAGTATCAACAGAACACTTTGTTTTGTGGGAGTAGTCTTGCTTAAGAGTTTCCTTTATGACAACAAATTATAATTAATGTTCCTTCAGGAGACCCTGAACCATCCCTTAGTAATGCTGCTATAGGCCTAAACAACTGCGTAATCCTCCTATTCTCTCACGCCATGCATTTACCGTATATGCCACTAATGCATATCCGTGACTTTCATAACCGTCATCTCAATCTGGCACAAAAACTAAAACTAAACTAAACTCTTGTCTGCTTACAAAATTCCACAAGGTTGAAATAATAAAAACATTTTAACACAGTCTTCCCAAGGCTTAATTTCTGATTCTGTAAATGTAAATGTAAAGTGATGAAAGAGACAGTCTTTGCAGAAGAGGGTGACAGCTGCTAAACCTTTGATGTAAATTTACAGTGAAATCTGAACAGTATTTTACTGTATTCCTGTTGTGGCAGTACACTGGGTGCCTGCCCCTGTAAATAGTTTGTCGCCGCTTGGCCCTCACCTGGTGTCTTAGTTTGGCCAATCGGGGCCTGCGGCTATACTATAAGGGGAGGTGGCAAACCCCTAATTGGTCTCTGTCTCCTGGCTTCCGGCCCGCCCCTTCCGGCCCATTGTTTTACCACTCAACTCCACGCTGGTACGTAAGCGCAGCCACGGTTGCCTCTATCGCATTTCTACCATCATGTACACTACATCGGTGCTTTTGTGTTGTAGCTGTGCAGGGTGTAGTCGCCCTGCTACCGTTGGCTGGTCGCCACCAGGTGATCGCGGTTCAGACGCCATTGCTGTAGTCCGCTAAGCTCGGCTGGGTTCCGCCTTGATCCACCTCGTTTCTCCCGCTGGTTTATTGGAACTAGTATCGGTATGTACGCTGTGTGGCTGCCTCCTTTAGTCTGCTCCTCAGCCATCTTTTTTTTTTTTTTTAACAACTTTATTTAAGGCATTTTCAGTTATATAAGAGTAACAAACATACAAACCAACGAATAATCAAAAATACAAGATACAAGATATCAAATCTTGCGAACATAATCCCATACTAGTGCCCTCCCACATACCCTCCCTTGGGACCAAGAGTAGAGGAAAAGCTCCTCAGCCATCTTAGTGATGTATTAAACTTACCTTCTGTGTGCATAGGATTGACGCGCGCCAACGAGCTATATCAGCGCCTGATCGGAGACCCTGCTGCTTTGTCCTGGCTTAAAGCCCGATTTCTGCCCCCGTTCAGGCCAAACGCTCGCTTCCTCGCACTGGTGCGCTGTACTGGCCGACTGGCCGCCGCGTGCGTTGCCTGTAGGGCTAACCTTTTTACAGGACGTTCTTAATGGGTGAAAGAGATTTCGAATTATTTGGTTTCTTTCTTTTGATTTAGTGTGATTATTTAGTTGCAGGTATTTTTTTTTTTTCGTTCCTGATTGGTGTTTTCAGTAACTGTTTTTTTTTTACTTATGTTAAGTTGTTTTTTGTTTAGTTTAATGTAGCTCCACACACCTCATTTATTTATTTATATATATATATATATATATATATATATATATATATATATATAGTATATTTGTTTAGGGAGCTACTATTGATTTATTTCAGGTATTTTGTGGAAATTTATTTATGTTGCAAGTTTAAATTTGGTTCCTACTATTATGATTCATTTTTTTTCTTTTATTCAAAAGATTATTTGAGTATAGTTTGTTTAGTTATTTTGTTTAAGCCCTACTAATTTTCTTTTCTTTTTTTCTTTAGTTGCTGTGAGCCCAAGGTGGTGGTCCTGGTGGTGGTCCCCCTGTTTTTGTGTGTGCGAAAGTAGCCCCCATTTTGAGTTTCACGGTGTGTGTGCTTGGTGTTGTTTTGGGGTGCCTTATTTGATTTTTGGGATCCCTTGGAGAAGGAGAAGGCGTTCAGGAGTGGAGACGGAGAGAAATTCAAAGAGTCAAAGTACAAGTTTAGCAAAGCGGTGAAGGAAGCTAAACGACAGTACTCAGAAAAGCTGCAGAGCCAGTTTGCAGCCAACGCCTCGAGCTCTGTTTGGAGGGGCTTCAAGAACATCACCAACTACAAGCCCAAACCCCCCCACTCTGTTAACGACTCACGCCTGGCCGACAACCTGAATGAATACTTCTGCCGCTTTGAAAGACAATGGGACAGTACCACGACCACCACCCCCTACGGTGACACCTCTCCCACCAGCAGTGGTGTCTGTGAAACCTCACAGGCCCTCACACCAGTGCCCCCCTCCTCCCCGACAACAACAATGGTCAAGGCTCCTTCACAGCCGGTGGTCTCAGAGCCTCCCTCCTCCATCTCACCTCTCATCATCCTGGAGAAGGACGTGAAGAGGCTGTTCACGGGGCAGAACCCCCGCAAGGCTGCTGGACCAGACGCTGTGTCTCCATCCACCTTGAAGCACTGTGCTGATCAACTGTCTTCAGTGTTTACGGATATATTCAACATCTCACTGAAGTCAAGTCACGTGCCAGCTTGCTTCAAGGCCTCCACCATCATCCCAGTCCCCAAAAAACCAAGGACTACCGGACTGCATGACTACCGCCCTGTTGCCCTGACATCGGTTGTGATGAAGTCCTTTGAGCGCCTTGTGCTTTCTCACCTCAAGGACTTAACAAACCCATTCCTGGACCCCCTGCAGTTCGCCTACAGATCAAACAGATCTGTGGATGACGCTGTCAACCTGTCACTCCACCTCATCCTCCAGCACCTGGACTCCCCCAGATCATATGCCAGGGTCCTGTTTGTAGATTTCAGCTCGGCCTTCAACACAGTCGTTCCGTCTCTACTACAGGACAAACTCTCCCAGCTGACCGTGCCTGACTCCATCTGCAGGTGGATCATAGACTTCCTGTCTGAGAGGAGGCAGCATGTGAGGCTGGGAAAACACATCTCAGACTCCCGTACCATCAGCACGGGTTCCCCTCAAGGCTGTGTCCTTTCTCCTCTGCTCTTCTCCCTGTACACCAACAGCTGCACCTCCAGTCACGAGTCTGTCAAGCTCCTGAAGTTTGCGGATGACACCACCCTCATCGGGCTCATCTCAGGTGGAGATGAGAGCGCCTACAGACTGGAGATTGACCGCTTGGTGACTTGGTGTAGCCGCCACAATCTGGAGCTGAACGCCTCCAAGACAGTGGAGATGATCGTGGATTACAGGAAAAACACAGCCCCACTCCTCCCCATCATCCTGTCTGACTCTACAGTCAACACTGTGGAGTCCTTCCGTTTCCTGGGCACCATCATCTCCCAGGACCTCAAATGGGAGCTAAACATCAGCGCCCTGACTAAAAAAAAGCACAGCAGAGGATGTACTTCCTGCGGCAGCTGAAGAAATTCAACCTGCCAAAGTCAATGATGGTTCACTTCTACACTGCCATCATTGAGTCCATCCTCACCAGCTCCATCACCACCTGGTATGCTGCAGCCTCTGCTAAGGACAAGAGCAGACTGCAGCGTGTCATTCGCTGTGCAGAGAAGGTGATTGGCTGCAGTCTGAAGTCTCTCGACGAGCTGTACGCTTCCAGGACTCTGTTGAATAGTCCATGTCCAGGGTGAGAGGGATCAGCCACAATCTTAGCTGCAGGCTTCAGACTCCCCTCTGGCAGACGGCTGCGATACATCGAGTGTAGGACCACTCGCATGGCGAACAGTTTCTTTCCATCCGCAGTCCGTCTGCTGAACAATGCCAAGCCCCCCCCCCATGAACACATCAAACCCACTACCATCCCACAGTAAATGTTCTGGTGGAATATACACTATATTACCAAAAGTATTCGCTCACCCATTCAAATGATCAGAATCAGGTGTTCTAATCACTTGGCCTGGCCCCAGGTGTATAAATTCAAGCACTCAGGCATGCAGACTGTGAAACAAGACATTTGTGAAAGAATGGGCCGCTCTCAGGAGCTCAGTGAATTCCAGCGTGGAACTGTCATAGGATGCCACTTGTGCAACAAATCCAGTCGTGAAATTTCCTCGCTCCTAAATATTCCACAGTCAACTGTCAGCTCTATTATAACAAAATGGAAGCGTTTGGGAACAACAGCAACTCAGCCACGAAGTGGTAGGCCACATAAAGTGACGGAGAGGGGTCAGCGGATGCTGAAGCGCATAGTGCAAAGAGGTCGCCGACTTTCTGCACAGTCAATTGCTACAGAGCTACAAACTTCATGTGACCTTCAGATTAGCCCAAGTACAGTACGCAGAGAGCTTCATGGAATGGGTTTCCATGGCCGAGCAGCTGCAGCCAAGCAACACATCACCAAGTGCAATGCAAGGCGTCGGATGCAATGGTGTAAAGCACGCCGCCACTGGCCTCTAGAGCAGTGGAGACGCGTTCTCTGGAGTGATGAATCACGCTTTTCCATCTGGCAATCTGATGGACGAGTCTGGGTTTGGAGGTTGCCAGGAGAACGGTACATTTCAGATTGCATTGTGCCAACTGTGAAATTTGGTGGAGGAGGAATTATGGTATGGGGTTGTTTTTCAGGAGCTGGGCTTGGCCCCTTAGTTCCAGTGAAAGGAACATTGAATGCTTCAGGATACCAAAACATTTTGGACAATTCCATGCTCCCAACCTTGTGGGAACAGTTTGGAGCGGGCCCCTTCCTCTTCCAACATGACTGTGCACCAGTGCACAAAGCAAGGTCCATAAAGACGTGGATGACAGAGTCTGGTGTGGATGAACTTGACTGGCCTGCACAGAGTCCTGACCTGAACCCGATAGAACACCTTTGGGATGAATTAGAGCGGAGACTGAGAGCCAGGCCTTCTCGACCAACATCAGTGTGTGACCTCACCAATGCGCTTTTGGAAGAATGGTCAAAAATTCCTATAAACACTCTCCTCAACCTTGTGGACAGTCTTCCCAGAAGAGTTGAAGCTGTAATAGCTGCAAAAGGTGGACCGACATCATATTGAATTCTATGAGTTAGGAATGGGATGGCACTTCAGTTCATAGAATGAGTAAAGGCAGGTGAGCGAATACTTTTGGTAATATAGTGTATATATATAGATATATAGATATATCTATAGATATATATCTGTGTTTAACATTCATCGTTTTGTTTTACGATACATTTACTGGCCTAACATACAAGTCACCAAATCTGAAATGTAGTCACCTGCTAGGCTACAGAAAGTTACATAAGTTTAAATGTGTGACCAGCAACAGTGATCAAGTAATAACATCATTCAAACATACATACATGTGTGTTTTTATTCAAAAAAATAAATAACTTCCCAGCACCACATGAATTAGCACAATAAGATCAGGCACAAGTTAAACATTTACAAAGAAAATAATGGCACAATATATTGGCTCTCATCTCCACCATAAGCACTTTGTAAGTCAAAGGGCTTATAAATCACAAGACTATCTGCTTTAACAACATCTTTGTCATTACTTTCAAATACTTTGTAAGCATGAAAATGTTCATTGAAATGGTCAACCACAAGTTTGTTTACAAGGAAGCAGATAACACTGTCAACAACAATAATTTTTTCTATTCTGCAAAACACAGGCATGTCATGTTCAATCTCACTGCAAATTATTAGTCCTGCCCTGTACTCTGTCCCACTGATTGTAACCCAGTTAGTTGCATGGATGTCTTGCGATACAGACTCAACATGCAAAGCTCGAGCCAACACATCTCCATAGTCCTCATTGTCCACATTAATAAATTTCATTGGTCCATACTCAATACATTTTGAATGTGATGTCTCCCAATGACATGCAATAGACATTTGATGTTTTTTTGCAAGAGATTTTGTGATGTTTTTGAAGTTTTTAAGAGTATTTTTGAAAATCCTGTGTTTAGCCCCAAATCTCATGCTCCACATATGTATAAGTGGTCCAATTTTTCGGATACAAGATGGATAGTGTATCATAAAGTGATGTTTCGGGATCAGGTTTCTATCAGGATACAGTGCTTTGAACAACTCATGGTGTTCCATTATCAAATGCTTGAGAAGTACAGTCATGCCAAGTGTAACAGATGGAGAAAATATAATGTTTATTATCTGCAGTAAAAGCAGCAGCAAAAACCAGTTTTGGTTTCCTTCTGGTACAATGTCACCAAAAAGCAGAGGAATGTTTCTTACAAGACAAAGGGTCTGAATGGAATTGAGCCCTATATTATTGCCAATACTGTCCAAGTTAATCCTTGTAGGTCGATTTTTGCGCTCCACATACCCATAGTCAAAGGCATAAATTCTAGACAACAGGTCAGGTTTCGACAAAACATTTTCTGAGAGATATTCCAACAGTAACTTCAGCTCAAACTGAGCCACGCCTTCAAGGATGTCATGCATAATGTCCAAAGAAAAATTATGACTGACATGAAAGAACTGTAGGCTGTTAAGACTCGAGTTCTTTTTTAAACCAAACACAGATAACTTCTGTGGGTCTGACTGCAACTCATTGCAGTGCATTTCAAAAAGTTCCTTTCCACGCAAGATTATCTTGGGGTCATCCTCATTGTAAATAATCTGGGCATCATCTTTTTCTATCAAACATAAACGACAAAAATATCGTCCACTGAAAGACTCTGTAAATCCCAGAATTGCGTGCATACCCAAGTTGTCCCCAGTTATCTGACATATGGTGCCATGGACTTTTTCAGCAGAAAATGGCAAATCAAGGCCACAACTCTCAAGTGTTTTGATGTCATTAATCACCTATTTTGTGAACACCACGTTTGGAACCCAGTGGGTTAGCGGTCTCAAAGTCATCATAGAACAACTGAATTTGTAAAGAATTTTGGTGCTTAGAGAACAACGGATGTGTCTTAGAATAACTTCCATCACAAAAGTCTTCGTATCTGTCAGGTCTTGATATACAAGTTTCCCCAAGCAGTTTACAAATATCAGCATTTCGACACATGAATTTTATAGTTTCCAAAATCGGTATGTAAACGAACGTATCGTTCACTGGGACTTGATCATAAGTACCTGTTTGTTTATTTCGCCTTGTATCAAATCGAATTCCTAGAAATTTTTCGACTGGCTCCACAACACCCCATTTCTTGTTGAAATAATTAAATCTTTTACTTTCAGTATTGAAGTTAATAAATGGGTTTTCAAAAGTCTCCAGATCTTTTTCCAATGTAACTCTTACAGGATTATCTCTAGACACAGCAGACAGCACTGCTGCTTAACCTGAGAGTGCAGTCCACTAGCAAGTTCTTCCAAATCACCAACAACTGATGAAACAACACTATTTGCTATGCCACTTCCTTGTAGTTTCGCAATAATTGAAGCACAAATATTTTCTGTGTTCTCTTTGTTTCTTTGACCTGATCCATTGTCCTCAACACACTCAGACTCTGGGTTCTGCATGCCACTTGTTCCAGCAACTTCTGAGTTATCTTGGAGCATGTGGAAATTAGTTTGAAATGACTCTGGCATTGCTGCATCTCCACTTTGACTATAATCCTTCTCATGAGAACTAATTAAATGTTTTTTGAAACCTGAATATGTTGAAAACTGGCGCCTACAACGATCTTGTGCACAAACTAACTTGAACCTGGTGCTAGGATAAAAACTATGATCAAGTCTTAGATGAGAGATCAAGGACTGGCAGGGATCATGCACAGCCTGACAAATGAAACACTTAAACATTTCAGTGCTTCAGTTGAAGACTTTAGCACGAAACTCACGAACTCTGGGAGACTCATTTGTTGTTGCTACATCAATATTGTAGACTGTTGTTTGCACGAAGGTGAAGAGCTGGCCCAGGCACTCATCGTATGACAGGTTGAACACGTAGTGGGATTTAAACAGTTCATCAAACGCACCCAACGAGCTAGTGGCTTGGCAGGGGATGAGCTGTTTGTCCACAACAATGTAGAAAGTGTCAATCCTGTTCCTGGTTCGACCAACAGCAAGGATGTATGGTTGTCTGCCATCTCTTCCACGAAGGTGTTCATCCAAGCTGCAGCATGACTGAAAACAGAAAGATAACATCACCACCTTACACTGTAAAGTTTTCAACTGCTCACTTGGATCTGTACACCAGAAAAGTTGAGTTATTACAGTAACAAGCCATGACGAAGTGTGTGTGTCATTGTCAATGTGAAGACATTCAGTCTAGTCCTTTTGTTTGACTGTGCCTTTCCAAGTCATTTCAAATCGAGTTAATACATATGAAATACCAGCAACTGGATTAAAAAAAAAAAAAAAAGACATGCGTACCTTGTGAAAGTGCAACATTTTGTCCACTGCATCACTGGGGCTTATCTTGGTCCTTTTCCGTCCAGCTGTGGGTGGTAGGAGATGGAGAAGGAGCAGCAGAGAAGCCATGTCACTGTCCCAGGCTATCAGGAGGTAAATTAGGTGAAACAAAACATTAGTATCAAGTTAGAATGCACAAATATTAATAAAATAAAAATCAAATCATGTCAATTAGCTTACTGGTGTCATCGTTCTCTGTCAGTTTCTCAGCAACTTTTAGAAGTCGGCACACCTCAACTGACCGAGTCAGGTGTCTGGCCTCATTGATAACCTTGGGCCTGAAAGTTGTGTCCCACTTCTCAAGCATCTTGGAGGCTGTTTCAGCTCCAAACAGCAGAAGGAAGTCTTGATTCAGCTGTTGATCATATAAGCATATAAATACACAAAATTCAAAAAGGTTAGAGTATTGTACTTACATTCAAGCAAAAAACCATAAGTGTAAATAAATTAAATGGACAACTCACCAGCCCTTTAACATCTAAAAAACGTGGAAATGTTTTAAAGACATCTGTGGTTCTCTGTGGGTCATGCACTAGGTCTTGGCGATATTGAAAGGTCATCTTCATCTTCTGAAACACACTTGCTTCATCCTGAGAGTGAATGAGAAATGATATGGCTTCCCTGCCGGCATCTCCATCAAGTTGCTCAGGCAAAGTGGCTGCCAGTCTTCTGTGCTTTGGTCCTTGTGCTTGAGCCACTGTAGCTGTCTTGGTTGGTCTTTTTACTGTATTCCTGGACATGGTCTTAAGGCGCCATGCTAAATATCCAGTGCCTTTCTCCGCATCATAGAAGTGCTCCTGTTAAGATATTTATAAATCATTACAAAAGCCTCATCATTTATTGATTTTACGAAAAGAAAAGTAGTACAGTATTAACAGTAACAGTATTAATAAAAGGATAATCACTTTAAAATAGGTTTGACATTTTCTAATTCATGTGTCCTATTGACTGAACTCATTCCGATTGCAAGACAGAACAGAGTGGAACTTTGTAGCAATAGTTGAAAGTGTAACTCAAGTTTAAACTTTTTTTTAAGACTTAGGTGGTGTCAATCATTTTTTACAAACACCAGAAGTTAAGAATGTCAACACTATTTTGATAAACTGTCATCAGCAATCATTTGAATTAAAATCCCAAAACCACTGTCCGTAAAACCGGTGTGTTTTCTGGAAGTAATCTCTTTTTTTACATACACACAACACATACAACACACAACTTACATAGCCCTTTGGGGAAAAGGGATCCTTTAGTAAAGGGAAGAGCGTTATAATCTCAGGGCATACTTCTCCTTATGTTTACGGGAAGGCATCCTCCTTTAGAAACAACATTCCAAATCAGTCACCTACTTGCTATGTTAATTCAATGCAATGTATTTTGAAAATCCATTATAATCTTTCTTAATATAATTTTTACAATCTAACAATTCACTTTGCACTCACCCATGGCTCTCAGTCATATGGCTAGCCAATATGTTGACAAGCTGTCTCCGGGTGCGGTGAGTGAGTGACTTTTCTGCCTTGTACTCTTCGATGACATCCTCACCCCCAGGTTTGCAAAGCAAGGCATTTTTTACCATCTATTCATGTGAGAGAAAACAAAGTTTTCAGTGTACAAATCAGTCTTTCAGGATAACATCATTTTAACAATATACCACAAGATTAAGAGTAAAAGTTAAAACCACTGGATCAGGAGGGTTTCTTACACAAAAATGGATCAGCAATTTCAGCAAAAAAAAAAAAAAACTAAACCAATTGTTTAGCTGATTATGCAAGCACAATATGATTTGTAATGAAGCAATCTTGTTTCTTATCTAAGTACAGAGCTATTAACAAAACCTAATCATTCTAAATGTCACAAATACTCTGATGAGAAACTGATTTAGTATGACACTTGATGATCAACAATGTAAATTACATCTGCTGCCCTTCAGTACCTCTTTTGCAGCCTCTGACTCAGAAACCTCTCTGGTTGGCCTGGGTATGACTTGGCTGGATGTACGTCTGCCTATGGGAGTCCCATGTTCTATTCGACTGGAGTGGTCGTGGTCACTTGAAGAAAGTGATGTGTTGGTATCTGTGAGGGATGTGGAATGATCTAAAGGAGAAAAGTCTAAAAGAAATAACATAACTGTGACATGCCTGAAATCTAGCATTTGGTGGTTTCCCAGACACTGGTCAAACAAAGCTGTTTTTTGCAATTAGATACAGATCTTTCTATTAAATATAATTTTTGATAATCTACTTTGTTGTAGTAGTCAAGGCAGATACATGACATCTCAACTGATATTTGTGAAGCAGAAAAAGCTTGAACATTGATTACAACTGATTTTATACTGTATACCTTCCTCTGAAATTCCATCTTGTGTTGTTGGACTTGGACCAGGATCAATCTGTATCTCAAGAATGATGTCTTGCTCCGGTGTCTGAGCTGGGTAGTAAGGGTTAATAGATTTCATGTGATCAGAATCAAGTTACAAAAAATAACTACTAAAATATGAGATGAAGAAAAGAATACAGTTAGATTATAAAGCATTATTGATTCATGGATAACAGAGAAATGTACCTACCTGCATCAGGAATTCTGTCACGTACTGTCCTCTATCAGTTCAGAAAAGATTTCTTCCTCGACTACTGTGTTGGTTTCATCAAAAGCATCAAGTTCGGTAGCATCAGGAAGCCCAAACTTGTATTTGACTGTAAGATAACCATGAAAACAGATCTAAAATTGATACCCAAATTGAAAACCAAAATAGCCATCCTAAATTCATAAATCCTTGTGTTTATTTGTTATGAAGGTAACTTTAAGATGGCCACTCACCTTGAGCAATGAAATCCAAAAACGTGAACCCCGACAGTAATCGGATGTACTTCTTGGTATTCTGGTACTTCACCTTGAGCAACATTGCCACGTCTAGACTGCACCTTGTAGAATAAGTGGAGAAATGTGTTTTAATTTTTGAGACTGAGATGAGCGTAGTCCCTGTGGGAAATTGATGCAACAAACAGTAGCCTACTCAAGCAAAACAAACATTGTCTCTTGTGAAGTGTAAAATGTTTTAACATCCAAAATGGAGCAGGGCATTTGTCAAGATGTCCGCTCTGACTCAATTCTTTACTTTACTGATTTATTTTAGAATCGCCACATCTCATCATCTTTACATTGACTATATAGCTTAAACAATAAATAGAGGGCTCTTGGAAAAGAACAGACAGAGCCCTTAAATCCGACTCCCTTCAAAGAGCCCTAAATCTCATCTCATCTGCCTGGTGCATGTGCCTTGCCTTGGCTTGCCTGACTCAAACGGTATATTTTCAGTGAGTGTGAACAGGAATAACAATGTGTAACTTGGTTGTGTGTTTGTGTTGAGCGATAGCCGAGCGAGTGATGTCGGCCTGATTAAACAAAATCACCACCACGACGCCGCCACCACCCCTCCCCCACATTGTTGCGCAGTTTTACCTTTGATAAAACACTCACCTTAACGTTAGTTAATCGACCTCAAGTCACCTTAACACATTTAAAAACATTTATTTTAGCTTAGCACTTGATATTTGGCCGGATATTAGTTACCACTGGATAACTTTGTCACTCGTTGCCAGCACACGTGAATTTACTTAATAGCCTGGCTCAACCAGTTTCAATGACAATTCAGTTGCTTTACACCCCATGATATGTTATTATCACAACTTCATACATCGATTACCATCCTGTAGACGTAAATATAGTCGGTGCTTACCTTCTTTAAGCCATAATCCACACAACCCACACAAGTTTTTTCTTTTCCGTCTTCTCCTTTCTCCAACCGACGTCGAGTGAAAAAGGCGCGCTGCGCACGTCCAAACCGGATGTTGTGATCAACTCCGCCAGGAGTGAACGTAACTCAGTCACAGGTGTAAACAATTAACTCGCTTAATTGACAAAGCTCGCAGAGCTTTTTTTATCACTGCTAGATCCAATCCCAACTAAATTGCTCAAAGAAGTTCTTCCATTAATTAACACCTCCATATTGAACCAGATAAATTTATCTTTATTAACAGGATATGTGCCTCAGTCTTTTAAGATTGCTGTAATTAAGCCCCTACTTAAGAAAGCCACTCTAGATCCAAATGTTTTAGCCAACTATAGACCAATCTCCAACCTTCCTTTTATTTCCAAAATTCTAGAAAAAGTTGTTGCTAATCAGTTGTGTGACCACTTAAACAGGAATGGTCTGTTTGAAGAGTTTCAGTCAGGTTTTAGAGTTCATCATAGTACAGAAACAGCTCTGGTTAAAGTTACCAATGATCTCCTCATGGCTTCAGATAGTGGACTTGTCTCTATACTAGTTCTGCTAGATCTTAGTGCTGCATTTGACACTATTGATCATAATATTTTACTACAGAGACTTGCAAGTGAGATCCAGATTAAAGGAACTGCATTAGATTGGTTTGAATCCTATCTGTCTGACAGATTCCAGTTTGTTCATATCAACCATGATTCCTCTACTTATACAAAAGTAAGGTATGGTGTTCCTCAGGGTTCTGTTTTAGGACCAATACTCTTCACATTATACATGTTGCCATTAGGGAAGATTATTAGAAAACATGGCATAAACTTCCATTGTTACGCAGATGACACCCAGCTATATTTATCCATGAAACCAGATGAAACTAATCAGCTGGTTAAACTCCAAGCATGCCTTAAAGACATAAAGGCTTGGATGACGTGTAATTTCTTACTCTTAAACTCAGACAAAACAGAAGTTATTGTATTTGGTCCTAAGCATCTCAGAGATTCATTATCTAATCACGTGGTTTCTTTGGATGGCATTACCTTGGCCTCCAGTACTACTGTGAAAAACCTTGGTGTTATATTTGATGAGGATATGTCCTTTAAATGTCACATTAAGCAAGTAACCAGGACTGCCTTCTTTCATCTACGTAATATCATAAAAATTAGGAACATCCCGTCTCAGAGTGACGCTGAGAAACTAGTTCATGCATTTGTGTCTTCCAGACTGGATTATTGTAATTCATTACTGTCTGGCTGTCCAAATAACTCTTTAAAAAGCCTCCAACTGATTCAAAATGCCGCAGCAAGAGCATTGACAGGAACCAGCAAGAGAGATCATATTACTCCAGTTTTAGCTTCTCTTCACTGGCTCCCCTTAAAGTCTAGAATAGAATTTAAAATCCTCCTCCTTACATACAAGGCCCTCAAAGGCCTAGCTCCATCATATCTTAAAGACCTCATTGTACCATATCATCCCAACAGATCACTTCGGTCTGAAAGTGCAGGCCTACTTGTGGTTCCTAGAATTTTAAAAAGTAGAATGGGAGGTAGAGCTTTCAGCTATCAGGCTCCTCTCCTGTGGAACCAGCTCCCAGTTTGGGTTCGGGAAGCAGACACTCTCTCTATTTTTAAGGTCAGGCTTAAGACTTTCCTTTTTGATCAAGCTTATAGTTAGGGCTGGACTAAACCATCCCTTAGTTATGCTGCTATAGGCCTAGGCTGCTGGGGGACAATGCAACAAACATTCTTCTTTCTTCTCTCTCCACTCTCGTGTCCTCCACTTTCTTTTCTCTGGCACAGAGCTCCTGCCCTCTAAATTCCTATCTGCTACTAGTCATGCAATTCTGTGCTATTACTATGTAGAATGTTTACTGCTGCTCTCCCTTCTTCCGAGTATCTCTGGCCTGGAGTTGAGTGTTTCCTGTGGAGCTCCATACTACATCTGTTGTCGTGGTCTCATCAGCCTGCCCAGTCTCCATGGAATCCTGCTGTTATCCACTCCTGCCTGAATGAACGATTCTCCAACCTGCTGATGATTCCCCTTACATTTTCTAACTGTCATGTAACATCATTAGTTTGTACCATAGCATCCCACCTGTATGCTTTAGTCAGATGTGTGAATGAACGATTCTCCAACCTGCTGATGATTCCCCTTACATTTTCTAACTGTCATGTAACATCATTAGTTTGTACCATAGCATCCCACCTGTATGCTTTAGTCAGATGTGTGTATCTATGACAGATGTATGTTTATCTTGCTGTTGTCTTTCTCTGTCTGTACCCGGCTGGCCTTAGGCAGATGGGTCCCTCCATATGAGCTGGGTTCTGCTCAAGTTTTCTTCCTGTTAAAAGGGAGTTTTTCCTTGCCACCGTCGCCTGCAGGCTTGCTCTGGGGGTTTCAGGCTGGGTCTTGTAAAGCGTCTTGAGACGATTTGTATTGTTATTGACGCTATATAAATAAAGCTGAATTGAATTGAATTGAAGTGTTAAAACAACACCAAAAAGCAACACCCACCAACTCAAAATTATTAACACTGAAAAAACAACACTACAGATTTTGCTGTGTACATCAGCAAGTGCATCGACGACGTGACCCACATCAGGAGCATCACCACTCGAGCTAACCGGAAGCCATGGCTAACAGGAGACGTCCACAGGCTGCTGAAGATCAGAGACAAGGCCTTCAGAGCTGGGGATGAATCAGCCCTCAGAACAGCGAGAGCCAACCTGTCCCGTGGCATCAGGAAAGCGAAAGGAGACTACACAACCAAGATAACCTCCCATTTCAGGGACAGCAAGAATGCACAGAGCCTATGGCAGGGCATCCAGGCCATCACAGATTACAAACCTGCACCACGAAGCTGCGAGAGCGACACCACTCTGCTCAACAACCTGAACAGATTCTTCGCACGCTTTGAGGAACAAAACACCACCCGTCCGCAGAAGACACCACCACCTCCGCACGACCAACCTCTGTGCCTGTCTGCTGCCAGTGTGAAGAGGACACTCTCCACCATCAACACCCGGAAAGCAACAGGTCCAGACAACATCCCTGGCAGAGTGCTGAAAGACTGTGCAGAGGAGCTGAAAGATGTCTTCACAGACATCTTTAACACCTCCCTGAGGCAAGCCATTGTGCCATCAGGCTTCAAAGCTGCCACCATTATACCTGTGCCGAAGAAATCATCCCCATCCTGCTTCAATGACTACCGCCCTGTGGCACTGACACCCATCATCATGAAGTGCTTTGAACGACTGGTCTTGTCACACATCAAATCCACCTTGCCCCCCAGCCTGGACCCGTACCAGTTCGCATACAGAGCAAAACAATCCACAGACGACGCAATTTGCTCTGCCCTCCACCCAGCGCTCACCCACCTGGACAAGAAAGACTCATATGTGAGAATGCTGTTCATTGACTTCAGCTCGGCATTCAAACCATAATACCACAACAACTCATCTGTAAACTGGACAATCTGGGCCTCAGCACCTCCCTCTGCAACTGGCTGCTGGATTTCCTCAGCCAGAGGCCTCAAGCGGTGCGTGTTGGCAACAACATCTCTAGCAGCATCACCCTGAGCACAGGGGCCCCACAAGGCTGTGTGCTCAGTCCCCTCCTCTTCACCCTGCTGACACATGACTGCAAAACAACCTACAGCTCCAACCACCTCGTGAAGTTTGCAGACGACACAACGCTGGTGGGCCTCATCACCAACGGCAACGAGACTCACTACAGGAAAGAGGTGGAGCTTCTGACCGGATGGTGCAAAGAAAACAACCTCGTGCTAAACATCAGCAAGACCAAGGAGATTGTTGTTAGCTTCCAGAGAGGCCACACCCAACACCCCCCACTAACCATCGACGGTACTGCAGTGGAGAGGGTGGGCAGCACCAAGTTCCTGGGGGTGCACATCAGCGATGACCTCTCCTGGACCACCAACACTGCATCACTGGCCAAGAAAGCACAGCAGCGTCTCTACTTCCTGCGCAAACTGAAGCGGGCATGCGGGTTGGGTATCGAGGATCGAGAATCGATTGGAACCGGGACTAGCTTTGCGATTTTCTCGGAATTGTTTAAAAGTTTAATTTTCGATTCCGAGTTTCGATTCCCAGTCCGCCGACCGGAAGAAGAAACCGCTGAACACCAACGAAGAAGCGTCCACCGGAAGTGTTGGCTTAACCGAACGTCTATTTGAACATGGATAACGTGCGTCGGAGGTCCAAAGTGTGGCTTCACTTTTCTAAACAAAATGTCTCGGCAAAATGCAACATCTGCAATAAGATTGTTTCGTGCATAGGAGGGTGCATGGAGTTCATGGGGTACAAATAAATGTGTACCCAGTCTTTGGTGCGTTGCACCGGCCGTCCTCCGCTGCCTCTTCCTCTGCCTCTAGCTCCGACCCCCATTCTGGCACCGCAGTGACTACACTGCAGTCCGAAACAATACATATACATTAAATAATATGTCTTGCGCCAACATTAACATCTTGCGGCAGCTAACAAATTAACCCACATATTTTTTTTTCATAGACAATTTACGACCTGAGATTGCGAACGTTAGCCAGGCTAATGACTCCACGACTCTGCGATGTGCTGTGTCTACTCCGTTCACCATAGCGGCAAGAAGATACAGTACAGGAGCACAGTAACATGTTTAAGTACCTGCAGCATCATACACTTATGTGCAAATGTGTTTTCATGAGATTTTCAAAAATAAAGCTTGCAAGGGAAGTGTACCCCTGTGAAAACACTTTAATAAATTATAATATTTCAGTTCATAGATTTGATATTTATATTGTAGTTGAAAACAGCCCTGTGAGAAATTCATAGTAGGCTCATAAAAAGGAAAAAGTTCATCGAATAAAAATTGATGGAGAAGGTCAGACTATTTCCTTCAGAAAGACCGCTGGCTAGCTATCTCATTTAAAATATCCAAAACTTTTTTTGACCCTGCCTCTTAAAAGAATCGGAATCGAGAATCGTTAGGAATCGGAATCGAAACAAGGAATCGGAATCGGAATTGGAATCGTTCAAATTCAAACGATACCCAACCCTACCCACCACCCATCATGACAACGTTCTACAGAGGAACCATTGAGGGCATCCTTACCAGCTGCATCACAGTATGGGGTGGGAGCTGCACTGACTACAACAGGAAGGCTCTACAACGCATCGTGAGAACAGCTGAGAGGATAATCGGTGTATCACTCCCCACCCTCCAAGACCTGTACACCACCCGCCTCACCCGCAAAGCCATCACAATCGTCAATGACGCAAGTCACCCTGCACACAGTCTGTTCAGCCTCCTGCCCTCTGGAAAGAGGTACAGGAGACTGCTCCCGCACCACCAGACTCACCAACAGCTTCATCCACCAGGCTGTGATACTGCCGAACTCCCTCCCCTCCACACCCTCAGCCCCAGCCGGAAGGAACACCTGGCTGGGGAGGAGTCTAGTTACTCTCGACCTGCACAACAACTGAGACTCTTGAATATGCAAATTGCACACAACTGCTGCTAACTTCTATATTTATATTATTTTTTGCACTGGCCATTTCTATTACCTGTTGCAATTGCACACACATGCTGCAAACTCTTATACTTATAGTATTTGCACTGGCCACTACTACTACCATTACTACTGTCCATGTACTGCCTATTGACTATTTTTGCACCTTTACAACAACAACTACCTCTAAATGCACACAGCTGGAACACTCAGTCTTGTCTTGTCTTGTCTCGTCTTGTCTTGTCATACTTGTTTGTGAATCTGCACTTTACTGTTGTTCGTGGTTCATATGGGATGGGGTGAAACGTAATTTTGATTCCTTTGTATGTCAAGTATATGTGAAGAAATTGACAATAAAGCTGACTTTGACTTTGACTTTGACTAATGTGTTGTTGCTCGCACACAATGATCAGCATCATTTTGTACAAAACAATTTTCTGTAAGGTGATCATGCAGTAACAAATTCCAGTTACGACTGGACTGTTTTAACCCACACAATGACTTGTTGAGTTTGCACACTAAATGCTCTCCTGTATTTGACTTAATTTCAAAACCTTCTGGCTGTTCCATATATACCTCACAGTCCATTGGAGCATGGAGGTAAGCAGTCTTCACATCCATTTGGTGTAGGGTAAGATCCTCCTGTACAGCAACCTGCATTAATACTCGAACAGAGGTCATGTTGGCTGTGGGTGAAAAAGTTTCTTTATAGTCTATCCCTTCCACTTGACCATACCCCTTTGCCACGTATCTGGCTTTACAAGTCTCAGATCCATCTGGGCTCTCTTTCACTGCATATACCCAGCGACCTCCCACTGCTTGTTTGCCCCTTGGCAGTGGCATCAGAGTGAAAGTCTCATTCTCTGTCAAAGAGTTAATTTCTTCTTTCATTGCCTCCATCCACATTTTTGATTTCTCAGAGTCTATAGCCTCTTTAAATGTTTTAGGTACATTACAAGTCACTCTGTAGAAATAATCCACATTTTCACATTCATCCTTATCACACTCAGCTTTACATTGGTAATCCTTTAAGTACTCTGGAGCTTTTCTCTCTCTCATAGGATATCTCCTTTCTCCCTGTTCTCTCTGAGTGCTATCTGCCTGGGTTGGGCCTGCCTCAGTAATCTCCTCCACACTAGACTCTTTACTCTCTTCTGGACACCCCTGACCCTGGTTGACTGTCTGTGGTGGTGTATTTCTATAACTCTCAGTGTCGTCCCCCATGTCACAATCCGTCTGAGTCTGGCTATCTGCGCTACCTTTGGTGATAAATTTCACTAGCCTATGTTTTAGGACTTTTCCTATCTCAGGATAATACACATTGTATGCTGGACTATACTTATCATAGCCGACAAAGATCCCTTTGTCACATCTAGAATCCAACTTCTTCTTCTCCTGCTTATATACGTAGCATTCAGAGCCAAATACCTTCATGTGAGATAGGTTAGGTGTTTTTCCTGTGAAAACACGGTAAGGTGTCTGCTCTAGGCGCTTACTGTAACACCTGTTACGAATTTGAGCTGCTGTCTGTACAGCGTAGGTCCATAACTGCTTTGGAAGGTTACTCTCCAATAGCATGCATCGTGACATCTCAAATAAGGTTCTCCATCCTCTTTCGGCAGTTCCGTTTTGATGCGGTGAGTAGGGTGCCTTTGTCTCGTGCCTTATCCCCTTACTCCTAAGTAAAGACTGGAACTCCTGCCCGGTGAATTCTGTACCGTTATCTGACCTTATGCACTTTATCTTTCCATGTGGAGCTACGTCTGCTATGAATTTCTCTGTAGCTTTTGTCGTGTCACTTTTTGCTTTGATAAAGTATGGGAAAATCATCCCGCTGTAATCATCAGTAAATGCTATCGCATACCTGTATCCATCCTTATCTGCTGGCTCTATAGGGCCGCATAAGTCTGTGTGTACTAGCTCTAGTACAGCAGCAGCTTTTGCGTCAACCTGTCTGTTTCTGCTCTGTGTAAACTTGCCCTGTGTGCATATTTCACAGTTTTGATTGGACTTGTCATTTTTCCCTTTTATCGACATTCCTTCAACCACCTTTTCTAACTTTGCAATATCATCAAAATTACAATGGCCAAGTATCCTATGCCAGGTTTGAATGTCATGACAACCACACACTTCATCAACATTTTTATCCTCTAGTGTGCTAAGGTAATACAGCCTACCATACACGTTCATTTTAAACTTCGTACCGTCCTTGTTGATCAGCCAGTCATCACCATCCTTGAAGCGGACCTCGGCTCCATTGGCTGTCGCTGCTTTGACTGAAAAGATGTTTTGTGGAAATGATGGGATGTAGAGTGCTTGCTTGAGCCTCGTTCTCACACGTCGTCCCTCGCTGTCCAGCAAGTAGATCTCAGCGTCTCCCCTCATTTTCGCCATCCCGCTCACCTTGGTCCCATCGGCAAGCTCGATCATGTGGTCCTCTGGTCTGAAGCTCTTGTCCACTGTTTTGAACTTTGTGGCGTCATTGACCATGTGGGAAGTGGCACCGCAGTCGACCATGAGACCCTTCTTGTCTCCTTGCTGTGTAGGACAGTCACTTATCTGGAAGAAACAGAAAGTTATAGACTCTTCTCCGGTCTCTCCATCAGCTTTCTTCACGTGGTTACGGCCTTGTCCTCGACCTCGCCTTCTTCCTTGCTGTGGTGTGTCCCACTTCCAATCCTTTCGTCTCTGTTGGGTTTCGTCAGGACATGCTCTGGACATATGGCCCTTTTTACCACACGTGTAACACTCAACATCTGCCAAGTCCATTTTCTTTCCACGTCTTCTACCACGTGCTCTCAATGCCCCGCTTGTCTTCATTACATTGTCTTCCACATTCATGTCACTTCTCCCATATTTCTCTGTACTCTCATAACTTCACAGTTTCGTTTTAAACACGACGAACGTTACAACATCATTTGTCTGTGTGATGTGCACGACGAACGTCTTGTATGACTCAGGTAGCCCTTTTACTACCATAGCAATCTGAAGTCCATCACTTATTTGTTCGTCTGCTCTTCTTAATGACGTGAATATAGTCTCTGCTCTGATAATATAGTCAGTAACTGTTTCATTGCTTGCCTTATAGAGTGAAGAAAGTTCACAGTATAAACTCACAACGCAGGGTTTGTCTTTTCCTGCGTAGTGCTCGTGACGAATCCCCAGTGCTTTTCTTCCATCACGTTTTGCGTCTCTCATTACCAACGACAAACTCTTATTGTCCAGACATTGCACTAACTCTGCATATGCTTCTCCGTTGTTTGCCTCATCTTCCGTGAGAGCTTCTATGTCTCCTTCATCTATCTCCGGGTCCTCCAGGATAACATCTCTGAGACCGCGCAACTCCAATTCCCAGAGTTCATAACTTTTCTCGTCACCGTCGAATAAAAGTCTCAGCCACCTGTGGCCTGTCTGGCTGGGCCCATAACCTGTAGCGTTTGACATTTTCGCAGCAGTCTAACGTTTGTACAGTCACCACGGTGGCTAACTAGTAGCAGCTAATGGCTAATATTCACGGGAGAAAAACTGACACTCCATGTCTCTTTGGCCCGGAACTCATCGTGCACTCTGCGCTGGCCATTTATTATTATTCTTTTGCGCATGCTCAGTTTCATACATTGCGGTGCACGCAGGCACTCACGTTCACGTTCATGACATCACTACGTGGGCTATTTAACATGGCTTTGCGCTATTTATGAAATATGCTTAACACAGTCTCTGTGCTAGCCACACAGCCCCACAACATGATGGACCCTCCACCATATTTCACAGTAGGCAATAAGTTCTTCCCATGGAATTCAGTCCGTTTTTTTTCACCATGCATACCTCCTCTTGTTCTGACCAAATAACTCTATCTTAGTCTCATATGACCACAGTATTTTTTTTCCAAAATGCTTCTGGCTTGTCCAGATGTGCTTTTGCATACCTCATGCGACTCTTCTTGTGACGAACACTCAGGAAAGGCTCTTTGCGAATCAGCCTTCCAAAGAGCTTTTACTGGTGCAAAGTGCGCTGGATTGTGGAACGATGAACAACTACACCATCAGTAGCCAGATGTTCTTGTAGTTCTCTGGAGGTGGTCTGTGGCTTGCTTGTGACCATTTTTGGCCTTCCACATCTTTCCTTCACAAGGACTGTTCTTCTGGCCTTCCATTTCTGCACCACATTTCTGACTGTGGAAATAGACATCCGTCCTGATAATTTCTTGTACCCTTCTCCTAATTCATGATAAAGAATTATCTTAGTTTCTTGGTCAGTGGAGAGTTGTTTCGATACCCCCATGTTGCCAGGAGCCTAGGACAAGCACAGCCAGCAATTGCCTCTGTTAAATAGCCTTTTTCATGATTGGTTTCACCTGTCTTTGTAATTGGGTCTCACAAGCTAGTCAAAGCAGTTTTGGGCTACAACATGTCAGCTACAAATCTCTACAGGTCTTGAAATCAATGTGATTAAAAGGGTGCCCAAACTTTTGCACATACCATTTTTTACATTTTAATTTATTATAATAAAACTTTGTAATGATACTCTAAGAATTTTGGTTTGGAAAACACTCAAATGTCTACATCTCTGTAGGAAATAAAATGTTGTTGCTGTGATCGTCTTTTATAAAGTTAGAGCAAATTATTATGAAATCTTAGAGGGGTGCCCAAACTTTTGCATACCACTGTATGTTATTTTATGGTCTGGAATGTACGTGGATTCATGAGTCGGTTATGTTTCGTTTCTCTGCCGAGTGAGTGGCGAAGCCGCCGAGATTCATGAGTGACGGATCTGCAGGGACTCATGAGTAGCGAATCTGCCGGGATTCATGAGTGACGGATCTGCAGGGACTCATGAGTAGCGAATCTGCCGGTATTCATGAGTAGCGAATCCTCAGTGATTCATGAGTGACGGATCGATTCATGAGTGACGGATCGCAGTGATTCATGAGTAGCGAATCTGCCGGGATTCATGAGTGACGGATCTGCAGGGACTCATGAGTAGCGAATCTGCCGGGATTCATGAGTGACGGATCTGCAGGGACTCATGAGTAGCGAATCTGCCGGTATTCATGAGTAACGAATCCTCAATGATTCATGAGTGACGGATCGCAGTGATTCACGAGTGACGGATCGCAGTGATTCACGAGTGACGGATCGCAGTGATTCACGAGTGACGGATCGCAGTGATTCACGAGTGACGGATCGCAGGGATTCACGAGTGACGGATCGCAGTGATTCATGAGTGAGGAAGGGACTCAGTAGCGCCACTCCACTCCAGTGGCTGAGTGCCGTAGTTTGCTATAGTGGCCAAGTCGGGTATTACATTTTGTTTCTCTGCCGAGTGAGATGTAAGATGTTTGAATGGTGCCGTTTATTAATTATATCAATCAAATGTGGTAGGACTCAACTGAGCCGGTTCAATAGACGTCTCGATCCGTGATTCTTGAGTCTTCTTTGGTGGCAATGAGCCGGATCCCGAATCTTTTTTCCACCGCTACAAATAGGCAAATTCGCAGCAGTAACAGCTCTGAGGAAAATATAACAGACAACTAGACAAAGAACAAAGAGAAAGCCAGGACTATATACACACATGGGCAGAGGGGTTGAGAACCCAGATGAAATGAAGCCAGATCACACAAGGAGAAGCAATCCAAGAATCCAGAATCCAGAATCAAACAATCCAAGGGGGAAAACACAGGAAGCAAAGCAGGACAAGAAACACTAGGGAAGAAGCTTACAAAATAAAAAACATGAAATAGGATTTCAACAGAGGTACCAACAAACACAAGATCAACACATACTCTAAAGTCCATACCATGACACACACTGGCTTTGTAGAAATAATTCTTTATTTGGAGAAAAGTGTGCAGTATGATGAACAAAGTTACAAAGTACTTTGTCAACTTGCCATGTGGCATTGTCATTTTTTTTAACTGTGAAACAGAATACAGAATGCATGAGATACACATGCATGAAAATATTTAGTTTCAAATAGTTGTAAAATTGGTGCACGCAATCTACTCCAAATGTTTTATTTGACATAGATACGACTGCATAATGTGTGTGGTATTTAACATTGCAGGTTTCAGAGATTTTATTTTGGTTGCACAGTGGTCCTGCAGTGCCAAACAAAATGTCAGGAAATATGTCAGGAGAGCCGGTAAGAACAGTGCTTAGAGCTGTTACCTCACAACAATGAGGTTTAGGTTTTAATCTACGTGTCATTTTGGGACTGCCAAAGTGAAGATACAGTGTATGGAAGATACAATTCTAAAATGTTTCTGTGAATAATGTACTTTCTTATGCCACGTTTTCTGAACTGCATTCTTTTTCTTCTTTTTTTGGTTCCTCTGTAGAGTGAAATCTTCGTCTTCGTCTTTTACGTACCACTGTATGTAAAGCCAAAGCTATGATTGATTTGATGCTAGTTTCTTCTATCCACAAGGTCTGACCAGAAAATGCATAAATCCTTTTCTGTCATTAATCATCTAAAATGTTGAAAAAGTTTATCTGTGCATTTTATTACATGAGTATCAATCACTGCCATGGTTAGTAAAACCTAATCCTTGTGTCAGGGTTTACATGCTGCCAAAACATCAAGAAAGATTTAGAGAATTAAAGGACAAAAATATCAGCGTTCTAGCTTTGTCAAAATTATGAGATTTGTATATGTTACAAATCACTTGAGCTACATATTCTGATTTCCAGAGAACACAATAAGAACAGTAATATGCCTCAGTATTTCAGAATAGTGACACAAGAAAAGATCAACCAGTGGATTAAAACTAGTGTAATACAAATTTAAATCCTAGCCAAATAATGTCAAATTATTACAAATAAGACCTGAATCACATTGTTTGGTTCCCCATTAGTTTGTCTCTTCAAGTTGTTCAAATTATTTAACATTGGCATGCATACTTCCATGATTAGCAACTTCCATTCATTAATTCATTCATCTTCTGTACCCGCTTATTCCTGTTAAGGGTCACAGGGGTCTGCTGCTTCCCAGTTTCATCGGGCGAGAGGCAGGGGTACACCCTGGACAGGCTGCCAGTCTATCACAGGGCTAACATAGAGAGACAGACAACCATTCACACTAACATGCACACCTATGGCCAATTTAGAATCACCATTTAACCTAATAAGCATGTCTTTGGACAGTGGGAGGAAGCCAGAGTACCCGGAGAGAACCCACACAGACATAGGGAGAACATGCAAACTCCACACAGAAAGGCCCATGGATTCGAACCCAGGACCTTCTCGCTGTGAGGCATCAGTGCTAACCACCTCGCCATTGTGCTGCCCTAGCAACTTCCAAGATCTTAAAAATATTTTGACACAATGAGAAAACAATACAACCAGGCATATTCATTTCTAAAATAAAGGTCAAAGTAAAGCAAGAGAAAACATATTTAATTAGTTTATGATTGCGGCAATTGCACTGTTGTCAAGTTCTGAAGTCATTGTATTAAACTTCGCATTACCAACTTGGATAAGTGACTACATTGGCCTCAGAAAAAAATGTCCTTCTGAGACCTTTAGATATTATTATAAAATAAGTATCAATAATCATCTCCAAGACCTCTGTTATTATATCATTTCTATGTCTTCAAATTCTATGTCAGTGAATGTAATCTTAAAACATATTAATAATGCATACTTACATATGAAAATCAAATCAGTAAAAGGTATTTTGTACATGCATCAGAAAATACGCTGTAGGTTTATAATAAGATCATTACTTAAATTGTCTAATTTCACAAGAGAGTGGGTGTTGGGAAATCATGTTTTTATCTAAAAAACAATATGGACTTGACTATGTAATTTCAGCTGGCAACAATGGCCATGTTGACAAAATAACAGACCTACTACCATGGATATGCACTAGTATTAAGTGTATTGCATTTTCATTTTGTTTAGATGACAAGCTTACGATTTGTCCAGATATTAAACACTAAGCAATCTTCACTGTTTTAACTTTCAAGCAAATTATGATTCATAAACACTGGACCTAAAACTCATGGTGATCCTCAGCTTGACATATCAGTATAAAAACAGAATGCAGTCAATTGTGTCCCACAGCATGAATGTTATGGCATCACTGCCCTTGTGCTGTTCCAATCTGTCAGTTGTCAGGTATACAGATTTCCTGTGCTGTCTCTCATCTGCCATCGGAGACTCATCGCCACGCCCCTTCATAGTCTGATTGGCTTGGGCCTTAGGTTGTGCTGATGTCTTGTGCTGATGTCACTCTACCGCAACACTAGTGTATGTTACAAGTGTTTAGTTAAAGTAGTAGTTAAAGAACTTAAAACTCTCTTATTTAAACACTTTGTTTTCTGGCTCAAGAGCTGGACTTCACACTTAAACACATTTTTTTCCCCACTCTGACTAGCTATTGTTTGTACAGACACATTTAGGTTTGTGGCCTTGTTTATTGATTTTTTTTTTTTTTTTTTAGGTTGGAGAAGGAGTTAGGTTTTTCTTTTGAGAGTTTATTTTGTAGAAAGGACTCGGTCTATGTTTGGTTTTGTTTTGTTTTACTAATTTTGTTTTATTTAACACCCTTCCTCCAGCCTTAGCATTGTGCTTTCTGTTTGTTAAACTTATTCACCAAAAATAATAAACCTTAACTATTCAGTCTGGTTTAATGTTTCTTCCCTCACCCCTTAGCAGACATACAACAGTGTACCTTATGCTTATCTATCAGTTCTGCCATTCAAATGCAAAAACTCACTCCTGACAACAAACGTTTCAAGAGCAGCTGGCAGCTGACAAAGGTTAAAAAAAGACAGTCAGAATTAGCATCTGTATCTTAACACCATCCACTGCTATGTTTTGTTTAAATGTGCAACATTTATGAACATTCAAATTGTTGTATCAGGAAAACAAACAAGAAGGATTGCTTCATTCTACTGTGGCAAAGCATTTTTTTTCAATACAGTTCCTTTCTTAAGTTTGTGTTACTGACCATAACACATATAGTACACAACAGCACTCTTAGAATTAATCCACAGGGGTGCCATTGATCCACTGACGTAGCATTGATATTCTCTCTGGCAACAGTCCTGACCTTTGAGTGCTGATCAACAGTAGACTGACCAGTAGATAAGGTTGAAGAAGATATATGAACCAGGGAAAATCATCCGTGAGTATTTGTCAATAGCGTGTGTGTTCTGGATGATATTGAGGCCACGCAGGCTCTTCTTCTTCTTGGTGGTGGTGGACTCGCTGCTTACTGAGAGGTGGACCACCATGTGTTCAGGTTTCTCTGGAACATGGTGCATCTCCTCTTCTTCGGGCACTATTGGCTCTTCAGTGTAGCCAGCCAGACTGTTGGTGTCAGCTTCACTGTAGGTACCATCCATCATGGTCATGGTTCGTGTTTGGGAGATACCGCAGGTGCATGGCAGTGACTGGCAGAGAAGAAAAGGACAACATAATGCATTTTCTGTGTAACATCACCATAAAGTCAACATATTTCTTGGTCAATGACAGATCACCAGAAAAGTGATATTTTTGGATATTCTTGACTTAATTCTTCATAGGATCTGAAATAAACAGCATTTCTCTAATAGTTATCTGGTTTGTCCACTAAGTATTATTGTTGTGATTTATGACATATCGTTATATATACATGTGTATTACAGTGTGTGGTATATTATATTTAAATAATAACAGAATTAATAATAGACTAATGAATAAGTGTAATATTTGCCATTTCCACAATGAAAAGCTAGGATTTTTGCACACTGATTCAGTTTTGATTGATGTAAAGTGTTTTTTGTATGTTGTTTGTATAATCTTATAGTTTAGTGGAATAAGAAGGTTGAACTTAGTATGCTGTGGATAAGAAATAAACTAAACAGTGTCTGAGCATACTCATGACCAGCAAAATTAAAAAAAAAAATGAAAAGAACAAAAGTCTTAAGCTCTACCACCGGTAAGACTCTCTCCGTTTGTTCACACCGGGCATGTGTCAGCAGCATTCCTAAAAATGTTGGCGCCTACATGAAAATCCAATCCCCCACTGTACAGCTGTGACCAGCATTGGAAGGAGCTCACAGTACACTGTACTGTACAGTCACATTTGGAAGTGAGAAATAAACAGACTAATGAAGTGTCAAATGTTAATTGGTTGTTACAGACAGCTGCACTGAATGTTATGACCGTAGACTGAGAATAACACGCATTGTTTTCTTATCATCAACAAATGAGGCAAAAGCAGAAAACATGGTCTCTCAGAACCTGTACTAAACACTTTGAATCAATCCTTTTGTTTCCTACAAACACTGTGACTCTTAATAATAACCCACAGATCTCAGTGTCAGTGATTTTCAGGAAGACAAATGTTTTTTTTGGGGACTATTTTCAATAGTTAAAAAATCAATTGGTTTATTATATAATGTATAAATACATTAGTATTTATGTCGGTAGGACATTGTATCTATCTAGGATTGAGTGAGAATAATTTTTTTGTGCGTGAAGAAATTAGATTTTAGAGTTATATAAGAAAAACACACAATATAACCATATATTCATATTTAAACAGTCAGTCAGTTATTTTCTATACCCGTTTAGCCATGTTAGGGGTCACAGGGGTCTGCTGGAGCCTATCCCAGCTGTCATCGGGTGAGAGGCAGGGGTACACCCTGGACAGGTTGCCAGTCCATCGCAGGGCCAACATTCACACTCACATGCACACCTACGGGCAATTTAGAATCCCCAATTAACCTAACGAGCATGTCTTTGGATGGTGGGAGGAAGCCGGAGTACCCGGAGAGAACCCACGCAGACACAGGGAGAACATGCAAACTCCACACAGAAAGGTGAGCCGGCCCATGGATTCGAACCGGTGACCTTCTTGCTGTGAGGCCATATTTAAACATGATTTCCAAGTTTAGTTGCTGTTTTAATACTGTTATTTCACCCACTCGGCCTCAGTCCCTGTCACCACTTGCGTCTAACAACCACACACACACATATACATATACATATACAACTCTGGAAAAAATTAAGAGACAACTGCATTTCTTTTTCTGAAATCAGCAACATGTATGACTGCCATTCCATTCCAGCGTCTGTTGAATTCCAACACAAGCACACCGCATTCTGCGTAATGAGGTACTGATTAGGTGATCACCTGAACCAAATCTTATTTAAGGAGGAAAAGTATAAAAACCACTGCTACACTGTTACAATAGGACCAGCTGGATGGCAAAACAGTGCTATTAGTACCTCAAAAATAACTGGAATCAAATAATAACTATTGAAGTTTTAAGTGAGGAAAAGAAAGGATCAATTCTGGCTTTACTGGCAGAGGGATACAGTGAGCAGCAGACACTGGGGACAACAAAGCTACAGACTGGCAGGGGGTGGAAATGAATCTCCACTGACCGGGATGACCGTCAACTC
The DNA here is from genome assembly GCA_005024645.1 of Planiliza haematocheilus. Taxonomy (NCBI): domain Eukaryota; kingdom Metazoa; phylum Chordata; class Actinopteri; order Mugiliformes; family Mugilidae; genus Planiliza; species Planiliza haematocheilus. Next base: position 687,419 of record SRSE01000487.1, read on the forward strand.
ATTCAAATGTCACTCAGAAACCATAGGATGACATCAAGTCACCTATAAAAAGAATGGCAAATGGCAGCTGGGGTGAAGTGCACAGCAAGAACGGTTCGAAACAGGCTCCAAGGGGCAGGGCTCAAGTCATGTAAAGCTAGAAAAAAGCCCTTCATCAATGAGAAGCAAAGAAGAGCCAGGTAGAGGCTTGCCAAAGACCATAAGGATTGCACCGTCAAGGACTGGAGTAAGGTCATCTCCTTGGATGAATCCAATTTTCAGCTTTGGACAAGACCTGGTTGTCTAATGGTTAGATGGAGACCTGGAGAGGCCAACAAGCCTCTTTCACCTACTGTGAGGCCTACAAGTCTTGCACCTACTGTGAAATTTGGCGGAGGATTGGTGATGATCTGGGGGTGCTTCAGCAAGGCTGGAATTGGGCAGATTCGTCTTTGTGAAGGACGCATGAATCAAGCCTCATACAAAGTTATCTTGAAAGATCAGATCAAGAGCCTGTCATGGCCAGCCCAATCTCCTGAACCTGAACCCCATTGAAAACCTCTGGAATGTGATCAAGAGGAAGATGTATGGTCACAAGCCATCAAACAAAGCTGAGCTAGAGTGGAATAAAGTCACCCAAGACCAATGTGAAAGACTGGTGGAGAGCATGCCAAGGCGCATGACAGCTGTGATTAAAAAGAGTTAAACTCTTAAGTTCAAACATTAGTATTGTATTGTTTTGAATTGAATATGATCTAGTTTTCTTAACATTATTTGAGGACTGAAAACATTGCATCTTTTTTGTTATTCTGCAAATACATGCTCTAAATGCAATATTTTTATTTGGAATTTGGGATGAAATTTTGTCTGTAGTTTATAGAATGAAACAAAAATGAAACACATACCTATAAGTAGTAAAATCAGAGAAACTGATCATTTTGCAGTGGTCTCTCAACTTTTTATAGAGATGTGTGTGTGTGTGTGTGTGTGTATATATATATATATATATATATATATATATATATATAGAGAGAGAGAGAGAGAGAGAGAGAGAGAGAGAGAGAGAGATTGTACTGCAAAATACTGTATAGGAATAGTTTGAACAATAAAGGCAGTCTTTTTTAACCTGACCCACCCTATCTGCCGCTGGCTTTTGATCCCTGCTGGGATTGCTTTCTCCCTGAACCACTTCTGTCTGATATTATTAATCGCATTCAGAAGACCTCTCTGCTTTTACAGCAACCCAGACCCCAGGTCTGTTATGTCAGTATACAGAATTTGTATTTTATATATTTCTCTCTTTAATACCCTTCTTCTTAAGTATTTCGTTTAGAAATGCAATTTACAATATGAATGTCCAATGATGTACCATACTAGATTATGCCACCAGAAACATGTAAAGAATGTCCTTAGCCTCCAATTCATTCAAAATGCTGGAAAGGGACAAGAATTATCAAGAGAGATCATATTACTCCTATTTTAGCTTCTCTTCACTGACTCCCTGTCAAATCCAGAATAGAATTTAAAATCCTCCTACTTACAAACAAGGCCCTAAAAGACCTAGCTCCATCATATCTCATAGACATCATCCCAACAGATCACGTCGGTCTGGAAGCACAGGCTTACTTGTGGTTCCTCGAATTTCAAAAAGTAGAATGGGAGTTTACTTTCCAACACCTGATTTGGAAGGCAGACACTCTCTCTACTTTTAAGGTCAGACTTAAGACTTTCCTTTTTGATCAAGCTTGTAATTAGAGCTGGACTATTTTTACTAACTCACCACATGAATATCAATGTGTCTTTTATAAATCCTAAAGAGGCCTGATTAATGATGAACATAATTTTTCAGATGCATTCACTCCATCATTATAATTTTTCTTAGAGCAACTAATGATATGCAGTGTTAACAAACCTGAGATTGTGCCCTTTCTCTCATCTTGCGCTCCCGGCGGTCTTGTACAGTTGACAAGTAGTTGACTGCAGCATACTCCAACACAGACAAGAAGACAAAGACAAAGCTAACCCAAAGGTAAATGTCCACAGCTTTGATGTAGGACACCCGGGGCATGGATGCATTCACTCCAGTGATGATGGTGGACATGGTCAGTACTGTGGTGATGCCTGGACACAACAAACACAATGTTCTAGGCATTGTATTACAATAATGCTTGTCTCTATATCGCACTAAGACAAACTTATTTTTGGTCTTGAAAGAGGGAGTTGGCCCAGTGTGAAAGATAAAGTTATAGGGCATTAAAGTGATACAAACTGGGCTAAAATGGGTTGAAGAGTAAATACATTTTAGGCAAATCCTTTTCTGTACATTATTTCTAATTTCAGTAGCATTTAAATGAAGAGAAACTCCTCTCTTAATTCAAACTGCAAATTTAAGTGAAAATGCTTATGCATGTTTATTATTAATGATGTAATTCCCAAAGGGGAAGGGAAATAAACAGGTAAGATATATAACAATAAACTTAAAGGATCACCTGAAAACATTCAATTCTAACAGATTAGCAAGTACGATCAGATGTGCTGTGAGAGGATATCAGCGAGGGGGAAAACAGATGCCTGCATGACAAGTATAGCAACAGCCTCAATACAGAAAATAATTCAAAAGAAAATTGGAAGTGGTAGAGCATGGGAGGTTTGTGTGATCACACATGCATGTGTGTATTCCCAGCTGGTGGAGCCGTGTCACAGCCAGCTTTCATCATTTTACACAGGCAGATTTTCCTCAGGCACTCAGTCTCTTCAAAGGATATTTAACATGAGTTTTGTTTTTTTTTTACCCAAGGAAACTCTGGCCGGCACAGCCCGACGGTCGATCCAGAAGGACACCCACGAAAGCATCACCATGAGTGTGGCAGGAAAGTAAGTCTGCAGCAGGAAGAAGAAGATGTGCCGTCGCAATGTGAAGTTGATGTAGAGACGGTTGTACCAGCCTGCAAACACAGTGAGAGACCTGCTCAGATGGGGTGAAACACTCAAAGCTTCAGTACTGGAAAGACTAGTTACATAAAAAGGCTTTTCCACAAAGTCTTGTTTCCTACATTTTAGAAACATGCTTATTAACACACAGAATACACACAATAGTATTTTGTTGACAATCTCAGAATATTGATAGAAAATAGAAAGGCATCTAGACAGATAAATGGGCGGCTGTGGCTCAGTAGGTAGAGCGGGTTGTCCACGAACCAGAGGGTTAGCGGTTCGATCCCCCGAATGTGCCACATGTCGAAGTGTCCTTGAGCAAGACACTGAACCCCCAGTTGCTCCCAGTGCGTGGCACTGGTGTGTGAATGTGTGTGTGCTTGTGTGAGTGAATGGGTAGATGTGTCTCTGACTGTAAAGCGCTTTGAGTACCAATAGGTAGAAAAGCGCTATATAAAAGCAAGGCCATTTACCATTTACCATCAACCAAATCGACTGAATAATTCAGAATAAGGAACAATGGTGTACGCAGTGTTGTATAGTAACGAAGTAAAAATACTTCGTTACTATACTTAAGTAGTATTTTTTTATATTTGTACTTTACTTTACTACTTCTATTTCTGACGACTTTTACTTTTACTTCACTACATTTTCCGAAAAAAAATCAATACCTTTACTTCATTACATTTACCTGAGCATCCTCGTTACTTGTTACAAAATAAGGAACGTGATAGCAAATGGACAATCTTCGTTTTGTTGTAGTGGGACCAGTAGCCAATGATGTTGGAGATACAGACCGCAAGACGTTATTATTGGTTTACCCCGTTGTGCGGCGGATGAAATCAGCGGCCAGCGGGTACATTTCAAATTAATGGTCGCATTATCATGTCAGTAGTCTCAGACAAGTCGGGTCTCTAATGTTATTTGAAGAGAAGGAGGAAGACAGAGCCTAAAATGTCAGAGATGGAGGTGACTGAATCGGCGACTGAACCTGAACCTGCTGCTGAAACAACCAGCATAGACGACAACGACGACGACGATGACGATGAACACCCATATGGTTGGGTTTATGTAAGGAGGTGTTGAAGCTCCTTTATTCTGCGTGTTTAAGTGTCTTGTGACACTTTGCAAATTAAACAAAACTTAAAAACTAAATTAAACAGGAATAAAGAAAATGTTACAACTCAAATTTCTGATTGCATTTTATTAACAGTACTTTTTACTTTTGATACTTAAGTACAGTAAATACTAGCTACTTTTTTACTTTTACTCAAGTAATATTCTAGCAGGCAACTTTTACTTTTACTTGAGTAATTTTCCAGTAAGGTACTTTTACTTTTACTCAAGTATGGCTTTTGGGTACTTTATACAACACTGGGTGTACGTTATAGCCTACTATGGACTGTGTGCATGTCACAGTGGTGTAATACAAATTAGGAACATCTCTTTTACATTGGGAAAGTACACCTGTGAAATAGATGTTGTAGTCAGTTTAAACTGAGTTATTCAACTTTAGGGCAGCACAGTGATTCTAAACTGGCTGTAGGTGTAGTGTGAGTGTGAATGGTTGTCTGTCTGTGTCAGCCCTGTGAAAGGCTGGCGACCTGTCCAGGGTGTACCCCGCCTCTCGAGGAATAGACTCCAGCAGACCCCTCACAGGAACAAGTGGTTACAGAAGATGAATGAATTAAATATTCAACTTTATTAAATAAGTGTCTTTAGTCAAATAATTGTCTCCGTATTTTGTAAGTGATAAATACGTATGTAACACTGACAATTTTGGAGAACACTTCCAAAAATGATTTATACATACTACTGTTAAAATTCATTAAATTATATTTATTAAACATCTGAATAAATGCCATTTACCAAGAAATACAAACAGAGTTACAGTATAGTACAGTACAGAGTTACATAACATAAGGATGGTGTGATTAAACTGTTGTTGAAAAAGGTTGTGGCAAGCACAAGTTACAGTGACATATAATACGTGTCATATTTCCTTGACCTCAGTGAACTACAAAAACTATGATAACCACAAATCAGGACAAATACAAAATATGAGTATAACAGTAGTATTATATTTTATTCAAGTACTTACTATTCATTACTTGTATCTATATGCAATTCAGCTGAAGGCAATGCACTGAATGAAAAGCACAGAATTTACAGTTACACAATCCTCGTAAATAATAATGAATAGGACACGGACTACAAAGTGACTATGGCTACAGTTATGAGATTTCACACCAACATACAATGGAAAATGATTACAAAGTGATGTAGAATACAAAGGACAGTTCATTTTGTCTATGCATTAACTGTTGTTTTATTTAGTTTATGTAAAACATAATAAACAGGTGATCCTCTCTGGACTCCCCTCTATGGGTGCTGCTGGTACATGAAAGCAGAACTTCTGATCGGTGTTAATTTGTGCATCAGCCTGCAGGTCACTCTCTTCGAAATGCAATTACATTTGTTGGCCCTATAAGGAGTAATTTTTGCTATTTTAATACAATGAATCAATAGGTTCATGCAATATTGTGCGGCGGAACTAATGGTCAGTTAGTTACACTGGAATAGCATGAAGCACTAGCTATAAGAACAGTGTTATTACACAATGTATAGAAAGACGAAAAACACAATGATCTTCTGTTCATCCATTTTTAGTACAGAAGACTCATATTTAAGGCTAGATGAAAATGTTTTACACACTCGCCATAGGAGTATAGGTACATCTCTTTGGCTGTATCTCAATTACTGGCTGCCTTCAGAACATTACTGCAAACAAACTGCAAAGTATGAGTATAAGTACTCCAGAATGCTAGCTAACTTTAAAACACATGCTTTACCTATTCAGGAGAGTACAAAAATTAGGTTGTTATGATGCGTTTGGAATCTCTTACCTGCCAAAAGGAGAGGTCTTCAGTAAAAACTCTATAGAATCCCTTTAAAAACTGTGCATTTCCATGAGTTGAAGAGTTGCAGGACTACAGGTGGATGAAATGCCTTTACACAATATAGACGCTCCTGTCAGGCAGCATAGTGGCTAGTGGAGTAGGCACATGGCTCTAAACATAAGCAGACCCAGGAAGGCATTAGTTGGAACACTATAGGAGCAAAGCACTGGCTATTGCTAGACAGAGCAGTCACTCATGACTGTAAGACCAAACCGACCAACTGGTGCAACGAAGAGCCTGTAACATAGAGCCTGAAATGCCTGAAGATGCGAATTACTGTCAAGTACTGCATAGATCAAGGCATGAGTTATGGAGCAAACATTAAGCCCCCCAACCACGCATCAAACTGTGTGCCAGGAGTAAGTGAGAATTCAACTCATTGATCCGCACTACCAGGATCTACAGCAATGACACTTATTTTGGGCCAACTTGTAAAATTGAGAACAACATGTTTCCTTTATAAAACGTACGTCTCTTGTAAATGACAAACTAGCTAGACAACCAGTTGTCTAAAGACATAGAGACTTCTGTTTGTTATACACACATACAGTGGTATGAAAAAGTTTGGGCACCCCTCTAAGATTTCATAATAATTTGCTCTAACTTTATAAAAGACGATCACAGCAACAAGATTTTATTTCCTACAGAGAAGTAGACATTTGAGTGTTTTCCAGAACAAAATTCTTAGAGTATCATTACAAAGTTTTATTATAATAAATTAAAATGTAAAAAATGGTATGTGCAAAAGTTTGGGCACCCTTTTAATCACAATGGTTTCAAGACCTGTAGGGATTTGTAGCTGACATGTTGCAGCCCAAAACTGCTTTGATTAGCTTGTGAGACCTTCAATTACAAAGACAGGTAAAACCAATCATGAAAAAGGCTATTTAACAGAGCCAATTACTGGCTGTGCTTGTCCTAGGCTCCTGGCAACATGGGGGTATCGAAACAACTCTCCACTGACCAAGAAACTAAGATAATTCTTTATCATGAATTAGGAGAAGGGTACAAGAAATTATCAAGAAGGTTTGGGATGTCTATTTCCGCAGTCAGAAATGTGGTGCAGAAATGGAAGGCCAGAAGAACAGTCTTTGTGAAGGAAAGATGTGGTAGGCCAAAAAAAATACGGGAAAGACACAGACGAAGGATGGTTAGAATGGTCACAGACAAGCCACAGACCACCTCCAGAGAACTACAAGAACATCTGGCTACTGATGGTGTAGTTGTTCATCGTTCCACAATCCAGCGCACTTTGCACCAGGAAAAGCTCTTTGGAAGGCTGATGCTCAAAAAGCCTTTCCTGAGTGTTCGTCACAAGAAGAGTCGCATGAGGTATGCAAAAGCACATCTGGACAAGCCAGAAGCATTTTGGAAAAAAATACTGTGGTCAGATGAGACTAAGATGGAGTTATTTGGTCAGAACAAGAGGAGGTATGCATGGCGAAAAAAAACACACTGAATTCCATGAGAAGAACTTATTGCCTACTGTGAAATATGGTGGAGGGTCCATCATGTTATGGGGCTGTGTGGCTAGCACAGGGTACTGGAAACCTTGTTAAAGTTGAGGGCCACATGAATTCCTTGACAAGAATGTTCAAGAATCTGTCACAAAGTTGAAGCTACGCCGGGGTTGGATTTTTCAGCAGGACAATGATCCCAAGCACTGTTCAAAATCCACCAAGGAATTCATACAAGGCACAAGTACAATCTTCTGGAATGGCCATCCCAGTCCCCAGACCTTAAAATCATTGAAAATGTATGAATTGATTTGAAGCAGGCTGTTTACGCACGGAAGCCAAGAAACCTGACTGAACTAGAGGCGTTTTGTATGGAGGAATGGGTCAAATTACCACCTGCCAGACTTCAGGGACTTGTCAGTGGCTATAGGAGGCGTCTACAGGCTGTTCTTGCAGCAAAAGGAGGGTCTATTAAATATTAATGGAATTATTTCTTTGGGGTACCCAAATTTATGCACATGCCTATTTTTGTTTAAATATACATAAAAATGTTTCTGTTGGACCAATGAAAATTATTTCACTACCGAGATGTTTCTGTTTCCATAAGGTATAACATTTGTTAAAATAAAGTTGCTGCTTCAAAAGCTCAGCAAGTGACAAACTGATGCAATGATTTTCCTAAGGGGTGCCCAAACTTTTTCATACCACTGTATATAACCACATTCATTAAAACTGAACAATGAAGCCTCCTGTTAATTACATAGAGCTGTATGAACCCCAAGTTGAACACTATGACATCTGTATGACTGCTTCCACTATTCTCACAGCTGGCTAATTATGTGTGTACCTGTGCTGCTGTAGAAGGCCAAGCGAGATGTGGTGTGGAACTTCTGAATGAGGAACTGTGACAAGGAAATACGATCATCAGTGCTGAGGGACTCATCACCACTCTTCCAGTACAGCATCAAATCTTCATCAGTGTAAGCATCTGTAAAACATCATATATACAAATTGAAATCTAATAATCTGGACCAAATTTCAATATAATCCATGCAATAGATGTGAGTTAAAGTAAACAGTAAGATGATCACAAAATGGTTAGAGAGTTATCCTTTACAAACATGCTATAGCTGTTATTTCAGTTTGGACCAAAATGATAGACTTACTATTATATCTATATAATCACACTAAAGAACAACACTGGTGCACAGCGTAACATGCTGCTTTAATTATCTGAATACAGAATTATCCAACAGATACTGTCCTTCATACTGCAGCTCATTACAATATACCACATAAAACCATTTTCCCTGTTTGAGTGAGCTGTTGTTTTAAGAAACACATTTACAACAATTAAAGCAGTTGTAGCTAGTAAAATCAATCAATCAATCAATCAATCAATCAATCAATCAAAATGAAATGTTCATCACTTTGATAATGCTGCAATTAAAACGTTTTAGGTCAGGGTGGTATCATTAGAAATGTATGTTACATGAGTCAGGATGAGTTCCTGTGCAGTTTGTCAAGCTCATTTCAAGAAATGTATGAAGTGTTTCATGATGTGTGTTGGCAATGCAGAGTGTATAAAGGTTTTAGGCTTTGGTGTTGACTAATGTGTGCTTTTCACTTTTCAATACTTCCACTTTTCAACACTGTCAAGATTAATAATACACTGCCAATAATGGACAATAGTAATGCCAGTTTCTGGCGTGACAGGTGAACAGAAACAAGTCAAGCAAGTTTGTGAAGGGCTACATTCACAGATGTTCCTACTTAAGCCTCAGTTTTCCAACAGTCCTTTGAAGGGTAGAAGCTACCCTTTGGATATCTAGGGGTGAGGTTTAAGACTGCAACCCAATGAAAACTTTCTTTGCAAGCTTGTAGGAGAACCAACAGTAATGGTATTAGTTATAGATTTTTGGTAACTTCCTGCATCTGTAACATAATATTAGATGTACCAGTTCAAACAAAACTGCCACTCCTCCATTGATCTATTTTTCTGTCTTGTTGCTTCCCTTCTTCCTCTCACCTTCCACTTCATTAGTGACACAAGAACCTGCATATTCCTTGTTGGATGTTAATGGAGAGTCAACAAGCGATTTAGCGATCAGCTACACAGACTACTTGACAGTAGACTCTTTGGACTGTCTTTCGTGTACCGGACAACATTTCTGGTTTGTATGAAGTCGTGCATTTGAGTCCTGAGTTTGTGGAGCCCTAGGCCTAACAATTTGGATTAACAGGAAAACTTTACGATCCCATTTATTAAAAGAGCACTTGTACACAGCTCCAAATCGGTTTGCTTGAATTTCTTTCCTCAGTAATGTAAAGCATTTAACCTGTTTTTGCTTATGTGTGTGTTTAGGCGTGGGACATAAGTGTGCTTGTGTCCGGTTCAATGTCCTCATAAATGATAGCTTTTTGTAGTTACAATATGTCTGTTTTCATTTTCAGCAGCAGTAGTTTGGCAGTACTTTATAGTGTGTATTAGACGGTTTGATTTCATTTAGTTAAACATAGTCAACAATACAATAGATAAAGTAATTAGTTCCATCAGTACAAAGAGTAAAACATTACATTGCAATATGATTTTTATTTCCAATCAAAATTATTATTAGTATTGTTATTTAGATTACAGAATGTAATGTATATAATGTACAAGCTATATAACAAGATGTTTTATTTATTGTACATACACTACCATTGTGTTGGAAATAAAACTATTAGACACATCTTAAGATTCCATAGTAGTATTGCCACTTCATAATGCATAGAACAATGAATTAAACATTTACTTACAACTCTCCAGTTCCAGTGAGCAGGTCTGAGAATCCAGAGGAAAGCGACTAAAGTCCATATTACAGGCTGCTGTCACTGTCACTCTGTGCAACAACAGAAAGATCAACATGCATTCAATACTGCTTATGCTAAACTCAGTTCAGATGCAACACTTATAAACATGCTATAAACATGAAAATATTCCGGTAGTTCAGCATTTCACACCAAAATCTAAGTTCTAGAAGACTTATTTTTGATAGAGTATGCTCAAAATCAAAAGCATAAATCAACCAAATGAAAAGTGTTGCCTTATTACCTTCCTACACTAATTGTAACATTTCAATAAAATAAATAAAACATAACTTCGCTTATTTGTACAGGAAAGTAAATAAAGAAGTAACGGTAATGTTTAAGGCAGTGTACTGTTAATAATCAGATACTGTTCTCAGAAAATGTTTATATAAATTGTCTTACTCTGTTAACTTGCAAACAGTGTCATCATCTCCACTTTAAAATGATTTTCTTCCTCATTGTTCTTTTTGTCCATATTACACTACTCCATTCTCCAGTCTACTGTCAACAATGTGAAGCAGTAGGAAAGACTTTCATCAAAAAGACACCTCTCATATTAAGATGCATTCATAGACACACTGGGAAGCCTCCATACTAGTTGCTTGTAAAATGTACAAAATATTTTTTCTGTGTAAGAATTTCAATTAATCTCTGAATTGCAATTATCCCCAATAAAATGTTGTACTGCACAGATATACTCATTAAAGTGAAGTTCAGAAATGAACTTGATGTGAAAGAGGAGAAACCTCTGAAAATAATTCATGACATCTCATGGCATGTATTTTGAGATGTGAAGTAGAGCTTATTGAGCTTAACTAGAAAGGCAACTTCAAACATTGACTTTAAATAAAAAAGGCTGGCGGAATAAGAGAATTAATTTACAATATTTACTCTACATACAGTAACATATGCAACCCTCCACTGATTGCACACACATCTAACAAATTATGTCAGGCCTCAATGTTGACCTTTGAATTGAATTAATGAGAAACTAGAACAGCATGACCAGCAACTATTGATGAGTATTTTTTAACTATGAAGGCTTAATAGAACTCAAAGATTTTCAGAATAGATAGATGTCAAAACCACCAAAGAATACAAATTGCTTGTAATCTCTCTAAAGATATTGATAATGAATGTTTTAAAGTTGTATAAAATATGGGGCCACTTAACATTACAGAGATCACAATTCTCTATTGATTTCTGACAAGCATATTCTCTCTTTGTTATTAATGTTGCATTATATTTTCGCTGCACAAAGGTACCCGATTCAAATTTGACTGAAAAGCAACGACACTGTAAACTTTAATAATAGTCCTCTGTAGGTAGCCAAATGTGAACTAAATCAACTTTTTGCGGCTTTAAACAAGAAAGCAGGCATCCCTAATAATACACAGACCTCAAGCTGTAGAGAACATGTCCATCAGGAAAGACACGCAGCATGATGTTGTCAGTGGTGGTATCATGGATGAAGGACCTCTTAGAGTGGACAAAAAAGACATCGGGGACCCAAATCTTCTTCACCAGACGACCATCGAAAGTCATACTCTTGTTGGTGCTACTTGTGAACGACAGACGCTCATCCTTCCAGTAGTGCCTTAGGTACAAGGTCATGGTGAAATCCTGGTGGTATTGAGGAGTATGAAAGACTGTAGTCAAAACTGTCAGAACTATGGACATCATGATCCAATGAAATAATAATAATAAACATAATAATAATTAAATAAAAAAAAATCACCAAGTACTTATCTCATCTCCATGTATTAACGGAGTCAAGCCCAGATCACTCAGTAATGATCGTAACTTCTACAGTTCCTGTTTTACTGGTGCAGTTTACATGACTGACAATAAGTTCAAATTGAACCACATGAAGGAAACAACAACTGTGCCTGGTGTACAGGGTTCAATTATTGCCCCAAAACGTGCATCTTATTCAGCATGCAACTGAAATGGTCAAGACACCTCTTGAAAAAGACCACATGTAAGATTTGCAGTCACAGCATGCTTTGTGTTGCGCCATATACACAAGCGCTTTTGTGGGTTTCTGTATACTGTCCTCTACAATTAATACGTTGTAGTTTGTGTGCATATACTGTACACATACAGCAGAGGCTTCATCTAACAGATGACTTCATTCAAGGTTGAAAAGGGTTTTGTGTCTGAATTTGGCCATTGTCTACTATTTAGAAACAGGGAGCCAAGTTGTTTTTATCTCCTTTATTGAATTTGCAAAGATTAACTATGTCAAACAGGGTGTCCCTGGCCTCTGCAATTTATGACTACCAACATTTCAGTAAATGAGAGTTTTAATATGTAATGTAAGCCAGTGAACAAGCATACCTCACATCAAACAAAAGGTAAGCTCCTTCTACAAACTCTTCAACCAGTGCACTGTTAGCTCATTTTACCCTTTATTAAAAACAGGCTTCTGTGTCACCTTGTAGATTGTGACTGAGCTCATCAATATTGTTATGACAATACATGTTCTTTATTATAATGTATGCAAAATGTTAACCAAACCACTGACTGTAAACTTTAGAACATATAAAACATTCTATCCAACCAACGGAAATTCCATATTATTGGTAACTGCCATCATTACCATTACCACTTACCATCACAAAACTATTTATATATATATTTATATTTTTCCTTGGTATGCAGCAACAAATCAAGTTCTATCCGATCAAATTATATAGTTTAAAAATGCAGGTTTTCTTACCATATCAACTTCAGAGATACTGTCCAAGCTCTCCACTTGAACATCCACTCCAACAGGAATTGCAGGACCTGCCAAACAAAACTCCATCAGGACCAAACAATACACTAGTGTAAAAGTAAACAAAATAATGTTCAATGTTCAATCCAGATGAATACAGGAAGAAAGAAGAGCCTTCCTGGGGGCCTATGTGAAGTTCTGCTATAGGGCCCCATATTTTATAAGATTGTAGATTGTAAGATTAAATGAGAGAATACAGAAATTACAGGAAATATAAAATTTAGAAAATAATAAAATATAACAATGAGACTGGGCTCTGTTGCATTGTTTATAAGCTCAGTCACAGTCCGCTTTGGCTATATGGTGTAAACCGAGACTAGATAATCATCGGAGGGCTGCTGGAAAGCATATGTTTCTTTTTGTGCATGCTTGCATGAATGCAGATCAGAAACAGTTATTACTCATTGGCATTTATTAAACTCTGCAGACCGTACACTCTTTTTTCAAGAGTAACAGTAACGATTTTATTTAAGTGATATCAAAACAAGAAACGGCCATCATATTTGAGGGACAGAGGGAAGGTTGTGCTTAGAGTAGATTAACTATTTATGATTTGCTGTGGAGATACTCAAGATAGGAGTGACTGGGCATGCAGAATTGGGCAACTGTGTTGAGTACAAATATGTTTTATTGTAGTAATTATCATTCAAAACATGCTATATTTTCTGCCTTGTTTGTTGAAATCTTTAAATGAGGCACATAAGGGGTTAGGAGATGGGACTTTTTGCAGGAAGTACTGGGGTGGAGTGACCTGAACTGCAGCTGAAGTTTTAGGAAATTCTTTGAGAACCACTGATAATCAGAAATATGTATTAAGTAGAGGTCCACGGGCATATTCCAAGATGACCAGGATTCATATTGTGACAGAGTGGTTCAGGGAGCATGAGACAACATTTTCACACATGGATTGGTCACCACAGAGAAGCCTTTTAGCAGTGGTCAGACATTGTCATCATTAATACAAGATCTTGGTGAAAAATTAATGTAACAATGGATGGAAATAAATCTTGTGACACTGAAGAAGCGTAAAAAAATGCCACAGTAAATGCGTGCTGTAATCAAAGTTAAAGGTGGGCCAACGAAATATCAGTGTGTGGTAACTTTTTTTTTGGCCGTTCAGTGTATTTCAGAAATAATAGTGTGTGTATTTAGTATATATTTCTCCTTCTTGCTCTTTCTTACTGCTGCCACTTTAAATGTTTATCTTTGTTTTTCTTTACTTCTTTTTTGTTCTCTTTTTAAAACACTGATTCAGGTAGCTTCACACAAAAAGTCCAATGTACCTGTACTTTATTATACTTGTGAAAATGCCAATAAAGTTTATTCTGTCCTATTCTATTCTATGTTTGGACTTAATGGATCTAGTTTTCAATGACCTGATTGATTAAACCACACTGTACTTAACAGTTCATGAACTGCAATGAGTAACCATTACTCCACGCTCTGCTAGTGTTTCATCTCTCTTTACAGTCACTCTGATGACCTCAGACCTCTGAGATGGAGGATAAGGATAAAAGCATTATATGTTACCCTCTCACATCTCACATGTTTAGTATACCCACACCTCACAGTTAAGGCCATAGTAGAGGGAAAATTTACAGGCGATTTCAACCACTTTGCATCACTTTTCTATACAGTCTATAATCCAAAGAGATTACCAGAGATGCTAAATGCAAGATTAGAGTCACCAGTCTCTAATGAGAGGTGGTAGAGTATTTTATTTGTTTGGGATTATTCTTCATTTACAGGACAACGGAATCAAAAGTGGTGCACTTCTTGTCACATTAGGCATAAATGGTCTTCTGCTTTAACAGTGACCTTTAAAGTAAAGATACTGTATCTCTCAGGGATCCCAGAGCTGAATAAAAAATTGTCATTGTCATAATTCATGGAAATATGAATATGAAATATGATAATGTAAAACTAATAATAACATAAATAACATTGTGAGCACACTTGTTTAAGGGCGAGTTCAGTCATGGATGCTGAGGAGAGAGCACTGATCAGTGGCTCACATTTCTGCCTATACAGAATCTGTCTCCCTTAACATTAACATAAACATTAGAATTAATTAAATTCATTACAGATGCCAAATCCAAAAACTGAAGTTTAGGATGTTACGGGTTCAAAGGGGGATTGAACTTTACAATCTTATGTTTCATAATATCCTAAATACTCTGATCAGGCATAACATTATGACCATCTGCCTCACACTGTGTAGGTGTCAGAGAATGGACATGGGCATTCTGAGGGTGTCTGGCAACAGAATCTTGTTGGTGGGGGCCTTTGGGTCCTATGGGAATTGTTTTCCAGTTAATATCTTCAACTTGACTTTTGTTGGAGGTCACTATTGTTACGCAATAGATGAATGCCACAGTAGCTGATAAATTGTGCGTACAATTTGGGATAAAAACTTTACATTCACACGGCTCATGCTTGAATACAAGAACTTCAAATGCCCAGGAATGGCAAAGGTGTGGTTCCGCTGCTGAACCTAAGTTTATCAGTTAACTTCTGTAATAATGATTAAAACACACTGGCTGGAGAATATTTCTTTAAAGTAGTTTATTAACATGTATTTTGTTATTACATCAGTGTAAGTACTGATTTGGTTCATGCAATAAAAATAGAGCCCTCATAAAGACATTTCTAACAATACCACAATTACACTACAATTTTAACACATTTCCAATTTTTTGGAGCTATGTAAAGCTTTATAGGGTCTTTACTTTGAACCATGCACAACATTGCACTTCTCAGCTTCACTCAAGTGACGCACTACCTTCTCAGCATGCATCGAACAGCAGTAAGACATGGCAAGAGACTAGCAGGTTCACATGCTGGTAAAATAATGATGCAGAAATGAATTACATTCATTTCAAGTCTTAATGCAACTTATGGCCACTGTTAGTTTGATGTCAGAACTGTGGATCAAGCCTGCTATGTCTGAAAAAAAAATCATGGATTTTTTCATTGCTACTTCTTATTCTAAATTGGATTTCAGCTATTTTCAGTCATTTCAAGTTTAAATGTGTAGCTAGTTATTTTATTTTGGTATTACAAGAGCCACAGCTTATGAACTGTCATGAACAGCTCAAACTTGTCGTATGCATCATCACTGTGTCAACTCTGAGGGGACATGAGCTCAGGGGAACACAACAATAATCACCACGTTTTTGTTACTTTGTTTTTTTTTTTTTCTCGATAAAGCTGTAAGCAGTACTCAGTGGTACATGGAATGGGTCAGTTTCACGGAGATACCATCTGGAGATGCTGGCTTAATTTGAACTGACTAGAGTAGCCAAGCTTTGCCTGGCTCCAGCATTTACAAACAGATTAAGCTGGCACAGTTCCTCCTGGTTACAGCTTAGATTAGCACATGCACCAATCTGTTACGCCATCAGACAGCTGTTATGCCACAAATGACACTTTGTCCCAAGTTAAGAACAAACATTCAAATTAGAAGTAGCTCAAAACTGGCTGTAAATGTACATCCTGTCTTGCTAGGGTCACTTTTCATTTTAAGTCAAAATTAAACTATTGTGTTTGTCACTAGGCCTAACTGTTTCCATGACTATGCTGATAAGCCATGGGTAATTATTAGCAAACCAGAGGAGTAGATCACAGAGGACAGAGTCTACAATATTACCTCCTGAAATAGAATGAACAACACATTATGCTGGGATATTTGTCATAAATGATGCTGTGAAGCGATGCAATTATCAGAATTTTTGTACCAGCAAATCGCACAGATGCTTGAAAGGGAGCTCAGGAATTATGAGGGTCAGTGCAACACTTGGAACTCTATGTTATCTGCCTTAAGCCATTTCTGAACAACCGGTCTCATGCATGAACTATTCACACAGCTTTGATCTTAAATTGTTTTACATTTTAATTACTTCCATGGCATTCATCAATAATAATAATAATAATAATAATAATAATAATAATAATAATAATAATTATACTAATAACAACTTATAAAAAAGCTCTCCATAGTATTAGAACAGCATACTATTCATCATTAATAGAAGAAAACAAGAACGACCCCATATTCTTTTCAGCACTGTAGCCAGGCTGACCACATCTCTGTTGAGCCATCTATTCCTTTAGCCCTCAGTAGTAATGACTTCATCAGCTTCTTTACCAATAAAATTGTTGGCATTAGAGAAAACATTCAAGGCATCCTTCCGACGACTGTCAAAGATGTAAGTACAGTGACTTCAGAAATTTCTGTTAGACCTTATCAACATCTGGAATCCTTCTCCCCAGTAGATCTTCTCGAGCTATCTTTAAGTGCCGAGTGGGCTGTTGCCATTAGCTGCTAATGTTAGCAATTAGCATGATGCGCTAGCCACTAATTTTAGCATTGGTTTAGTGTTAGCATGTCTCTTTAGACACTAAAAATTAAATACATGCTAATTGTTAGCATGCTAATGCTAACATGCTAACTGCTAATATGCTAATGCTGCCACTAATGCAACCACCAATTTCTAGCCACTAAAAATTAGCATTAGCCGCTAATGTTAGCAGTTAGCATGACGCGCTAGCCAATGACAGACAGACACCTGTCATTGTTCAACTTGGGTGCCAAAAGTCAAAATGGCCGCCCCACAGACCAGTTACTTCAGTTAGAAGTTTCCCGAGTGGGCTGTTGCCATTAACATTGCCCCAAAATGGCCGCCCCACAGACTAGTTGCTTATGTCAGTTGGAAATTTCCCGCCTCTTTCTGTAGGGCCCCTCCTCTTCTGCTGCGTGTGAGCCCGTTGTCACGGTTACCAGTTTGAATTTCAGTTACAAAGACAGGGAGAGAGAGAAAAAATGCTGAAACCACAGCCTCGAACAGGAAGGCCTTGTGGCCAAACCGTGTGTCCAATCGTTGAACCGACTTCACTTTGGGCATCTTGAGGCTTTCCTGAACGTCTAGATATGCAGTTTGTGGGTAAAATGAAGAAATGTGAGCTATTTAAAACGATTTAAAAGAAAAGATTGCTTCTGCTTTGCTCCAGAAATTTAACATTCCAGTCTATGGAGCGAGGAAGGGGTTTGCTGGCGCATCTTTGCGTCTCACGCCAAAACTATAAGACTTAGAGCTTTAGCAGATGAATTGTGAGCGAGAAGACAAATTTTCCTACGTTTCTACGTATAAATTATGTCTGTGGTGTCAAATTTGTGGCCACGGGAGCAGTTTCTATTTTATTTTTTGCCTAATGTTCTTCTCTCCTCTCCACTCTAGCTGTTGGTGTCACCCCCTGTAGCGCGAACATTCCGCGCAATACACACCCATTATAAACCCCCGAAATTTGAGTAAAAACCTACACCGCTTTGAGGCTTCATGGTTTGAAAACTGTAAAAGGTGTCGATAAGTGAAGGGAATCTCTGAAGAGAAGACAAGAGTGCCTACGTTTTAAAGTTTAAATAAAGTCTCTGGGTGAAAGTATGCCAGAGCAGTTGTTTGTAGAAAATGCCTGTTGATTTTTCGGGGTCTCCCATTCATTTGAATGGGAAATTTTTCGCGGTTTTAACTCACCGATCACTTATACAGGGATTCGGGATCAAAACACACGTTTCGATATATCATGTGTTGGGGTCCTCTCGCCGGTTCGGGCCGCATTCATTGGCGAAAAAGGCCGGAAAATGAATAATAAAACTGCAAAGAAACACGCAGAATATCAAGAGTGGCCTCGTGTCATAGGCACTCGGCACTAATAAGTAAAAAAACTGCAAAGAAACACGCAGAAGATCAAGAGTGGCCACTCTTGATCTTCTGCGTGTTTCTTTGCAGTTTTATTAGTGCCGAAAATAAAACTAGGCAAACTTTGCCTAAATTAGGCAAAAAATAAAAGAAAGAGGCGGGAAAACGTAAGTAACTGGTCTGTAGGGCGGCCATTTTGGGGCAATGTTAATGGCAACAGCCCACTCGGGAAACTTCTAACTGAAGTAGAACAAACAGAAGTCTGTGGGGCGGCCATTTTGGCTTTTGGCACCCAAGTTGAACAATGACAGGTGTCTGTCTGTCATTGGCTAGCGCGTCATGCTAATTGCTAACATTAGCGGCTAATGCTAATTTTTAGTAGCTAGAAATTGGTGGTAGCATTAGTGGCAGCATTAGCACGTTAGCGAATAGCATATTAGCAATTAGCATGTTAGCATTAGCATGTTAGCAATTAGCATCTACTTAATTTTTAGTGGCTTAAAAGTCATGCTAACACTAAACCAATGTTAAAATAATTGGCTAGCGCATCATGCTAATTGCTAACATTAGCGGCTAATTCTAATTTTTAGTGGTAGAAATTGGTGGTAGCATTAGTGGCAGCATTAGCATGTTAGCGAATAGCATGTTAGCATTAACATGCTAACAATTAGCATGTATTTAATTTTTAGTGTCTAAAGAGACATGCTAACACTAAACTAATGCTAAAGTTAGTGGCTAGCGCGTCATGCTAATTGCTAACATTAGCAGCTAATGGCAACAGCCCACTCGGCACTTCAAAAATTTCCGCGGGAATTTTCTAGTTATTCATTTTCCGCCCTTTTTCGCCGATTAATGCGGCCCGAACCGGCGAGAGGACCCCAACACATGATATATCGAAACTTGTGTTTTGATCCCGAATCCCGTGCTATTACTTGACAATGAATGGGAGACCCCGAAAAATCAAGAGGCATTTTCTACAATCAACTGCTCCGGCATACTTTCACCCAGAGACTTCATTTAAACTTTAAAACGTAGGCACTCTTGTCTTCTCTTCAGGCCCTCAAAGGCCTAGCTTCATCATATCTTAAAGACCTCATTGTACCATATCATCCCAACAGATCACTTCGGTCTGAAAGTGCAGGCCTACTTGTGGTTCCTAGAATTTCAAAAAGTAGAATGAGAGGTAGAGCTTTCAGCTATCAGGCTCCTCTCCTGTGGAACCAGCTCCCAGTTTGGGTTCGGGAAGCAGACACTCTCTCTATTTTTAAGGTCAGGCTTAAGACTTTCCTTTTTGATCAAGCTTATAGTTAGGGCTGGACTAAACCATCCCTTAGTTATGCTGCTATAGGCCTAGGCTGCTGGGGGACAATGCAACACATGTTCTCCTTCTTTCTTCTCTCTCCACTCTCGTGTCCTCCACTTTCTTTTTCTCTGGCACAGAGCTCCTGCCCTCTAAATTCCTATCTGCTACTAGTCATGCAATTCTGTGCTATTACTATGTAGAATGTTCACTGCTGCTCTCCCTTCTTCCGAGTATCTCTGGCCTGGAGTTGAGTGTTTCCTGTGGAGCGCCATACTACATCTGTTGAATGAATGAACAATTCTCCAACCTGCCGATGATTCCCCTTACATTTTCAAACTGTCATGTAACATCATTAGTTTGTATCATAGCATCCCACTTGTATGCTTTAGTCAGATATGTGTATTTATGACAGATGTATGTTTATCTTGCTGTTCTCTTTCTCTGTCTGTACCCGGCTGGCCTTAGGCAGATGGGTCCCTCCATATGAGCTGGGTCAAGGTTTCTTCCTGTTATAGGGAAGTTTTTCCTTGCCACCGTCGCCTTCAGGCTTGCTCTGGGGGTTTCAGACCGGGTCTTGTAAAGCGTCTTGAGACGATTTGTATTGTTATTGAAGCTATATAGATAAAATTGAATTGAATTGAATTAATTTGTTCTTAGACCACACACCAGTACACACAACACATGTAGGGATGTCCGATATTATCGGAGGGCCGATATTATCGGCTGATATTGAGTTAAAAATGTAATATCGGGAAATATCGGTATCGGGTTTTCATAAACGATATTTGTTCTGTAGGCATCAGCATTTCCGAGTGTGCATGAACGCAGCATGGGACATTAACAGGCGCGTGCAACAACACGCTAGTCTCTAGGTCGCTAACCGTGGCTAACAAGCTAGCTCGCCCGGTGTATGAGATGTCCGTGGTTTGGAAGTATTTCCAAGTGTCACCTACTAACAGTAAACTTGCGATTTGTAATGACTAAGGTGGTTATGGGAGGAGGAAACAAGGCGTCTTCCTTTAATACAGTGATCCTCACTATTTTTTTCACAAGAGCCACATTGGCAGTGCAAAATCAAAAGGCGAGCCACTTTTACGACAACATACAAATTGGACATTCCACAGAAAATAAATAACACGGCCATTACATTTTCATTTAAGACCAGATTTACTTTAATGAGCTTACTTTAAAAACCGGTCCATTTTGTGTTATACGCTAGCTAGCGGAGCTTACGTCGCCTGCCTGCAAACGTGCGTTGCGGTCAAGTTTTGTAAACAATGCCACATGGCCACCTTCATTCGGGCTTTCCGTGATTCAGCTGCGTGAAATGTATTACAACTTATCGCCACGAGATGGCAGTTTAAGTAGCATTGCCGGTAAATAGTGGATTGCAATTAAAGGCAAGTGGCAGTGTGATACTGTAAGCTATATGCGAGCCGCCAATTATAGCTTGACGAGCCGCATGTGGCTCTCGAGCTGCGCAATGAGTAACTGCGCTAATACATCAAATTTGTTCACCCTCCTCAAGAAGAATCATGTGGAGTTATACGCTACATTTGTCTTCTTTGTTTTGATATTGTCTGTAGTGTTTGAGGCAAAATATTTTCTCCAAAAACACACAAAAAATAAATAAATGGCACTTTTTGGCACTTTTTTTGGTAACTTATTTTGCACAGACAGTGTTTACATTTGAAAAGCAATGTTGCATTTATGTTTGCATCCAGTGGGACGTCGCAATAAAATTAGGCATAATGTGTTAATTCCATAATAGGTGCTGGAAAAGAGGGTCCAGTCAACTGCTGAACCTCATATTGAGGAGGGACATGGACCAGCTCTTTACCCTAATTAGGGTGCTGGAGGGGAGATGGGAATTTGCCCAAACAGTCCACTTGTGTTTTGTAGATAAGTAGAAGGCTTATGACAATGTCCTCAGAAGCATCCTGTGGGGGGTGCTCCGGGAGTATAGAGTGGATGGCCCTTTACCAAGGGCCATTCAGTCCCTGTACCAAAGGAATGTGAGTTTGGCCCTTGTAGTCGGTAGTAAGTCGGACCCAGAACACAATGGAGGGATAATATCTCTTGTCTGGCCTGGGAACACCTGGGGGTTCCTCCGCAGGAGCTGGCTGAAGTGGCTGGGGAGAGGGCCGTCTGGACTTCCCTGCTGAAGCTGCTGCCCCCGCGACCCAGACCCGGATAAGCGGGAGAAACGAAGAAGTCTTACCATAGTTTAACATCTCTAGCTTGCACTCCAGAGTACACAGAGCACTCACATTCAAACCCACCTGATGAAATATTTTCCTTCTTTTATTTTGTTTATATATATTGTTATTATTTATTTTTTTGTATTCCTTTTTACACTTATATTATCTATTTGCTTTCTTTGAGTGTATATGTTGTTTGTCTTGTGGGTGATTGACATTGTAGTTGTATAAGTGTATGGGCAACACTCTGTCATCTGGCTGCAGCTCCTCTCTGTCTCATCCTCTCTGACGGAGCTACCAAACTCAACTATTGAAGTGTAATGTTTTGTGTGTATACTGGCCTTTCTGTGCGGAGTTTGCATGTTCTCCCTGTGTCTGCGTGGGTTCTCTCCGGATACTCCGGCTTCCTCCCACCATCCAAAGACATGCTCGTTAGGTTAATTGGTGATTCTAAATTGCCCGTAGGTGTGAATGTGAGTGTGAATGTTGGCCCTGCGATGGACTGGCGACCTGTCCAGGGTGTACCCATGCCTCTCGCCCGATGACAGCTGGGATAGGCTCCAGCAGACCCCCATGACCCCTAACAGGACTAAACGGGTTTAGAAAATGACTGACTGACTGACTGACTGACACTAAAGGGGCATCTACTTTTGAAGACCTGACCATTGATGAGCTAGACAGATTTATTTATTTATAGATTTATTTATGTTTGTCACTCCTTTTTTTGTCCCACTGAACTTTTTTGTTGCAATAACTGTAAGTTTCAAATGTCTCAGCTTTGGTGAGTATAATCATGTGCTGTATTAAAATTTGACTTGTAATAATGCTTTTTCTTTACAAAATACAAATTGGGATGTTTACCTGCAGTTTAGAGCGCAACTTTTAGACTCATTACCAATGTGACCTTCTGCTGCATGGTCTGCTATTCTCTGAAATACTTTTCAGAGAATCTTTTACTTTGAACAAAGTACATTTTTAGAGGAAGAAACTCAAGAGGAAGATTTTTTCTTTCCTACTTCAGAGCAATGATGTAGGTGTATCCCAGCATCAAAATATCTTTAGGAATTGTTTACAATTGCCCACAGGACACACACACTTCTAGGCATATCAAGAAAGCTGTTTTCTTAAGTATTTCAAGTGCTATGTTTAGATTCAGCCAATCTCTTGCAAAATGTAACATATACAACAAGAGTATATGAACCATCTTGTGTAACACACATGTAATGCGTGTTAAGGCTGTACACATAACAACACCAGTGAGATGTTTTTTTGTTTTTTAAATATCTGATTTGAGTTACATGACCTAAATGTCTGAGAACCTGTTTTTTTTAACTCAGAATTGGAGATTTACGACATTGCAAGCAAAAATAAATAAATCTTTACATCTACTTTTTGTCTGGTTTTGTCTGTTCACTAAAATCTGCAAGCAGGATTAATGTGGACGGTATAGAGGTACCTCTAGAAATGTTACTAGGTAGCTAGTTAACATTTCAGAAGAGTGATGGGGTAATATTATTATGTAATAATAAAAAACTCTCCATATCAGATGTTCTGGCAAAATTAATTACAAGACATGAGACTGGACAGATCTGCTGATAGAAACATTATTTTTTCAAGGTTGTGAGAAGATAGGTAACACTCCAAGCCAAGTTAACCAAATTTCTGCCTTTCTCCATCCATGGCTTCATGCACACTGTTGCAGTTTAGGGGGACACCACCATGTTAGAAATAAACTTATTTCTTATGAGGAGTACTTCATGTGAGTAGGGTTGCTTTCGTCAACGAAAACTATGACTAAATATTGTCGTCAACGAACCTTTATCACGTGACTAAAACGAGACGAGACGTAACTTAAATGCTGGTCATGCGACGATGACTATAATTAAATGTATAATGCAATATTCTTGACGAATAAAAACGAGACTAAATGTGGTTTACAAAAAAAAACTATGCTAAAATGTCTCTCCATTTTCGTTGACCAAAACGAGACGAGACGAAATGTTACGACGTTATTTTGTCATGTTTAGTCACGTTATTATTATTTTGTAGTTTTTCTGTTTCCTGTGTCCAGAGGCCGTTTCTCTCGCAGGCGACGTCACTTCCTCAAGCTCCACTCGCGGCATTATTTAGAAGATGCTCTGCTCCAGTGAGTCTGCGACGCTGCGTGAGTACTGAGTAGCGAGAGAACTTTGAGTACTGAGAAGCGTGACAAAGAAAGGGAACGATGGCCGGCCAGGCGGGGGTCTTCGGTAGAAGAAGAAGAGAAGTTATTTGGAAAAACTTTAAATACATCGAAGTGGAAAATAAAACCGAATGTCTTCTACCATGTTTGGTTAGTAAAATAAATATGTTGTAAATTCAAAACAGCGTCTTCCGTGTCTGGAATGGATGTATTCTTGAGTCTATAAGGTAACAATAATATAATAAGAACCTTGTTTGAAATAAGTTTGGCTAAAAGAAAATTTTGGTTTTGTCTACACTACAAGGTACTTATACTGTATTGACTAGGTTAAATAGAATTGTACTACTAAAAAGAGACTAAAATACAATTTTCATTGACTAAAACTAGACTAAATGTCATCAGTTTTCGTCGACTAAAACTAGACGAAAATAGTCAATTCTGACTAAAATAAGACTAAATGCTCAGACTTTTAGTCGACTGAAACTTGACTAGACTAAAAAGAGTATGAACATGACTAAAACTAATAAAAACTAAAATGACAGCTTGACACAAAGACTAGACTAAAACTAAAATTAAAACAGGCCGCCAAAAACAACACTACATGTGAGTCAAATGTCTTTTATCAAGTATTAACACTGACTCATGTGCACTGGTGATGTCACAAACAAACTGATGCAAGTTGTACTGTATTTTTAGGCTCTGATTCATATGAGGGGCTAAAGTTAAAATAAACAGAAGGGTTTGGCCTTTGGTACAGAGATATTCACAAAGTTTAATCTGTCTTTAATCTTACCTCAAATATGATATCTTATTAAATGTACAACACAATATCACATCTTTTATAGGCTGACTGACAGTTGTTAACACCTACCTCCAAATGCTGGCCTCATGGTAAAGTCATGATCATCTACTTTGAGCAGATGCTCTGTCTTCATTTTACGAGACTTCGTCACATCAGGAGGCTTCTTTGCCAAGGAGCTAAAAGAAGATGAAATGCACAGTCAGATAGTTGATTGGTTTCGCTGTGAAGAAATCACAATAATGCACTAGCTGTTAAGGCAGCTACATAACATTGTTTTGCACAACAATTTATGTATTTAATCAGTACAATGTAAAACATAAGCGTGAATGGTTGTCTCTCTGTGTTAGCCCTGCGATAGACTGGGGACCTGTCTAAGGTGTACCCCGCCTCTCGCCCAATGACAGCTACTAATGCAACCGACAACACCTTACTGTGTGTACACTGTTACTCCCTATTACCTATTGTTCTCCTACTGACCAATGGGGGGGATTGCACCCCCCAAAAAAAGTGTTTGAGTCATGTCTTCCAATCCCCTGTTTTAAAACAATGTCGACACCTTTATGCATCACAAAGTCAGTAGATATGGATGCGTGGGACCTACTCTTTGTCTGTAGCTGTATTTGTTCTCAACCTCAGCAGAATTAGATTGGCTTGACAGTCATTGACTGGAGGAGAGTATAAAAAGGCAACTGTCAAATCTGAATTATTGTCTATACCGTGACTGAGCTCACAATAACAGCTGATCTCGCTGTTTGCCTTTTAAAATCCTGTCTTTATGTATGAAGAATACAAAGCAAAGGTGAATGAAAAATGTCTGAGAGTACTTCAGTGGATAATGAGATAATCTTCACATGTTATAAGCAACGCCCTGTTTAATGAAGCTTTTATAACTTGGGTTCAGGAACAAGGCAATGCCTCATGTAATGAGGCGGTTTCCCATGGCTTACAAAAAAGGTCGATAAACTCTTTGTTAGGCTTAGCAAATGTCTCAACTTTGATTATGTAAACACTGTGTAATATCTTCAACATGAATTAGAAGTTGGTCCTTGATCCATCCGTCAGTGACGATCTACTACGTCTAGACCTCTGTAGCCAGCAATCCAGTCTTGCCTGGCTTATATACTGTACAAGAATAATCCACAGAGTGGCAACTACAATAGTTAATAACTTTTTCATGTCTGACAAATATGTCCATCACACCACTCACTAAAGGAGAACCAAGGTTCCTGAGCACTGTCTCAAGAAGACCTGGTCACATCACAACCATCAGTGGGGAACCTCCAGGGCCTTCTACGACTTCAGAGAAGGCCTAAAAAAATTTTGGACCAAAACATAGGAGTATTAAATAAAAAATAATATATATTTTTTAAATTTCTATCTCATTTAATTGAATACATCTGATACATTTTCTCTCATCTATGTTCTAAAGTTTACTGTCAAGTTCACATAAGCAATGAAAGGGTTACTGTCCTGAAAGCATGTTATCCAATCAGAATCGTGTTTGGTGACGTCCCTCTCTATCAAGGCCCGGAGGCTGGCTCATTAATTGGTTAGGACTTCACGAATCCCGGGGAACATGCTGGGGAAGGCCAAGCTATGTGTTTTGGTTTGGAGAGTGATGCGTAAATTGACCAATCACGGTTTGATTTCAAGCGGGCGGGACAAAAACAAAAGATTGTAGGCCTTCGTGAACTGCTAATTTATATTATTGTTTTATCATACCCCTTGCTCATGTTTCCCTTTATCCCAGCATCCTTACCTCTTCCCTTCCTTTTGGCTACTTCTGACACGGCTCCTTTGAAGTAATTAGCATCCTCATTATCCTCAGCAGTAGAAAGCTACAAAGTCTCCTCTTTTCATTCTACTTTATTTCAGTCTGGTCTGTGAGTTTTCCCCTCCCACATAATTCGCCTTCCTTAGCAACAAACCACACTTTACAGCCAGACCACCTGTTCTTTCTGTTGTTTGAGCATCAGATACCATCTTTACGCTGGCCACTGTCATTCCTCCTGTCTCGATTTCAGCCACACATCCCTCTAATTTTTCAACCAACCTGTGACAAAAAAATCCACAAGGGTTATAAAGCCATACCTAACATTCTCAGCAGCCTACAGGTTCAGTGGGACCAGACCAGCTTTTACTCTTCTGACACCCTTTTTACTTCCTCTGACACTGGTCAACTTCATCAGTTCAATCAGGATACTTTTTGGGGACACTCAATTCCAAGCTTTACAGCAGACTCTCCATTGCACTTGCACTGTTTGTGGTGCCTCTGACCATACAGCCGCTGCTTCATAACCCTATTACATGTATATTCACAGCCACATCAAAGACATCAGATGAACCTGCTTTGCCTTGTGGAATTCATTTTTTTTTTCTTCCAGGGACAAGGGTATACACGAGTCAGCACCTTCTGAGATATGCAATTATCAATTAATCTTTTTGGAATTGCTCATCACAACTAGAAGATTGAGCAACATTTTATATTCTTAATAAGTCAGAATGTTTTTCAGATTATGTACCCTCAAAAGTTGTTCTTAAATATATGTTACATTAGTCAGTTGACACATATGAAATTACATCAACTGCATGTACGTTGTCCTGTGGTGTCTGGCAATAGAATGTTGTTAGTGGGGACCTTTAGGTCCTACGGGTTGAGGGGAAGGACCTCTGTGGATCATCCCACAGATACGCGATCAGTTTGGGATAGTGAATTTGGAGGCCAGGTCAACACCTTGAGCTGTTTTTTGGAGTTGTTCTTTAACTCCTTTTGCACGTGCCCCGTGTCAGACTGCGTCTTACTGGGGATGGCTGTTGCCATTCAAGGAGTGTGGGGTGGGGGTGCCTGGTCAAGGTGGGTGGTACATATTTAAGTAACAACCACATCAATACCAGGTCTAAATGTTTCCCGTTGTATTGTCACAAAATGACCAGTGTTTTTTACTTCTCCTGTGGCTCACAAAAGGTGCTTCTTCACCATATATAAAACTGTCTACGTTTACAAATTATTTGTCTTCAAATTATTGCCAGCTGTATTATTATAGGTATAGCACTTTGGTTTAATTGATTTATTTGATTTAATTGAATTTGATTTATTTAAATTCATTTTTCAATAGTGGGAAATCAATTGAATTCTAAATACGTCAAGCTGGAATACGCCCCAGTATCTTAAATCATCTTCATCTGACATAGCCTACTTTGCGATTATGTTAAAAATCTAATTTTCCTCTGTGTCTGGTTATCCAACTGCAATTATTCCACAATTCCACGTGTTTACCGCGTATGCTAACTGTATTTTCCACTTACGTTCCATGCTTCTTGGTGTCCACGGCACCGGTCCATCTTCGTGGCCGATGGCTGTGTTTACGGCATTCCCCAAAAACGAACAGACATAGCAGTAAAATTAGAGTTTTCTTTAAATAAGTCATCTTAACAGCGCAGATCCACAGGTGATCCCTTTAACTGCTCTCCTCGGTCGGTTCATAACAGCAGGGCTCTGCCAGCAGTGCATGGTTCTCTCAGCAGAGGAAGGACGCGTCCTCAGTCATGGCATCAGACTCAGGCAGCAGCACAGGAACGTGCAAGCCTATCCGAGAGGGGTGGGGGGCGGACACACACATTGAACATCTGTAGCCTACAGGCTTAAAGGGAAAACACCCACACACCCACACGCACGCACACAAGCACAGGGATTATGCAGTTTGACGACGAGAGAGTCAGATGTTCCCTCCTCCCGCCCCCTTGTAAATAAACATCTCATCAGAGGAATCACATCTCACTCAACTCAGGGTCATAGTGAAACAGTTCAGATGCAACCACTTCAGCCGGTCAAGCATCTGAGGGGCTTACACACATACACAGATAAGGCATAACATTGTGGCCACCTTCCTAATACTGTGTAGGTTTAACTTGTGCATCCAAAAAAGTTGTGACTCATCAGAGCATGGACATGGGCCCAGTGAGGGTGCTCTGTGGTGTCTAGCAGTGTCTGACAACAGAATGTTGTTAGTGGGGGACTTTGGGTCCTATAGGTTGAGGGGATCTTACTTGTTATAGTGTAACCCACATATACTTGATCAGCTTGGCATCTAGGGAATTTGGAGCCCAGGTCAACACCTTGTGCTAATCTTTATGTTTTTGAGTTGTTCCTAAATGCGTTTGTGTGTGTAGACCTCTTGTCTAGGAGGGTGTGAGCCATGTATACTTGTGCACATCAGTCTAGCTTGATCTGTAAAAATGTGTCTTTTTCAAACCCAGTTGAGTTAATGTTTGTTTCTATCTCCTGCTTCACTTTCCACTTCCTGTGTTACTTGCCAACTGAAACTTTCGCTGAAGACAACTCATACAAATGTCTGTATCTCCGAACCTCCCCAGTTAACCTTTGCTTGATGTGTTCCATCTTCATTGATCCAAAACAATCAATTTGAAAATTGTGGAGATGGAGAAGCAGCCGGAAATACTAAAGTGGACACACACTACTACCAAGCGGACTCTGTGTCACCGGGGTGCGTAGTTACATTTCAGGGAAGGTGCACGTCAGTTACGGCGCTAGGGTCTGTGCAGGCTCTGGGCTGTTGCCATAGCCACTGTGTCAACTTAACACAGATGTATAAACATGAAGAATCTGATGATGATACAAATACAAATATACTGTATGTTTCATATCTCAAATGAGTATTCTTCACACAGGTGTATGGCACATATTTGACCAAATATTAGTTTATTTTATCATCATTACTTTTCATGTTGCTATAGCATCATAAAAGGAAGGAAAAGGAGGTGAGGCATTGCCTCAACTACCTCCCCTGACCGCAAGTCCTTGCTGAAAATATTCATTAAAATTTCCCCCAACTCTGCTTTCTTCTTCTAAGCTCTTAACAGTTGAAGCTTGTGTGTAACTTTGTTCCGTCTAAGGTCTAAAGTGTAATTAAAAGTGAGTTGATCCACACATTCTGAGAAAAGCCAACTGAATCTAATAATGATGTACAGTGGTATGAAAAAGTTTGGGCACCCCTTAGGAAAATCATTGCATCAGTTTGTCACTTGCTGAGCTTTTGAAGCAGCAACTTTATTTTAATTAGTGGGGCTGTGCAAGCACAGCCCACTACTGACCCCCATATAGCAAAGCTATAGGGGTCAGTAGTGGGCTGTGCGAAGCACAGCCCACTATTGTTATTGCTCGCGTCTATTTTTATTATTATTCCCACGGATTTTCGGTCGCTATCTCCTCCCGCACAGTTCATCGCACATACACAAAAAATACATCAGAACGTGCGTATCGATCGGGGCGGGTGTGCTATTATTCAGTTTCTCCAGGTCGGACCTATTTTCGACATAGTCGCGAAAATTGTTTTTTTCGGGTTTATAATGGGTGTGTATTGCGCGGAATGTTCGCGCTAGAGTGAGAGGCCCAACAGTTAGAGGGCGGGCTGCTCTGAAAAAATGTTCAAAATATTTTTTTAAAACTGTGATTGCTTCCACAAATTTCACTCTACACACAAAATTTTCTCCAAAGTAGTAGTCATACTTGTCCTGATGCCTACAATGTGTCTACCTAACCGATAGGATTCACAGTTTTTGAATGAGAAGCCTAGAAGTGAGGAGTGGACAGCCTAACTGCTCCATAGGACCCAATGTTAATTCAGCAAAGTTTTTCGTCACAAAAGTTTAACGGACGGTAGTTTTCAACTCGCTAGAATGTCCACTTTTTTTACACTAGGAAGAATAAAAAATACATGTCTGTGTTCATGGAAGCCTTGTGGTAGTCACTGTGAAAAAAGTTTGTGAGTAACTGGTTTACGTTTTTAGTAAATGGCAGTGGTTCGAGGGAGTGGTTCTGTGCTTCTCGGTTAATCAAAGCACCTGCAGCAGCAGTTAAGGAGGGGGAGGGCTGTTTCCCGCTCTGTCTCACTGACGTCACACACGCGCACACACAGAGGGAGCGAGGCTTGGGGAAAAAAAAAAAAAAAAAAGGACGGAGCGAGGCCTGTGGCGCATATGCTAACATATGCTAACTTCGACGGAAGTTAGCATATGTTAGTTAGCATACGTTAACATATGCCAACATGCTAACATATTAGATGTCCCTGCACTGCTCTCGGTCTCTCTCTGAAAAAAATAAAATAAATAAAACCTCCGCTCTGTCGCTCTGATCACTGAGGGGCGGGGCTGCTCTTCACACACAGCGAGGGAGAGAGAGAGAGAAAAGAGAAACGCAGCGTGTGCAGCGGCAGCAAAGAGGAGTTAAGTGATCTGTGGAGACTGGACGACAACACGTGTCAGTGTAAGTGAAATAAAACCTTCACAAGTTGAAAGTCAACAAACATAACCTCCTTCGCAGAGGCAATAAGTACCACTAGTTCAACAAGCATAAACGTGCATCATCCCACACAGCGAAAGGACTGCGCAGCGGACCTGCCGCGGATGTATGTCGGCTTCCGGAACGGACCCGTATCGGGGTCCAGATGCACTCAGGAACTCCGCCGTGGCTCCGCGCTGCTCCGCATCCGCGATTAAAGCCTCACCTCCGCGGCGGGTCCGTTTGGGACCGCAGCGGATGTATGTATCAATTGTATGTATGTATCAATTTGCGGCCCGGGTCCGTTTTGGACCCGTTTATCTCATTTTCCAAATCCCTTCTGTTCATGTTGTAGGATAAACTAAACTATAGTATATATAAACGAGGCTATCACTGGGCTTAGCCTGGCTACTACAGCAATGGTGTAATCTTAAATCTGCATTGCCTTGTATTTTTAACCTAACAATATTGTCAACAGAAAATGTTCAAGTCATGCATTTACTGTACAAAAGTGACAGCTCAATGGAAATATAAAATTGACATTAACATTTATGAAATGTTATAGGTTATAGTCTATGTTTTTGTTAGGTTACTACATTCATTATGTGGTCAAAACCTAATTTAGTGCTTTATACAGGCGCCAGGTCGGTGCAGACATAAAATATGCCATCTATTAAGCTACAACTTCAGTGAAATGCTGCGTTATACACAGCTAAAATATCAGAAAATGAATAACTGGTGAACGACAAGAAGTTCAATAAAAATATGTTTTAATTATTATTCCTCTCAGCCCAGGCCACACCTGACACTATGACCCCTCCACTCCATTTTTACATGACAGTCACAGGCTGCCAAAACATTATGACCACTTCACTCAATACAGGACTATATTAGGGTGCCAGAACATGACTCTATGACCCCCCCCCCCCCTTTCCCCAATCAGTTGGGATTTCTAGAATTATCCATGTGTTAAGTGTGTTTGTGCCCAACATAACTTCACTGCTAATATATGTTAACTATTAGCCGACCAATGACTTAGCCTGATGCTGGCTTTCAGGTGGAGCTGGGAGGGGTCTGCTGCATGTACTACTGACCCATATAGCAAAGCTATAGGGCCAGTAGTGGGCTGTGCGAAGCACTACTACAGCCTCTGCAATAGCAACTGCGAAGATAAGATTAGGTGAAAAATTGTAGCATTTATCGTAACATCGTAGTGTTGTATCATGTCATCTTAGCGCAAACTGCTGCCGACACAGCCCCACTCTCGCGATTTCCCGCAGGGGAATTGTCTAGTTTAACAAATGTTATACCTTTTGGAAACAGAAACATCTCGGTAGTGAAATCATTTTCATTGGTCCAACAGAAACATTTTTATGTATATTTAAACAAAAATAGGCATGTGCATAAATTTAGGTACCCCAAAGAAATAATTCCATTAATATTTAATAGACCCTCCTTTTGCTGCAAGAACAGCCTGTAGACGCCTCCTATAGTCACTGACAAGTCCCTGAAGTCTGGCAGGTGGTACTTGACCCATTCCTCCATACAAAACGCCTCTAGTTCAGTCAGGTTTCTTGGCTTCCGTGCGTAAACAGCCTGCTTCAAATCAATCCATACATTTTCAATGATGTTAAGGTCTGGGGACTGGGATGGCCATTCCAGAAGATTGTACTTGTGCTTCTGCATGAATTCCTTGGTGGATTTTGAACAGTGCTTGGGATCATTGTCCTGCTGAAAAATCCAACCCCGGCGTAGCTTCAACTTTGTGACAGATTCTTGAACATTCGTGTCAAGGAATTCATGTGGCCCTCAACTTTAACAAGGTTTTCAGTCCCTGTGCTAGCCACACAGCCCCATAACATGATGGACCCTCCACCATATTTCACAGTAGTCAATAAGTTCTTCTCATGGAATTCACTGTGTTTTTTTTCGCCATGCATACCTCCTCTTGTTCTGACCAAATAACTCCATCTTAGTCTCATCTGACCACAGTATTTTTTTCCAAAATGCTTCTGGCTTGTCCAGATGTGCTTTTGCATACCTCATGCGACTCTTCTTGTGACGAACACTCAGGAAAGGCTTTTTGAGCATCAGCCTTCCAAAGAGCTTTTCCTGGTGCAAAGTGCGCTGGATTGTGGAACGATGAACAACTACACCATCAGTTGCCAGATGTTCTTGTAGTTCTCTGGAGGTGGTCTGTGGCTTGTCTGTGACCATTCTAACCATCCTTCGTCTGTGTCTTTCCAGTATTTTTTTTGGCCTACCACATCTTTCCTTCACAATGACTGTTCTTCTGGCCTTCCATTTCTGCACCACATTTCTGACTGTGGAAATAGACATCCCAAACCTTCTTGATAATTTCTTGTACCCTTCTCCTAATTCATGATAAAGAATTATCTTAGTTTCTTGGTCAGTGGAGAGTTGTTTCGATACCCCCATGTTGCCAGGAGTATAGGACAAGCACAGCCAGTAATTGGCTCTGTTAAATAGCCTTTTTCATGATTGGTTTTACCTGTCTTTGTAATTGAAGGTCTCACAAGCTAATCAAAGCAGTTTTGGGCTGCAACATGTCAGCTACAAATCCCTACAGGTCTTGAAATCATTGTGATTAAAAGGGTGCCCAAACTTTTGCACATACCATTTTTTACATTTTAATTTATTATAATAAAACTTTGTAATGATACTCTAAGAATTTTGTTCTGGAAAACACTCAAATGTCTACATCTCTGTAGGAAATAAAATCTTGTTGCTGTGATCGTCTTTTATAAAGTTAGAGCAAATTATTATGAAATCTTAAGAGGGGTGCCCAAACTTTTGCATACCACTGTAAATGAAGAGGTGTGACTGGCAACATCAACATGGATGTTAAAGTCACCTACAATAATGACTAGGGATGTAACGGTGCACACAAGTCATGGTTTGACACGTACCTCGGTGTGGGGTCATGGTTCGGTACGGGTTTGGTGCTGTAAAACGGTAAAAAAGCAACGGAAACTCACACATGGACTAGGTTTCTTTTTTATTATTATTATTAACAGACTGAAAAAAATAAACCTCTTGCTATAAAAGTAAAAAATAAAATCTAGAATAAAACATAAAACAAATTAAGAGGGTTCTCATACCATTCATTCATTTTGTTCATACAGAGGAAAAGAAAAAGCACTTCAGTTTATCCCTTAAACTGAGGTAGCCAGGGAAACTTTGGTAACTTCATTATAAGAAACATTCTCAATGTTGTATTACACAGTAAAATGTAAACACTCTCACATTAGCAATATTGTCAAACAAGTCAAACAAATATTTCAAATTAGTACCAAAACTGGTCTCAAACCACCCCATCTGCATGGGGCCACCCTATATAGGGAGTTGGGATTCCATCTTTTTGGCTCTTTGGCTCTTAGCCACTGGGCCGACTGGGCCATTCTGTGTGGAGTTTACATGTCCTCCCTGTGTCTGCGTGGGTTTTCTCCGGGTACTACGGCTCATTTGGTTCATTGGTGATTCTAAATTGGCCGTAGGCGTGCATGTGAGTGTGGATGGTTGAATGGTTGTCTGTCTCTCTGTGTTAGCTCTGTGATAGACTGGTGACCTGTCCAGGGTGTACCCCGCCTCTTGCCCGATGACAGCTGGGATAGGCTCCAGCAGACCCTTCACAGGAACAGGCTTACAGAAGATGAATGAATGAATGAGGGTGTCTTATGTGTGTTAGTGTGTTTCCAGTAATGTACCGCACCTCCATGAAACACCGTCGGCAGACAGTCTTTGTTTGGTCCACCACTGGCATCCCATCACCGTTATGTTGCACAGGAAACCAAAGTGTTCTCACCATGGAGGTTCCCACACTACTTTTCTTCTTTGTCTATTTTTCTTCTTCTGTAGGCTAATGATGTTTGCTGGCTTTTAGGTCCCATTGCCTCCTCCTGGATTGAAGTCACTCACTAATACGTATTCATAAGTATCCCACTAAACATTCAATGTCTGATGGACGTGCAGATCCATGACCAATTCTGGACTTCTATGCGACATGCAAACTAGGTTCGCTATTTGGACGTCTAACCATGACCCCACTTGGATGTCAATATGCACATTTGATCATCAGACTAGGTAACTGTTTTGGAGCTCATATGGACATCTAAGACAGGGGCAGGAAATTGACATAAATGTATTTTTTTATTTAAGACATATATCAAAATTGTTGTTATCAACATGATTAATGAATACGAATTATTAATAATTTATGTTCATTGTTGCTTTGAGATTTGTTGTTTTTCTTTGACTTCACCAAAAGTGATTGCCACTCACGATGAATCAGGATTGTTTTCCCGACCACATTTCTCATCTTTCCAGTTTTTAATAATGCGTTGGACAGTTCTTAACCCCAATTTAGCAGTTTCTATAATCTCCATAGATGTTTTCTCTGCTTGATGCATGCCAGTGATTTGACCCTTCTCAAACAGACTAACATCTTTTCCACCACAACGGGATGTGTCTTTCGAAGCTAACCACCCATGCAGCATTTATCCAAAAGGAGGCTCGTACCTATTGCTTAATTAAATCCAGATGGTGACCTTTTTTTGGCCAGGCAGTGTATATATCAATGTTGAGGCATCTGTCATATTCGTTCGTATTGCACAGTCAAAGTCCAAACCTTTATCCCCAACATCCTCCAAACTGAAACGATTTTGTTGTCTATTGCACTCATGTGATCTACTCTTCCACTTTGTGTTTTTATTTTCACTCTGGCACCATTCACTTGCTGAGTTGGTTTGGAGAAGAATTAACCACAAAAGTGTGTACTTTAAACATTGCCATGCGAACTACAAAGAATAATCTGGCATTGATAACACATTATCTACAAAGATGCTCTAGTCTAATACTACAGCTGTGATGCTA
Source organism: Planiliza haematocheilus (assembly GCA_005024645.1). NCBI lineage: Eukaryota > Metazoa > Chordata > Actinopteri > Mugiliformes > Mugilidae > Planiliza > Planiliza haematocheilus. The sequence continues at coordinate 723,753 of SRSE01000487.1, forward strand.
AGATGATCTTGTTGCCCACACGTGGAGTTGCAGACCGACCAACCAAGACACACTTCTCCACTGTGCGGGGTTTCAACAAGTTCTAAAGTCTGTGTTGCCCAAGTTCCACCAGTCTGTGGATTGCATAATAAGAGAAAACAATGCACTGAATATTGTGTACACGCATTTTAAAAATACTTCTAAAGCTGCCCTGACACCCCACATTTGCAGCGAATGTACACCAGCAAGCCATGGCTTAGTAAGCCTCATCACCATGCTTGGCCATAGATGTACGAGATGTTTGTCTTTACAGATAATAATGGTAAATGGTAAAGGCCCTTGCTTTTATATAGTGCTTTTCTACCTTTTGGTACTTAAAGCGCTTTACAGACGCATCTACCCATTCACTCACACAAGCACACACACATTCACACACCAGTGCCACGCTCTGGGAGCCACATTCCGGGGCTCTAACTGCTCATCCTCTAGTTCGGACTGAGCCACAGCCGCCACAGTCTGTAATCCTCTCAACCATTTGTTAGTGGCTATACTTGGCGCCCTGGAGCAGCATTGGGCTGTCCAGCTTGCAGCATTTGGTACAGTACAGATTCGGTAAGAGTAATACAAATGCTGATCCATTTGCTGATATTCGTTTCCGTCTTGAGGCAGCAGATCTTGATGTGATGGTCCCCAGTACGTCACTCCTACGAACCCTGAAGCAGGCCCTGCAGGCCCAGGGCTGGTCAGCCCTGCCGCAGCAGTTACCTCCTGACAACTGCAGCAGACCGACCCCATGATCCAAGAAGTGGCTATCGACCTTGGTGCCGGTTCTTCTCAAGCAGCGGGATCAGCTGGTGGAACAGGCCGATGTGGGCTACCGGCAGGTTTGGCGTCCCGATGGGGGGGAAAGAGTCTTGCAGGTACTTTTGCATGCTGCCTTCACCAGAACCATGGCCATCAAGGCATGGATTGGACATCGGAATTGCTCAGATGAAGGTGTTACTGGCCTCTACTGTGGCTTGGTTGCTGGTCAAAGAGTGGTTCTCAAAGTTTGGTGTTCCAGCGAGAATTCATTCCAATCAGGGCCAAAACTTTGAAGGTGTGCTGATCCAGCAGCTGTGTGAATTGTACGGGATTGAAAGGTCTCAAACCACCCCATGGGGCCACCCTATATAGGGAGTTGGGATTCCATCTTTTCGGCTCTTTGGCTCTGAGGTCCGCCCACTTCCTGGTCACCTCACTTCCTCTTGCTCACTGTCACCTGTGCATCTGTGTGCATGTAATTTCAGATTTCATCATGTTAATTTCGCAGCCTCCTTATCAATAGTTTATTGGGGGCCAAGCAGTGAAGCACCTATTGTGTTTGTACGTTTTCTTCCCTATCATTATTATTCTATGGCAGCCCATAGAACCGTATGGTAAAAAGTTGTGAAATTTTGCACACAGCTTAAGGACAGTCTCCATATTACTTTGCCTGAGTTTCATGTAAGCACTAAGCATGGCCTAGCGCCACCAACTGGTCAAAGTTTGAAGTACATTTGTGCATGTAACTTTTGAACCGCGTGTCCGATATTTGAAAACAAGGTATCGCTGGAATCCTTGGACCAAGTCGAGTTCAACGCACCCTATGGCGTCAATTTCCGCCATGATGGATTTTCCGCCATGTTGGATTTTATCAAAAACACGAAAAAAAAATTCCGATTCTCATGAAAATTGGCACAGACCGTCTTCTGACCAATGCGCACAAACGATACTATCAGCCGTCTTCGGGTTCGAAACCGTTTGGCCATAACAGCCAATCAAAATTGGCAGCGAAGTCGCCGTTTTCCGTTTGAGCTCATATCTCGCCAACGCTTAGGTGCAATGAAACCAAATTTGGTCGCACGCTTCCATACTCTGTCCCAAGTGCACGAAAAAAAACTGGTGTCTTGTGGCCCCATAGGGGGCGCTATAATTAGGAAAACATTGTTTTTGCTCATATCTCTTGATGAGTTTTTTTTTTTTTTAAATGAAATTGTGATATCCGCACATACCCTGGGTTGCCCCGGTGACAGTTCATGCCAACTTTTCGTGTTAGCCTAAGCCGCCAAGCAGGCAATTTTCTTATCTCAGTGACGCTTCGACTTCCGAAGACCAAACTCGGTCACGCGCTTCGACACTCCCCTAGGAGTGCGCAATAAAAATTTGGTGTCATTCGGCCGCTAGGGGGCGATGTAATTAGCAAAATTGCGTTTTTGCTTATAACTTTTGACCCGTAGGCCTGATATTCAAAACCCTGGTACCATTGGACTCCTTGGATCGTGCCGAGATCAACGATGCCCATTGGATATTCCGCCATTTTGGATTTTATCAAAAACACTTCAAAGTTTTCACAGGTCACAAATTTTGTCTGATTCTCACGAAAATTGGCACAGGCTATGTTCTGACCAATGCGCACAAACGATACTATCAGCCGTCTTCAGGTTCGAAATCGTTTGGCCGCTACAGCCAATCAAAATCGGTGGCGAAGGCGGCAAAGGGGTTTCAAGCTCATATCTCAGCAACCCTTGCAGGTATCAAAGCCAAACTTGCTACCGCTACTCAGGAACGCATCAGGACAATACTCAAAGAAATTGGTGACCTTTGACTTCTAGGTGGCGCTGCAATTAGCAAAACATGCATTTGGCCTGTAGTTGTTGGTGTGTTTGGAATTAAAATGTACTAATGGTGTCTGGTAATAGTGCACACCAACTTGTGATGTCATCGTAATTGATTCGGCCGCCATATTGGATTTAATCAAAAACATCAAAAGGTCACAAATTTCATCTGATCTTCACCTAATTTGGCACAGGCCATCTTCAGACCACGCCTCATCAATGCCTTCCTTTCTGGAACAACTGGCAAAAGCGTTCGCCCGGGACAGCTCATCGAAATCGGCGGCAAAGCTGCCAAATGGGAGGTGACCTCGTATCTCGACCGATCCTGGGTCATTTGACTTGAAACCTGCTGTGTCCGCTCAATGCTGTGCGTCTGATGCGACTGCGTTGAGTTACGCCGCAAATCAGGACTGCCGAACTGTCTGCTTGGCCCCCCCAATGCTGCTTGCAGCTTTAATTATCTGCATGGCGTGGCGGGGCGTGCACATATATTACTATTGCTAGGGCTTAATTTTCTTCCGCCTTCCGCCCTCTTTTTTTGGTTCTCTCCAGAGTTTTGGAGAAATATAGACAAATTGTATATCCAGACGTGCGCCTTGATTGGGACAAGTGTGCTATGACTTTTCTAAGTGATCCTTCCAACGGGGCGAGAATAAACGGGCAAAAACCGGCTCGGCTCAGCTTTGCTGAGCGATTACTCAGCCATCCTTTGGAGTAGAAAAATGCTTGGAAGTGTAGCTTAGTTTTTCTGAAAATGGCGTTTCGATATCTTTTACGGTTTGGTCAGGGTCGCAGTTTACGTTTTGGTGAACTTTTGGAAAAAAGTTAAAAAATCGTCGTTTATAATGGGGCTCTATGGGCCCACTCTACCGTCCACTCTAGGTTCAGAAATCGTCGAAATTTCTGGAAAAAAAAGGTTTCAATCTCACGTGGCGGCCACAGTTTTTGAAGTACAGAAATAAAAAAAATAAAAAAAGATTTTTGTTGGCTTTAAGAAAAAAAAGAAACAAATTGTATATCCAGACGTGCGCCTTAATCGGGAATGGTGTGCTATGACTTTTCTAAGCGATCCGTCCAACGGGGCAAGAATAAACGGGCGATAAGTGGGCGTTTCGTCCCATTGAAATGAATGGAGAAGCCCGAAAAAAGCGGCAACATTCCAAAATGGACACCTTCGCTTTGTCGAGGGATCACTCAGCCGTGCTTTGGAGTAGAGAAATGATTGGAAGTTCGTATGAGGCACGAGAAGTGTAGCTTCATTTTTCTGAAAACGGCGTTTCGATACCTTTTACGGTTTGGTCAGGGTCGCAGTTTACGTTTTGGTGAAATTTTGGAAAAAGGTTAAAAAATCATCGTTTATAATGGGGCCCTATGGGCCCACTGTATTTTCCACTCTAGGTTCAGAGTTTTGTCGAAATTCAGAAAAAAAAAGGTTTCAATCTCACGTGGCGGCCACAGTTTTTGAGCTACAGAGATAAAAACTACATGCAGGAGAGAGGGGAGTGAATATATAGAATATCATGTACGCATAGCGTAGCCATGGCAACGGCCCCTGACGAGCAGGCACAGCACAGGTGTGCATAGAAAGTGGAGGGAAAAGAGTCAGGATCTGCCAAAACATTAGGGTCTGTCAGTGTATTACAATGGGGAGGCAGAACACAGAAGGCTGAGGGAGACAGAGGGAGATGATCTGCCAAAACATTAGGGTCTGTCAGTGTATTACAATGGGGAGGCAGAACACAGAAGGCTGAGGGAGATAGAGGGAGATGACCCCATGGCAGAACACCCCATGCCCCCCCCCCCCCTCACACGGCTGCTGGGCCTGCTAGTCAAAGCTCCTCTCATTGACTGGATGACAACTTCTCAGTCATGTTTGACGTTTTCCTTTACTTTAAATACAAATTACATCTGGCTGCTTTGCTGCAACTCCTGACAGAACATCCCTGATATGTTTCCTTCACCGTATTAGGTAAGTGAATTTCTAGAATTATCCATATGTTAAGTGTTTGTGCCCAACACAGCTCAACTGCTAACAGACGTTAACTGCTAGCTGCCCAATGATTTAGCCGACGACTAGCCTTCAGCCATAGCTCATGTATGTTAGCGAGCTAGCGGCGGCTAACGCGGAGCTAGCGGTGGCTAACGCGGAGCTAGCGGCGGCTAACCGCCAGCAAACCGCCAGTTAACTGCAGACCCGCGGGAGTAGCCGCGAGCTAAAGCGGAGGCTAGTGGGGGTAGCCGCCGGCAATTTGCCGCGACGCTAGTGAGAGCTTATCACAGTCAACAGACCAGCACTGAAGTTAAAACATAGTGTTGAAGTTTTACAATTTAAAGGGAAGATTTTGTATAAATAAAGTGTGTCCAAAATATTATTCCACCACATAAAGTAGGAAACGTGGTTTGAAACACTGTTGATGACGGATAGTCGAGCGATTAATAATGTTGACTACCACACGGGAGGACAGGGTTCGAATCCCGATTGGGGCAAGGTGTTTAATGAATGAGGCCTACCTCAGGAACATTAGAGTACAGACAAATGTTTTTTTTAATATTTGATTTTTTTAATGAAATGAATAATGAGCTGAACACTCATTAGAGTTATATTAATTATGTTTCATAACATTATTTGACACGTCTATTTGTCTGTGTTTTCCTCCAGCTGATCCAGACAGACTGCAGTGACGTCCAACATGAGACAAAGAGCTGTAGTAAAGGGACAATTTAAAGGGCTTCACTTCATCGCTGTTTCCTTCTTACAGCCTGGATGTGTTAAGTTTAATATTGGATGTTTTTCTAAATGTAAGACTGTGCCGTAAACTGTTCAGCTGTTGCCCAGATAGAAGTAATGACTTTTATTATTAAAATGATTATGATTAACAATCAGTTATTATGATTTCCTCGTTCTTTCAGTAGAAGCCATTTGATTTTACTTGTTGTACAGAATGTATTTTGTGGGTATTGTGATGCTGATGCTGACTTTCAGGTGTAGCTGGGAGGAGGGGCCTCGTGCCATAGGCACGAGGCAACTCTTGATCTTCTGCGTGTTTCTTTGCAGTTTTATTAGTGCCGAGTGCCTATGACACGAGGCCACTCTTGATCTTCTGCGTGTTTCTTTGCAGTTTTATTTTTCATTTTCTGCCCTTTTTCGCCGATTAATGCGGCCCGAACCGGCCAGAGGACCCCAACACATGATATATCGAAACGTGTGTTTTGATCCCGAATCCTATGCTATTACTTGGATAAGCGATCGGTGAGCGGTATTTCGCGAATAAATTCGCGAAATACCGCGAAAAATTTCCCATTGAAATGAATGGGAGACCCCGAAAAAAAAAAAAATCAACAGGCATTTTCTACAATCAACTGCTCTGGCATACTTTCACCCAGAGACTTAATTTAAACTTTAAAACGTAGACACTCTTATCTTCTCTTCAGAGATTCCCTTCACTTATCGAAACCTTTTACCGTTTTTAAACTATGAAGCCTCAAAGCGGTGTAGGGTTTTACTCAAATTTCGGGGTTTATAATGGGTGTGTATTGCGCGGAATGTTAAAAAACAAATAAAACAGAAACTGCTCCCGTGGCCACAAATTTCACACCACAGACATAATTTATACATAGAAACGAGGAAAATTTGTCTTCTCGCTCACAATTCGTCTGCTAGAGCTGTAAGTCTTATAGTTTTGGTGTGAGACGCAAAGCTGCGCCAGCAAACCCCTTCCTCGCTCCATAGACTGCAATGTTAAATTTGTGGAGGAAAGCAGAAGCAATCCTTTGTTTTAAATCGCTTTAAATAGCTCACATTTCTTCATTTTACCCACAAACTGCATATCTAGACGTTCAGGAAAGCCTCAAGATGCCCAAAGTGAAGTCGGTTCAACGATTGGACACACGGTTTGGCCACAAGGCCTTCCTGTTCGAGGCCGTGGTTTCAGCATTTTCGCCCACTCTAGTCGTTTTCTAACTGATATACAAACTGGTAACCGTGGCAACCAGGGGCTCCACAGAAAGAGGCGGGAAAACATAAGCAACTGGTCTGTAGGGCGGCCATTTTGGGGCAATGTTAATGGAAACAGCCCACTCAGGAAACTTCTACCTGAAGTAACTGGTCCGTGGGGCGGCCATTTTGGCTTTTGGCACCCAAGTTGAACAATGACAGGTGTCTGTCTGTCATTGGCTAGCGCGTCATGCTAATTGCTAACATTAGCGGCTAATGCTAATTTTTAGTAGCTAGAAATTGGTGGTAGCATTAGTGGCAGCATTAGCATGTTAGCGAATAGCATATTAGCAATTAGCATGTTAGCATTAGCATGTTAGCAATTAGCATCTACTTAATTTTTAGTGGCTTAAAATACATGCTAACACTAAACTAATGCTAAAATTAGTGGCTAGCGCGTCATGCTAATTGCTAACATTAGCGGCTAATGCTAATTTTTAGTGGCTAGAAATTGGTGGTTGCATTAGTGGCAGCATTAGCATGTTAGCGAATAGCATATTAGCAATTAGCATGTTAGCATTAGCATGCTAACAATTAGCAGGTATTCAATTTTTAGTGTCTAAAGAGACATGCTAACACCAAACCAATGCTAAAATTAGTGGCTAGCACGTCATGCTAATTGCTAACATTAGCAGCTAATGGCAACAGCCCACTCGGCACTTCAAAAATTTCCGCGGGAATTTTCTAGTTATTGTTGTTGTTGTTAATTTAGTTCATGTTTATATCTTTATAGCGAGACTGACGGGTAAGCGGCGGGATGCTGCTTTAGAAGAACCACTGCTGCTTTGGTTGTCTGAACTTGTCCAGATTTGTACAGCTTTGCGGCGCTTATATTGTTAGCCCTCTCTCCTTTGGGCTCACATTTTGTGTGCGATAGGTGTGGGGCTAACCCCCTTATTTTGGTTATTCTTTGCGTTTGATTTTCGTGTAAGGAGTATTTTTTCTTTTGGATCGGTAGTTTTGCTATCCTGGTGTGACCAAGTTGTAGTTTGTTTCTTTTAAGTTGAAAATGGTTTATGATTCGCAACTATTTTGCTGCCATCCCTACTGTACTATATATATATAGTTATATTTCATTTTTCTTTTTCCTTTTCTAAATTCATGATTAAGTTCAGCCTATGAAAACCAAACCAAACCAAACTGCTCAATGAAATGTGATTTGTAAATACTCTAGTTGTTACAAATACCATTGCATTGGAATTATATAACCTAAGAGCACTTAGAGGGATTTGTTTGTTGTCTCAGTACATTTTGCAGTACACATTCAGCATAATCAAGCCATTTGCTTTCAGTGCTCATATTTTTCATTTGGTATTCAACGTAATGTATTACATTACTTACTCTGATCTTGTACATGTTGTACAAGGAACTCAAAGCTAAATGGCAAAGTGCTTCCCATTAAGAACTGTATTACAAAACAATGAATGGGATTAAGTACATCAGCCGTGACGATCTAAATAAATCAAAAGCACGTGCATCCATGGTACCAGCTGGGGTCTGATATTTTTGCTTAACCACAGCAGTGTGTGCCATAATAACAGCACAATAGCTGCATGACAAATTACAACAAAAGAGCAATTATGTTATGATTCTATTTTTTTTGTTTGTTTTGTTTTTCTATTTGGAAAGCACATTGAGACTCAATGTAAAGGTAAGGAAAAGGTAAAGTGCTTTATTTTGTCATTATACAACAAATCATACAATGAAATTACATGAGCATGTCTTTGGATGGTGAGAGGAAACCAGAGTACCTGGAGAGAACCCACGCAGACACAGGGGGAACATGCAATGTCCACATGTCAAGTCATTTGCTTTCAGTGCTCATATTTTACATTTGGTGTTCAATGTAATGTATTACACAAAATATCTGCATCAACGGAGCGGAGCATGGTACAGTTGTTTGTTTGTTACGGATTTGTTTGTTTGTTACGTGCTTCAGCTCGCATCAATGGAGCGGAGCATGGTAGATTTGTTTGTTTGGCTCGTGGTTATTAGTTTCCATACTAGTTGTTGATGGACATCGAATGGTGAGGAAGAGAGGGTTGTGTAGTGGCAGTGTGGAGGGGGGTGATTCCAGGACGCTGGAAATCACTGTTAAGCCTTCTTGAGGTGTCGTGGGCCTAACTTAACGAAACATTGGTGAAGTGAGGGGCCCACTTGAAAACCACAATGATATGCTGCATACTGTTGTTGTTCAGATCATGTTCTCATGTTACTTGGTAGCCATGGTTTGCTGCTGAGTGGGCCATACAAGCCAGCAGCGTTTAGTTAGGTATGTTTTACAATGTCTGAAGTATCCTCTGCTGCTCAATAGGCTTACAGGCCAGCAGCTTCTAGTTAGCCTAGGTAGAATATAGGTTATTGGTCATATTACATGACTGTAGGCTTGGTAGGGCCTCTAAATGTGTTTTGCCTGGGATTTTGGCACAAGGGATTGAAACATCTTGTCCTGTGTATTACTAAATGTGTTGTACAAGGAACTCAAAGCTAAATGGCACTGCGCAACTCCACACAGAAAGGCCCAGTCAGCCCATGGATTTGAACCCTGGACCTTCTCATTGTGAGGCATCAGCACTAACCACTGTGCCTTTGGCAGAAGCATTTAGTGAATTTACTTACATTTCATGTAAATATATTGATTGACTTTATATCTTAAATGTATTTAGGTAAGAGGAAAGAACAGTTTGAACCCCTGTACTCATTTGTGTCTCCTATAAGGTATAATATCACTGATAGTGACCAGACGATACTTTTATCCCTTTGTGAATAATGGAAGACTTGGTGTTGCAGTGGGATTTTTATTCACAGAAAAAAAAAAAAAGCATATTCAGGTTTCAGAAAGATATTAATGCAACCTTGAATTTTAAAGCTGTCATTGATATGGAGAAGAGACAGAAAACACTCAAAACCTTAACATGTTGATCTGAACATATTCTAATAGGATATATAAGACCATCACACATTTGCCTCAGCTTTCCAGACTACATATCACCTGGTGAACTGATATCCTGCTTCCATATACTTTTGACTTTTGTCTTCATCACTTCTCTGCATCTGTGACAGAAGTCTGATTAGGCCTAAGTATCAAGAAAATTGGTACATGCGTTTGTGGATGGGTTGTTTTGTTTCTCCAATGTAAAAGTCTGTACATTCCTCACTGCCCTGAACAGCATAAACTCCATTACTCTGTTTTCTGCCAGGGTGTTTTGTCTTTGGGGTGAACAAGTTTTTGCCTGAGTTTATTACTGTGTTTGAAATAAACTGGAATGCAGCGTTTCCTGAAAATTCTGACTTTTTCTGATGCACCAGCCATGGGATGGCAATGTTCTTTCTCTTGCTGTTCTCCTCTTCTCTTCCACATGTCTTGAGTGTTTGTTTGATGAGATTTTCTTCCTTCTTCTTACCTTCTAGTGATTTGAATCACATATGCTCAACATTGGGGGGTTTATTGGAAACCCACTGATCAGCATGGATGACTGAGAACCTTCACAGACAATTGTCCGTATTGGTGACAGTCAAGCGTTTCCCCTTACAAGGTCAGGACAGCAACTATCCTGACCTTGTACATTTTTCATCAACAGAAATTGCATAGCAATAGCATAAATTGCACTTATTAGATAAGGCACAACCTTGCACAACCTTACTCGCTGCACTTTAAAATGTTTACTCAGTCCTCTATTAATTTTTACCACACTTTTGATGTCTTGTTATGGAAGTTTGATGAAATCAATGAAACCAGACCAAAACTCTTCCAGAGGTAGCAGTGCTCAATTGCTCATGAACTATTATCCATTAGCCATTATACATGAACATGAATAGGCCTATCAGGCAAACTGTATGTCTGATTTTGATGGACGATCAATGGCTTCAGTTCTTGGAATCTTGAAGGTCTTTTTTGGCAGCAAAGCACTTACCATCCTCCTGCAGGTGTAGGGGCTCCTCTAGTAGCAAGTTGGATTCTGCGGAGATGTAGAGGACATCACAGAAGGACAGTATTGCTTGTACTCTCTGCTATAGAGGTCAGAACTCCACATAATGTGTCCTGATTAGTAGTGTAAATCTTTTGAGGGATTCAGATCAGACTGAATCACTCACTAATATGATCCGGGTTTTGCGAATCACTTGAGTCACTTGAGTCACTTGACCTGAAATGGCCATGGCCATGGCAGTGTCTGGGAAGAATAAACTACAATACAATATCCACAATGCCAACAAAAATGCCTACTACAGTTTGGTAAAATATAAAAAAATATGAAGAAAATAAAGACAATGGAAATAAAAAGCTGGCGGGGAAATGGACAGTGAGAATGTTTACTGGACTTTTTGAGGTTGGCATTTAAAAATGTTAGTTGACACACCTTGTCAGCTGTGCGAGGAATGAGTTGTTCTGACAATGTTTTGCTACTATTCCTACAGTAGGCCCCTTAATATTGGACATCATGTATTATTATTATTGTTATTATTAACAAAAAATTAATTAACAAAAAATTAACAAACCAAATTGAATTAAATAAATAAAAAAAAAGAATGAGTACAATGTCATCATTACAAAAAAAAAAAAAGTATTTTATGGTCTAGAATGTACGTGGATCCATGAGTCGGTTAAGTTTCGTTTCTCTGCCGAGTTAGTGGCGAATCCGCCGAGATTCGTGAGTGACGGATCCGCAGGGACTCATGAGTAGCGAATCCGCTGGGATTCATGAGTGATGAATCCGCAGGTACTCATGAGTAGTGAAACCTCAGTGATTCATGAGTGATGAATCCGCAGGGACTCATGAGTAGCGAATCCGCCGGGATTCATGAGTAGCGAATCCTCAGTGATTCATGAGTGACGAATCGCAGTGATTCATGAGTGACGGATCCGCAGTGATTCGCGAGAGACGGATCCGCAGGGATTCATGAGTGAGGAAGGGACTCAGTAGCGCCACTCCACTCGCTGAGTGCTGTAGTTTGCTATAGTGGCCAAGTCGGGTATTACATTTTGTTTCTCTGCCGAGTGAGATGTAAGATGTTTGAATGATGCCGTTTATTGATTATATATCAATCAAATGTGGTAGGACTCAACTGAGCCGGTTCAATAGACGTCTCGATCTGTGATTCTTGAGTCTTCTTTGGTGGCCGGTTCAATGAGCCGGATCCCGAATCTTTTTTCCACCGCTAGTCCTGATGGCACCTTGGTCCATTAATGCATTTTAATCGGGGTGCCACTGATTGAAAAGCATTTATACATCTGCTCTGTCCATTTCTCTTCTCCAGACCAAAAAAGAACTTGAAAGAGTCATCAGTCTGAATAATACTCCGGAATCAGGATGTGACAAAAGGACACCGAGCTCTGCCTCCTTGCGCTGAAGAGTAAAATTTGTCGATTTCCTGTACAGTCTACTAAAGATTAAGGTTCCACAATATCAACAACCTTCATTGATATTGTGAGTGTACTGACATTGCGAGTGTACTGATGATACAATGGTCTAATCATTGACCCTAGCCTTCGCCCAATATCACCAGTGTCATAAAGAGTTTATATGCCGAGGCTGAGCTCCAAAAAGGTATTGAATGTACCATACCATAATACTCTCTGAACTGGAATGAAATATAGATGTGAAAATAACCTTGGAATGTGTACACCAATGTTCTCACTGGCATTTTTTCATTGGATTGTCACTGCATTTGAAAAAGGTATTGTACTCTCTGTTGAAGATTTTCTGGGATTGTCAGTATGTCAGTATGTCAAAAATAAATGAAAAAACAGTAAAAGAAGAGGCCACTGTGAACTGATAAAGAAAAAAAATATTAAGATTGGCAATACCGTTCAACATGTCTTAATGCCACATTGTATACAATGTTGTTGAACCTGTTTTATGGGATTTCATTGCAAAATGTATTTACGGTTTCTGACAAAAATGAATCATACATTCTTTATGCACCATCAGATGTGAGTTAAACCCTGATAATGGAGCATTTTCCATGGTTGAAACACATTTATTATTGTTAAACGTGACTGGCCACACACTATAACATGTGTCGGTTTTGACCTTTAGAGTAAGCTTCTTGTTTCCTAATATCTGTTTACTGCAGTTGTTGATGAGTTCGCCACAGGGAAGGTTTTTAATCTATGGTAAGATGATAGACACACTGAGCGTCAATCTGGCACAGCAGAGGGTTTGAAGGTGCTAAATATTACTCACTAAGGAGCTTTGTTGATGCTAAGTGAGGGCTTACTCATGTTCTTAAATCTTTACACATACATGTTGGCATGTAGCCACATAAAACCTTTTTGTCAAGCCCCACATCTGGCCACTATCAAAAATCACTACAAATTACTAAATTATACCCCAACTGTGTGAGAGCATGCCACTTGCAAGTCTTTCAAAAAAAGCCCTATGTGAATATCTTCCACAACAGGCACAATAGTTGGTTATGGTCAATTGACAGAAAACAAAGCACACGCATTAACAATACTCAGTCAACATATCTAAACTGTAAAGTAGGTGTCCCTCAAGGATCTATACTGGGTCTCCTGCTGTTCAGTCTCTGTATAAATGACCTGCCCACTGTTTTTCTATCTGTACATTTACAAATGTATGCAGATGACACAGTCCTCTACGTGCATGCTAAAAACAAACAACAAGCTGCACACCAACTGACTGAGGCCATGAGCAAGGTATCCATTTGGCTAACTAATTACACCTGAACATAAGTAAAACAGTATGTATGTACTTCACAAAACAAACTACTGTGTCTCATGACCCTGATGTAATAGTTAACCAAGAGAAAGTTAGAGTGGTGTCTGACTTTAAATATCTGGGAATAATTTTAGACTCACAACTCTCATTTATAAAGCATGTAAACAAGGTTGTTATACTGGCAAATTTAACCTAGCAAATTTTAAGCACATAAGACCATATCTACCAATGAAGGCTGCAAAGCTCTTCTTGCATGCAATGATCTTCTCAGATTTCTCTTACTGTTTAACTAGCTGGTCGCAAGCCAATAAGACAACATTGCAACCACTGGAGTCACTCTATAAACAGGCATTAAAGACACTGGACCGTAAGGGTAATAGCTATCATCACTGTCGCATAGTCAAAAAATACAACATGTTTAGCTTTGAAAACTTCATAATAATAATAATAATAATAATAAATTGGAATTTTATAGCGCCTTTCAAGAAACCCAAGGTCGCTTTACAACCTTCAGACACTTTGTTGATGCCTGTCTTGTATTAAAGGTACTCTGCAGGCTTGCTCTACCACCACTTGAGTCCATGAACATACTTTTCCTTTATTGCTTTTTTCTTTTCTTTTTTTTTCTGTATTTATACTGTATTTTTACTTATCAACTTTTGCATTTTAGGGTGCCTGTTAAGATCTGGCTAGGGACAACAGATGGAAACTAGCACTTGCAGCTAATTCTGGCTTGTTTACAGTGAGTAACTTCTCTGTTGATTAATGAGCATTGTCCCTATCAAATAAATAAATAAATAAATAAAATTTAGATTCCATGTCACCAACCTCTTCCAGAATAAATAAGAAGTTCTTGCACACAAGTTCATCATCGCTCATGGCTGTGCAATTCTCCCAGCATAATGATGCCTCATATCCGGTTTAGTTCTAGAACCTGACATGCATAGAGGTTAGCCTGACTATATCTTGTCGGTAACCCCCTAAAACTCTCCATGCTTGTGCCATTGCTTACTGTTTAGCCTACACTGCAACCAACCCACATGTGATTTCTTGAAAATGGTAGGCCCACACAGATGCAGCTCCATGGTGGGAGGATGTTGCGTGTGAAATGCCTTGTCCCAGTTCACATGAGTGAGACGATGGCTTTTTGCTCTACTTGACATGCTATAAGATACGAGGCACTATACCACCACCATTTACCACTCTCTGTTTCATATTTTTATTGTGTATGCAGGAATGACAAAAGGCACTTGTAACAGGACACATCAGTGTCAACTTCAAACATATATGCATACACCTTTAGATTTTAGCATATTTTAGAACATACAACAGTTACAAAGAAAAAAAAAAAAGCAAATGATAGGCCTACAGTGAAAGAGTATTTAACATAGATTGTACAGATAGACTAGACTGATTGCGTAAATAAGGTGACTAAGATAAATAAATAATAATAAAAGAGAGAAAAAAAAAAGGGGGGGGGGGGGGGGTTACATTGTTGCAAAAAAATCAATGAACGGTTGCCATTTATTATAGAATTTTTCCAAGTTTCCCAATCTTGTATATCTGATTTTTTCTACTTTTAAAAATGACATAGCCTCCTTAATCCACTGTGTACTGGAAGGGGCTGTTGTGGATTCCCAGTTAAGAAGAAGGTGGCGCTTAGCAAGTGAGGAGGTAAAAGCAATTACCTCCAGTTCTTTAGTTGTGTATTGGGTGTACTCTTCTACCATTTTACCACTCTAACCACTCTGAGGAATGACCAGTCACCTTTTTTAATTTTGCACTGCAATAGATTGCATTAGTATGTAGCATTTGGTTGTCAAATTTAAAAAAAAAAATGTCTTATCATCCTGATAGCAAAAATGTGCTCTATTCATCATGGCATTAGATCTTGGATTGTGATTGTGACTAGGAACTTAGTCAAATGAAAAAGTTCATCAAAAATAACCAACCATTCATTTTTTGAGTAATCTGTCTTAGATCAAAGTGTTTGTCAAATGGGACCTTCTGTCGAGTAGTGTCTGTGTGAAACAGCTTTGGGGCATGGCAAATGGCAAGCTCAGGATGAGGACAGAGTGGAAATCCCAGACGGAGAGTGCCCAGGCTGCAAATACCAGATTATAACTCCGAACATCAAATTGTCTTATGTAACACATTGCACAGTGTAGTCCAGAGCCACCAACCACTGTTATGCAATGCAATCCACTGACTTGCCTAAAGATTTACACACACTAAGGCACATCTATCTATCTATCTATCTATCTATCTATCTATCTATCTATCTATCTATCTATCTATCTATCTATCTATCTATCTATCTATCTATCGTGCGCGTGTGTGGGTGTGCATGTGTGCGTGCGTGCGTGCGTGCGTGCGCACATGTGTGGGTGTGTGTTTGAAGACGTTGAGTTTTCCTTCAGGCCAAGCCAGTTGAACATAAGTTATTCCTACATAAAAAAAACCTTAAGACGCATCTTTTTTACAAAAGCCTATGGCTAAAACTGCCATTTTTAATCTCTCTCTTTTAATTCTTTTATGCTAGTTTTAAAGTCTTGATGTTGTTCTAGATGCATTGTAGCACTTTGAGGTCATTGATTTGATGTAAGGTGCGTTATAAATAAAATGTAGTATTACTATTATTATTATTATTATTATGAATCCCACTGAATGGAGGCCCACAGGTTATGTATAGATGCAATGTTTGAGTATTCTAAACAGTATGTTATAATAGAAATTGTTAAAATACCAGCACTTTTATAGATATGTCATGTTGTGGTTTTCTTTTTGGTTTACAATCCAAAAGACACCATATCAGAATTGTTGGGGACAGCTACATGTGCTCTGGCAATAACGTCAAACAACATCAAAAATACCAATTTTGGTATGGATGGCCGCATACAGTTGTTTGGCTGTGGTGACATGGTTTTGAGACTCATCTGCTCCTTCTTCCACCAGAGCCTTGGGGGAAGAACTATGACAGATGTTTTGTTGATCCACTGTCACAGAAATTGTGTCAGTACTGTGACGCTTGTTGCAGACATCATGTGTGTTCCAAAGCAAAGAATTTACTGCTGTCAAGTTCAGTAAGGCTAGCGAAAATGATTACATGATATAGTATGAGCTCCTGCAAACAGGTTCATGCTATTGTGTTACATATGTTCAAAGACTGACACGCTATGAGTCATTTTTACAGTTTAGTTCCAATTATTCATGAATATAGGCTTTAAGTGACTCAGCTTTACTTTGGTGGTATTCACATGCATACATAAGAATAAGAAAAACCTTTATTAGTCCCACAATGGGGGAATTGCAGTTTACAACAGCTTACATTATAGATGAAAGGTTATTTTGTACAATGGTGCCTATTTTTCAGGATCTAAGAGAAACGACATATCTCCCAAGACCTTTTACTTATATTTACAGCTACGCTCAGCTTTCAACTCAAAACTTGAGAAAGATCAACCCCTTATACCTCATCCAGTAATATCCCTCAATAGGAAAGTACGGGCACTGAACAAAAGACGTGTATCTGCTATGAATATTTCAATTAATGAGCACACGCAACTACTGCTAACAGTAACAACAGCGTGGAATACTGAATGCCCAGAACTGCCAATAAATTGGACCACTGTTTGGAGGAACACGAGACAAACCTCTCAAAATCTAAATAATAAATTAGTAAACATAAATATTATTTTGAGAACATACATAACACCCAAGAGGTGCTATAAAATGAAAATAGTCACAACTCCTAATTGTATTCTATGTAAATCAAATAGGGACAATGTTTTGGGTTATATTAATAAGAATAATAAGGATAAGAAAACCTTTAATTGTCCCACAACAGGGAAATTACAGTTTGCAACAGCATGCAGAAATGACAGAGATAGAACAGATAACAGACATACTGAAAATATTAGGAACTGACACCAGCAGGAAGGAAAGACCTGTATCTTTCCTTCACAAGTTGAGGGTGAAGCAGTCTGCCACTGAAGCTGCTCCTCAGTCCCTTAAGGTCACCACAGAGGGGGGCCGGACTCATCGTCCAGCATGGAGGACAGTTCAGCCAGAACTAGTGTTGCTTTCATCAACGAAAACTATGATTAAATATTGTCGTCAACGAACCTGTATCACGTGACTAAAACGAGACGAGACGTAACGTAAATGCTGGTCATGCGACTATGACTATAATTAGTGGTGCTGTGCATCGCAGAGCCCACTACTTGTTATTCTCGTCTATTTTTATTAGTGGTGCTGTGCATAGCAGAGCCCACTGCTGACCCTTATAGCAAAGTTATTGCTCGCGTCTATTTTTATTGGTGGTGCTGTGCATAGCAGAGCCCACTGCTGACCCTTATAGCAAAGTTATTGCTCGCGTCTATTTTTAGTGGTGCTGTGCATAGCAGAGCCCACTGCTGACCCTTATAGCAAAGCTTTCGCACAGCCCACTATTGTTATTGCTCGCGTCTATTTTTAGTGGTGCTGTGCGAAGCCCACTACTAGACGCGAGCAATAACAATAGTGGGCTGTGCGAAGCAATAACAATAGTGGGCTATTTTTATTATTATTACGAGCTCATTAAAGTAAATCATGGTCTTAAATGAAAATGTATTGGCCATGTTATTTTTTGTGGGATGTCCAATTTATATGTATGTAGCCTGGGAAATGTAGAACGCACAGGACACAATTTATTGTGTGGCAGTTAAAAAGGAAGATGGTTTGACAAATTTGATGGCGAAACAAACTAAAAAACAGTAGACAAAATACGGCAGTGGGCTATGCAACACAGCGATGTGCACGGAGCTGGAGTTTTTCCACGTACAATGCAGCTAGCTTTCACCCCGGTCAACGACTGGCATGCAACTCACGATGTCTCGACTACACCGTTATGGTCTTCTTAGTTGTCACATGCCACAGAAGCACAAAAAAAAACCAATAACCCACAATGCACTGGGCGGGAAACCAAAATGTGCCTGGCCGAACTCAACACAACTCACTGCTGCCACCCAGTGATAATAAAGGAAACTCAAACATATTGCCGGACACTATAAACATTTACCACCTGGCTACATGCTCCCCTGCAATTAGTCAACGTCCTCGGTGACTAAAAAACATTAACCGACTCAAATGCTCCCTGCAATGCCCTTTCAAAGAGAGCAGTACCCAGACCATGTCTGTGCTGACTGAGACCACATTACAGGTTGACTTTGGCAAGTTAAAAGGGTTTGAATGAGACCCAGCATTGGTTCGCTTGCTACGCCTAATAGCAGGTGTAGGTGCATAAACCTGACTTTCAGCTCCGTCTGTGGGAATGTCTTTAGCCCCGCTTTCCCTTACACACAAGTCACCGTCATTTATGTCTGAATAAATGTCGTTGTCTACACATCTCCGGTCACAATGCCCTCTACCAGCACAATCTTCCCCAGGTCCCACACTACCACTCTTGCCTACAGGTGCTGTCACAGGTAAATCTCTCCTGTCAGAAACACAAGGCAGTCTTGGTGTCTGCATGGACTGAGGCGACAACTCTTCTTCGACCACAACAAAATCTGGGTCAGGTGACTCAGGAGGCACATCATTGACTACAGGCTGTGTGCTGATCTGTGACCTTGTTTTAGTTCTGGGTTTGGGAACTGGGCACAAGGCCTTATCTCTGACCTATGAACTCTTTTAATAGGACCTCCCTCAAGAGGTTCGACGGTATGTGTAGTACCCTGGATGTCAACTACCTTGTAAATTGTTGGACTCCATGCATCTTGAATCTTATTTCTCAAAATACACCGCTCACAGTTTTTAACTCAACATCCTCATAAAGCCCAACCCAGAAACATCTCCCCCTGAGCAGGTTTACAGTACGTTCTATGCCCTGATGTCCCATGTGGTTGTGTACACTCTCTAAGACTTGGTCTCTTAAACAACCAGGCACGAGTAACTGCCACACTTCACCATGACGGGGATCTTTGACAACAAACCTTCCTTTTGCTGTATACAGCCCCACTGTTTCAAAAGCCTTTCACTGAGCTAGACAGAGAAGCTCGCTCTCTGCTGCTAGGCTTCTTCCCCCTATCCCAAAATGTCCTGAATTCTTTCAGGGTGGAGTCACTAGTTTGAAACCCTATCAGCTCCTCTCTGGTAAAACCTGGAAGTGTGGGTGTGTTGCCTTGCCTCCATGGCACGGATCTGTCTCACTTTATAACACTCGAGGCTTTTAGTGACAAGATCAGGATCCAGAACTGTCCCTCTCTCAGTCAGGTTACACACAGCAATACAACCATCAAAATCAGAATCAGGATCAGTTTCAGGCTCCCCTGCAAACTCCTGCCTAGAGAGGGCATCTGCGGCAGCATTGCTACTACCAGGACGGTACTTCACTTCAAAATCAAAAACAGACAGTTGAGCAGAGGTGGGTAGCTCTGCTCGATTGCACCTAACTTGGCTGTTTTGAGGTGGCAGAGGGGATTGTTATCAGTCAGGACAACAAATTTCGAACCAGGTATCCCCTGAGCTTCTCAGCAACCGCCCATTTTAAAGCGAGCAACTCCAGCTTCATACTACTGTAATTCCGGTCATTCTTCTCAGCCTGCCGTAGGCGGCGGCTGGCATACGCAATGACAAGATTGGTGTCACCCTGCTGCTGATACAATACAGCCCCTAATCCATGCTGACTGGCATCTGTCTCAACTATGAAGGGCCGTGTGAAATCAGCAAACCCCAGAATGGGAGCAGAGGTAAGTTTCTGCTTTAGCTGTTCAAAGGAAGACTCACACTCAGGTGTCCACATCGCGCAAAACTGGTTACGTGCTTTTGTTGTCCTCTTTTCACTTAAACATCTGTTGACCAAGTCATGCAGTGGCCCAGCAATGTGTGAAAAACCCTGAATAAATCTCCTGTAATAACTACAGAAACCTAAAAACGACTGCAACTCCTTCACAGTGGTAGGGACCTTCCAGTTCCTAACGGCAGAGACCTTGGAGGGATCAGTCCCCACACCTTCTGCTGACACCTGATGACCCAAGAACGTCACTGACTGCTGTAGGAAAGCACACTGCTATTTTGCTATTTGCTCTGGCTTTTTTGCTATTTTGCTATTTGCTCTGTAAGCTGTTGTGAACTGCAATTTCCCCATTGCGGGACGAATAAAGGTTCTTCTTATCTTCTTACTTCTGCAACTTCACTTTTAGGCCCGTCTCTGACAGTCTTTCCAGCACAGTTTCCAGTCTCTCCAAATGCTGCTCAAATGTCTCTGAAAAAAACAAGATATCATCTAGGTAAACCAGGAGTATCTGAAAAATGAGATCACTCATTGTAACTTGCATAAGCCTTTGAAATGTCGCTGGCTCATTACAAACACCAAAAGGCATTCTCACGTACTCATATAGGCCAAACGGTGTAGTGAAAGCTGTCTTACTCATATCTCTCTCGTGCACGGCCACCTGGTGATACCCGCTTGCCAAATCTATAGTTGAGAAGAATTTCGCCCCTCTCAACGCATCAAAACTCTCATCTATTCTTGGTAGCGGAATGCATCACGTCTCGTCTTGGAGTTAAGCTTCCTATAGTCGACACATAGCCTCAGACTACCCTCTGCCTTCCTCACTAGTACTATCGGTGAAGCATATGCACTGGAGCTTTCTCTGATAACCCCCTTTTTCAACAGCTTGCCCATGTGTTCCCTGACCTCACTGTACTGTGTGGGTGGGATTCGTCTGTATGGCTGTGTCACTGGTATGTCGTCCATGAGATGGATCTCATGTTGCACTCTGTCAGTGTGGCCTAGATCTTCATCCTCTGTTGCAAACACAAAAGAATATTTCTCCAGCAGCAAAGTCAACTGAGCCCGCTGTGCTGGGCTACCACCTACATTGAGTTGGTCGAGGATGTACTGTACATCTGTAGGTGTGTCAGGGTGTTTGTCAATACTCACTTGCTCAGTGTCTGCTGAAATTCTCTGGAACTGTACCTCACACAGTTCGTCACTTTTCACACTGTCTACAGGAGTCAAAACCCCTAGCTTGATCCTTGGCTTTAGCCAGATATCTTCATCAGACATGTTCATGACTTGAACAGGGAACACGTGACTCTCAGATGAAACTAGGGTAGGCACCACAACCAAACATCCAGGCAAGGGTGCATTCACAGGCTCCAGCAACATTAAAGGGCCATGTTCACTCACAGTCCTAAGTCCCCTGGCCATGACTGTGGCAGCAGACAATGCAGGAACATGGACCATCTCCCTACTCGCCACTCTAGCAAAAGAGAGCCTCTCTTTTACAGTTACTGCATGAAGATTACTGAAAGCCTCTCTCCAGTCCGAGTCAAGTTTACCCTGCAGTGTGCCTTCAAACTCAGTGTGTACCAGTTCTTGACATCTTTTGACCACATTAATTCCTAACAGGCCTGGAATGCAGGAAGAGTGTGCAGAATCTTTGACTATCAGGAAGCCTCGCTCTGGAATAGTCAGACCCATTGCTTCAACCTCAAGTTCAACATAGCCCATGTAGGGTATGTCTAATCCATTGGCTGCAGTGATCTTTAACCACTCAAATGCAGGGTGAATGTTTTCACCTTTATCTGACAAGTGTTCCCTGAAAAAACTCTCAGAAATTGTGCTGATCAAGTAGGCATGATACTGAGACTCCCTGAAGTTTCACCTCTACAATTGCACATTCTAAGATCCTACTTCTGTCTTGTGTTACTGATGGTGAGCCAGTAGGCTCCCCTCGAATTGCCTGGCTCATGACAACCGAGGGTGAAAGTTTTCCTGTACTACAGAAGCACTAGGTGTTGGATCGTCTTGGCCCCCTTTGGCCTGTGGGCACCTTTTAGCAATATGGCCCACGCCCCTACACTTGAAACAGATAGGCTGGTCATCTGGGGTGAACCGTGGTTGCCCTCTACCTCGTGGTTTGGTCTCCTGGAAAGTCAGCTGAGTGGTCCGTCTACTCAGTTCCGTTACAGCACTTGCCAGATCAGCAAGTGTTTTACCTAACTCCACTAGCTGCTTCCCCTGATGAGCTACTGCTCTTTGAACATCATCTAACACAGCAGATTGGCCATTGTTTGTCTTGGTAGCAGATGACTGGGGTTCTGAAACCTCCAACTTAACCTGCCTGCTCTTAACAACTCTGGGACGATGGGACCTGCTTTCCTCCACTTCCCACAAGAGGGCTTCGCGCCTCACATCTAGAAGACCACAGTCTGGCTGGTCCCTGACCATCTTCCTGAGTTCCCTTAAACCCTCTATGAACTGGTCCCGGAGAACGATTCTGTCATTAGGTATTACATTATTACAATCAAGGATACTGTGAAAACAGTCTTTAACTTGGAACACCACCAAATCTTGCTCTCGGTGGCTGAGCGTAGCGCTGGGCAGCTGACGTCACGGTGGAATCCTCGCGAAGGTATGGATGAACTGCGTCGATCAGGAAATGGTAGCACCACCTAGAGCACCTCGCGCTGTCTCCCACTGGTCACCACTTCCACAACAGGCCAGCCTCTCCGACTTGCCTACTCACAGGCCACCCACGGGCTTCTCCTGCAGTCTTCACCACTGCCGTATTTTCTCAAATTACAATAAAAAAAATAAGCTACTACTGCCAATTTCAAAAGTCTGTTTTATCTACAACCCCACTCCTGGTACCAAAATTGTGTAGCCTGGGAAATGTAGAACGCACAGGACACAATTGCTGGGGTTCATATAGCTTGACAATTTATTGTGTGGCAGTTAAAAAGGAAGATGGTTTGACAAATTTGATGGCGAAACCACAGAACACAGTACACAAAATACGGCAGTGGGCTATGCAACACAGCGTTGAGCACGGAGCTGGAGTTTTTCCACGTACAATGCAGCTAGCTTTCACCCCAGTCAACGACTGGCATGCAACTCACGATGTCTCGACTACACCGTTATGGTCGTCTTAGTTCTCACATCCCACAGAAGCACAAAAAAAAACCAATAACCCACAATGCACTGGGCAGGAAACCAAAATGTGCCTGGCCAAACTCAACACAACTCACTGCTGCTACCCAGTGATAATAAAGGAAGCTCAAACATATTGCCGGACACTATAAACATTTACCACCTGGCTACATGTAGAAATGCACAAAGGTGATTTATTATGGAAGGGATGTATTCTTGAGTCTATAAGGCAGGGGTCACCAAACTTTTTTCTCTGGGGGCCACATTATCGTTCCTGACTGTGATGGGGGGCCGGGGCCTGGTCAGCTATACAACATAGAATTGTATGACTCAGACCAAAATGACCACCAGCATTGTGTTGTAGAGATTACTAGCCTGGCACAGCCGTCCCCACTACTATATCCACACAACTATATCAACACTTGAGCAACAAACTTTATTGCTAGCCATTTTGCTGTCCTGAACACTGGCAGTTCTCCTCGCATACGTTGTCTGCTGCTTGATCTCGAGCAGTACCACGGGAAGTAGGGGTGCTGCCAAAAATGTATTTACCCAAAAATAAATACACGAAATAAAGTGGAAAAAAGTGGGGGAAAAAAGAAAATGCTAAAAGTTCAAACTGTCTGAGAGGAAGGCCACATTTGGAGTTGTGTGATGCAGGCATCAAATCACGTTTCTTTTTCGAATGCTGCAACCGCGCAGCACGTCTTTACTCACGGTGTTCAGCACCACAGTTATATGGACAGCTGTGACAAATAGTTTACTGTTGCCAAAGTGATCAGCACCATGAACAGTTACACGGACTGTGACACATTGTTTGTTCTGGTTCCACTATGTATGTGTAATATTGTTTTGTGCAAGTTAAGATTTTTGCACGCTTAATTAATGTGGCCGAGGCTCCGGGTTCATTATTACAAACCTTCGACCAATCAGCTCTGAATTATCTTCGAATTTGCGTTTCATGATTTTCTCTTTATTTTTAATAATGCGATAACAGTGCGTATACTACGTAGGCTACACATGCTTCATTGGATGGCTTCGTGAATATATAACGCAGTTGACTATGTGTCACCGCTGCATGTAACAATATTGCCGTGGTGTAGGAGTCAAGCCGTGCTGGATATAGCCTATATATTTTTTTTTATTAATGTTGTGAGTTACAGCGCAGAGCTTTCTTTTTTCTCAGCACCCCCTGCACACAACATGAACAGAAGGGATTTTGAAAATGAGATAAACGGGTCCAAAACGGCCCCGGGCCGGATGAGCCTTTATGAGTCAGCTGTGGGTCCCGCGGCTATGATCGCGAGCATGTGATGAAAATTCAGCAAATAGTTAATTTTATAACTAAATATCAATTTTTAACTGAACAAATCAACAAAATACCAGATGCAGACATGCTATTATTTTCCAAAAAGCAATTTAAAAAAATAGGCCATGACGACTTTTGGGGATTGCCTCATAGTGGCCGGTCAAAGGGGGGTGGCGGGCCGGAGTCGGCCCGCGGGCCGTAGTTTGATGACCCATGCTATAAGGTAACAATAATATAATAAGAACCTTGTTTGAAATAGGTTTGGCTAAAAGAAAATTTTGGTTTTGTCTAAGGTACTTATACTATATTGAGTGGGTTAAATACAATTGTTTTACTAAAAAGAGAATAAAATACAATTTTCATAGACTAAATGTCATCAGTTTTCGTCGACTAAAACTAGACGAAAATAGTCATGGATAATTCTGACTAAAATAAGACTAAAATGCTCAGACTTTTAGTTGACTGAAACTTGACTAGACTAAAAGGAGTATGAACATGACTAAAACTAATAAAAACTAAAATGACAGGTTGACACAAAGACTAGACTAAAACTAAAATTAAAACAGGCCGCTAAAAAACAACACTAGCCAGAACTCCCCCGTCACCCACCTCCTCCAAGGGACAGCACAGGACAGAGCTGGACTTCCTGATGATCTTTTCCAGCGTCTTCCTTTCCCTCTATGCGATGCCACTGCTCTAGACCATTCCACACAGGATGGCCGACGCCACCACAGAGCCTGAATTTGAGACAGTATATCACCATACACTTTTTTTCTGTCATAATATGAATAAACACTAGTGACCCCACCGAAAGTCATGTATGTCAATGGAATCACACAGCTTCCATTCTGTTTTACAAATGATAGTCTATGCCTCTGATCATAATTATTCCAACCGTCACTAACTTTTCCCCATGCACATTTACTGACACCATTCTGATAAAGTTTTTATCTTAAATTCTTACATAAAGAATGTTGCTTTAAAAATGGTCGAGTTCTGCTGCCACACTGAAGGGTTAGTTCATGCTCACCTAACCTAACTCAACCTGCTCACTGACAATCAACCAAAATCACTGATGTATGCTATTTATATACAAATGCAACTGGCTGACCAGAAATTTGCATTATTAATAGGTCATCAAGACAGCCGAGGAATTCTACCCATCCATGACATCCATTCTTCTGGACAATGCACATCTGTTTAAACATGCTGTGTTAACAGGAAAACGAACAAAGAAATAGAGTGCCAATCTCATTCATTCATTCATTCATTCATTCATTCATTCATTCATCTTCAGTAGCCGCTAATCCTGTGAAGGCTTGCAAGGGGGCTGGAGCCTATCCCAGCTGTCATCAGGCAAGAAGCGGGGTAAACCCTGGACAGGTAGCCATTCTATTGCAGAGCTAACACAGAGAGATATCATAAGTGCATTTACCCCGATTCAGTTTGTGTTTGAGCATTATGAGATGATGTGATCAGTCTTTATGCACTCACAGTGCAGTTCTGCACGGCGATCACAGCGACTTGTCGTCATACTCTGAGCTGCCTGCAGATTTTCCCTTGCCATTTTATTCCCTTGTTTCCTCACAAAATCACGGCAAGACACAGGCTGAGGAAAACAGCTTATTGGTAAGTTTCCTTCACTGTAACGCTCCAACTCTACTTGCTGTCTTGACTGGACCTGGGCGATTGCAGCTTCAGGGACACAGGCCTCCTGTCTAAACCTTTCTAACTCCAGAGCATTCTGTTGTTCTTGTTGCAAATGAAGCAGGAGAAGCTCTTTTTGTTGCTCAAAGGTCAGGTCACTCCCAAGCCCAGCCAGAATGGAGACTGCCCCACCTGTCCTGGGGGAAGCTACTGGCAAATTAGCAGATTCTCCAGGTCACCAGTGCTCACTAAAGACAAAACCTTTTTTTTTTCGAGCAGTTGAGCTTTTAATATGCCCAATAATTCATCTTTATTTAACTTTTTGGAAAGCTCAATGACATTGTGGTAAATAGCAATCTGCAGTGGGCTAGGATGAAAGTGAAGCCTATTAAATCTAGGAGTATTTCCATTGTTAAAGGAAAAGTGGTAGATAAGAAGTTTGTTATAAATGATGAGGTAATTCCCACAGTGCTGGAGAAGCCAGTGAAGAGTTTGGGAAGATGGTACGATGCAAGCCTTAGTGATAAGGCGCAGTTTGAAGGGTTGAGGCAGGATATGATTGAAGGCATTTCAAGCATAGACCGGTCAGGGCTACCAGGCAAGTTAAAATTGTGGTGCTGGCAATTTGGTTTACTGCCCCGGCTAATGTGGCCGCTGACGGTGTACGAGGTTGCCCTTTCAAAGGTAGAAAAGCTAGAAAGAATGAGTAATTCATTTATCAGAAAGTGGCTTGGTGTCCCACGCTGCTTAAGTAGCACAGCGTTGTACGGGAAAGGCATACTGAAGCTCCCAGTTACCTGCCTAACAGAGGAGTTTAAGTGCACTAAAGTTAGACTGGAATGACTCTTACTCAGTCAAAGGATCCAGTGGTTAGGAGCGTAGCGCCTACTATTAAGACAGGGAGGAAGTGGAAGGCAAAAGAGGCAGTGCAGCAAGCACAGGCAGCTCTTAAGCATAGAGATATCATAGGCCATGTACAGCAAGGGCGTGGAGGCCTAGGATTGTGTGCAGGGAAACCTCTGTGGAGCAAGGCATCAGCAGTAGAAAGGAGAAAGATGATAGTGGAAGAGGTACAGAGGCAAGAAGAAACGGTTAGATGCTCGAAGGCAGTGTCGCAGGCTAAGCAGGGTCAATGGGTGAACTGGGAGAGTGTGGAGAAAAGGAAGGTTAAGTGGAGAGAGCTTTGGAGCATGGAGGCTAGCAGGATTAGATTTACACTATATTACCAAAAGTATTCGCTCACCTGCCTTTACTCATTCTATGAACTGAAGTGCCATCCCATTCCTAACTCATAGAATTCAATATGATGTCGGTCCACCTTTTGCAGCTATTACAGCTTCAACTCTTCTGGGAAGACTGTCCACAAGGTTGAGGAGAGTGTTTATAGGAATTTTTGACCATTCTTCCAAAAGCGCATTGGTGAGGTCACACACTGATGTTGGTCGAGAAGGCCTGGCTCTCAGTCTCCGCTCTAATTCATCCCAAAGGTGTTCTATCGGGTTCAGGTCAGGACTCTGTGCAGGCCAGTCAAGTTCATCCACACCAGACTCTGTCATCCACGTCTTTATGGACCTTGCTTTGTGCACTGGTGCACAGTCATGTTGGAAGAGGAAGGGGCCCGCTCCAAACTGTTCCCACAAGGTTGGGAGCATGGAATTGTCCAAAATGTTTTGGTATCCTGAAGCATTCAATGTTCCTTTCACTGGAACTAAGGGGCCAAGCCCAGCTCCTGAAAAACAACCCCATACCATAATTCCTCCTCCACCAAATTTCACAGTTGGCACAATGCAATCTGAAATGTACCGTTCTCCTGGCAACCTCCAAACCCAGACTCGTCCATCAGATTGCCAGATGGAAAAGCGTGATTCATCACTCCAGAGAACGCGTCTCCACTGCTCTAGAGGCCAGTGGCGGCGTGCTTTACACCATTGCATCCGACGCCTTGCATTGCACTTGGTGATGTGTGGCTTGGCTGCAGCTGCTCGGCCATGGAAACCCATTCCATGAAGCTCTCTGCGTACTGTACTTGGGCTAATCTGAAGGTCACATGAAGTTTGTAGCTCTGTAGCAATTGACTGTGCAGAAAGTCGGCGACCTCTTTGCACTATGCGCTTCAGCATCCGCCGACCCCTCTCCGTCACTTTACGTGGCCTACCACTTTGTGGCTGAGTTGCTGTTGTTCCCAAACGCTTCCATTTTGTTATAATAGAGCTGACAGTTGACTGTGGAATATTTAGGAGCGAGGAAATTTCACGACTGGATTTGTTGCACAAGTGGCATCCTATGACAGTTCCACGCTGGAATTCACTGAGCTCCTGAGAGCGGCCCATTCTTTCACAAATGTCTTGTTTCACAGTCTGCATGCCTGAGTGCTTGAATTTATACACCTGGGGCCAGGCCAAGTGATTAGAACACCTGATTCTGATCATTTGAATGGGTGAGCGAATACTTTTGGTAATATAGTGTATGTTAGGGGCTACTTATGATGTGCTGCCAACTCCCCAGAACCTGAACCAGTGGGTAGGTGAGGATGCTGCCTGTCCACTGTGCACTTGTGTCTGCACACTTAGTCATATTCTGACAGGCTGTAAGGTTAGTCTCTCCCAAGGACGTTATACCTGGCGTCACAATCAGGTATTGAAATGTTTAGCAGCTGCAATAGAGGAAAAACGGGTGAATGTAAATTCCACGCCATTAACAGAGAGAATAGATGTATTAAGTTTGTACGGGAGGGAGAAAAGGCGAGAGGAGCAGGCTTCAGGCATAACACGGGACGGCTAAGGGTAGGAGGAGCCTGGGAGATGAGGGCGGACTTAAATAGCCAACTGGTTGTCCCAGGTGAGATAGCTAGCACTCGACTACGGCCAGATCTGCTGTTGTGGTCTGAGCCAGAGAAAGTAGTGTATTTGTGTATAGTGTATATAGAGTTGACTGTCCCGTGGGAAGATAGAATTGAGGAGGCTAACGAGAGAAAAAGAGCTAAGTATGCAGAGTTAGCAGCAGATGCAGAGCAAAATGGATGGAAGGCTTATGTCCGCCCGGTAGAAGTGGGCTGCCGTGGATTTGTGGCAAAGTCGGTCATTGCTCTGCTGAGTGAGCTGGGCATACGAGGAAGAAGCCAGAGGACCACGGTTAGCAATATGTCCCGGGCAGCAGAGAGAGCCAGTGACTGGTTATGGGTGCGCAGGAAGCATGCTAGCTGGGGAGCTAACTAACTATTGGGGAAGACGTAGTCCATGAATGGCATCTGGGAAGGAGGTCTTCCTGGGGTTAGGAGGGTAGTTGGATTATGGCTCTGCATTATTTTCCCTTTTCACATCTCCCCTCCCCTACCCCTCGTTGCCTTCGGGCTTAGGAGGGTGGGGAGGTTACAGGATACGCCTATTCCGGCGGGGATCTAGGTAGAAGTGTAACTAACACTCTCCATTTCTCATTCCTGTGTTTCTTATTTCTTTTTTTCCCTCATTGACTCTGTTTCTCTTCTCCTTCCTCTTTGCTGTTGGGCATTCTGTGTCTTTGTTGTTTTTTCTTCTTAAAATTGGGGGATAGATGGAGATATAGGATGGTGATTTGACCGAGTGGTTTCACTCATGGTTCTGAGTTCTTGCAAGGTATGATGGGAAATTTCCTTTACATGCAAGTATAGGTGGTATTTTAGATTTGTTTAATACGATTTGTCCGGCTAGTGAGTATAAATATGGGACGTGGGGCATGGGACAGAGAATATTAGATGGGGTTGAGTGTAATGAGGTTGGGATAGAGGTTTATTTCGGTATTATCTTAGAATAGGGAAGGTGAGTTGGACACCATAATAAGGTGAGGAGTTCGTGTGGGGGACCCAACAGAGTTTTGGGAGGGAAGGATCTTTTATTGCTGGATGGGAACATATAGGTAAGAGGATTCTTCTTGGCTTTGGTTTGAGTTTGCATTAGATCCTGGGAATTTCAGAGGTAGGCGTGAAATAGGTGAATGGTGAAAGGTTTTCTGAGGTAGGTGGGGAGCCTAGGGGTTGGGGCATAGGGTGGTTGAAGGTGGTTGTATTTGGTCGGAATAATTTACTTCTTTGGTTCCAATAATTTTGGGAGGATTGAGAGGATTTGTTGGAGGGGCTGACTGTAAGGAACACACCCTGAGACATGATCAATCTCAGCGGGGCCTTCCCTGGGGGAGAGTGTCTAGTGATAATGGCCGAAACACTCTATGATCCTGGGGTTCACTACTGAAGATGTGTTCTGGGGTGAGGTTATAGGGCTGTAATGGAAGGCGGATAATGGTGGATAGTAAAATTGTAGGCAGTTTGTATTTATTTTTTTACTATGTGAGATGGATATAGGATATAGGTTATTGCTCATATTACATGACTGCAGGCTTGGTAGGGCCTCTTAGTCGAACAGGGCCTCTAAACGTGTTTTGCCTGGGATTTCGGCACAAGGGATAGTAACATCTTGTCCTGTGTATTTTAAATGGTCAGCCACTTTCAAGAGCTGATCTTTTTTGAATGCATATAACAATTCCTCACCTGGAGCCTGGACAAAATCTTCAGTGGTAACAATTTCACAAATTCAGGAGTACTTTCCTTAACACTAGCAACCTACCTACCTACCTACCTTTGCCGCCACACCATAAACAGATCTAACCTACAAACTTGACGTTTTCCACCAGCACCAGTCGTGGCACTGGACTGCTTATGGAACCTCGTCCCACTGACTAACTGCCTAACCAATAACAGCTGGCTTACTCAACCCCTAGTCTTCATGCAGGTTGATGGCAGGATTGCACAAAAACCCTGGGTTTTACAGGGGTTACACACTGTACATAACTGCATTTTTAACAGATTGCATTATAAAAATACATTGTAGAGAGCACATAGATTCAAGGTCTTGATAGCTTTCACGTTATTAGATTTTTCAATAGTTTCAACTGTTTGACTTCGTTCTTAAATGTAAGAGAAAAAAGGGTTTTGATTTGTGTGTTGACATTTATGAATATGCAATTTGGCTAAAAGGATAACATTAATGATGTAATATTGTCTTTGGTAAATGGAAAGACAGTGAGGCCAAACAGTACATTATCAAAACAAAGGGAAAAATCTGGATCCATAGAAAAGGAAATCAAATTACAGGCTACCCAAAAGGAAAACAAAACAAATGAAAGACATCTTCCGACCCATACCATATACAAACCCATACAAAAAGATCAACTTACATCGTTGACATTTTTAAAACATTGTGAAGGGTTGCCTCTGAACGATAAATCTCTCTGAGGACATTGATTACATTTGTTCTGGGTTTTATCAATAATTAAGTTAAAATTCAAAATGTATTTGGCTTCCCAAGCATTATTAATGACTATTCCTAGGTAAGTAACAGTCTTTAATAGGTATACTACATATAGAAGGGATATTGCAAGATTTAAGAACAGAGCATCGGACTAGAAAATGAACGTCAACGATGCACTGCTATTGACTGCCTGTGTTCTTCTTCTGGTGTTTTGTACAGGCAGCCTGTTGGTTGGTTTCGGTAACTGCTGCCACCTAGTGACTGGAGGCTTGTTTATTGTTCAAGCATCAATAAAGACAGTTATACTAAGGCCTCGTCCACACGTACGAAAACGATCTTTTTCCTATCCGTTTTCGCTGGCACGGTTTCAAAAATACCCGCGTCCAGACTGATCCGTCTTAACACGTCTCAAAACGCTACTTCATATTCCAGGTCTATAGGCGGCGCTGTTTCAGTTTCAGAAATTCACCAAAAACAGAGAGGAAGAGGTGGCGCATGCGCATGAAGCTTGAGCGCTGTTTACAAATCGGCTTTAGAAGAAACCAAACTCAAGGAAAAACTAGATTTTGCCCTAGTAACCATAATAGGCTCAATATCTTCTCCAGTAGTAACGCAAGCATGTAGTCCGCCATTGTTGTTGATGTTGTTATGAGACGTTTCGCGAGATATAAGTAGCGGTGGAAAAAAGATTTGGGATCCGGCTCATTGAACCAGCCACCAACGAAGACTCAAGAATCACGGATCGAGACGTCTATTGAACCGGTTCAGTTGAGTCCTACCACATTTGATTGATATATAATTAATAAACGGAATATGTCTGTGAAGGTTCTCAGTCATCCAGGTCATGGTAATCCAACAAAGTTTTCAAAAAGGCAACTGGACTTGTAGATTTTGGAGAAGACGTTTCACCACTCATCCGAGTAGCTTCTTCAGGTCTGAGGTTTAAATAGGAACTCCTCCTGAGAAACTTTGCTTGTTATGCTAATAACCTGAAACTGGTGCAGCTATTCCCACTAACGACTGGATACTTACCTGTTGTGAGGGGGGACTGTTTTGGTCCCTGTCCACTTCTCTATGAATGGTTCTCTAACGACTCTTGTCCGTCTGAGGCTCCAGTGTCAGGTTGTGAATGTGTAGAATGATCGAGGGCAGCTAATCTCCGTTTAAGATTTGTTTTATTTCCGACGACGAACAGGGCAAATCCACTACAACGTACGACTACGTAAACATTCCATCGCCTGCCGTAAAATGTAACTGTCGTAATCATCGACATCATTCACTCATATGAAACATGTATGACATCTTCCCCCCTTTTTTTTAGGTTGTTATTTTCAATAACTTAAAGTGCATTTATAATACAACAAGCACCAATAACAATAAACCGGCCAGAAATATGTTACGTTGTCTTCTCTGTAAGCATATTTACTCTATAAACATTCCTTCTGCAACTGAAATAATCTGAAAGTGCAATAAACTTTAATCATGTCTGATCTAATTCAAAACGTAGGTTATTTTTCTCTTTTAAGATATTATCAAATAATGTTACATTCCTTTCACTCATAAACTTGACCAAAATACTTCAATGTCCATAACAGTAAGTGGACAATGCAATCAACAATTTTCCTTCCCTTTTTTTTTTTCAGTCCACTGTTTCTCTTTTTTTTTTTTCAGTCTTTATTTCCCCAGTTCCCCCCCCCCCCCCCCCAAAGGCCATATGATTGACACTTTAGTGTCTGTCTACAGCAGGCATGGGCAATCTGTTCCACAAAGGGCCGGTGTGGCTGCAGGTTTTTGTTCAAACCAACCATGAGCACACAGTTTGACCAATCAGCTCTCTAAAGACTGAGATCAGTTGATTAAATGAGTCAAGTCTGGTGTGCTGCTGCTTGGTTGGAAAGGAAACCTGCAGCCACACCGGCCCTTTGTGGAACAGATTGCCCATGCCTGGTCTACAGGTTTAGCCTGTTGACTGGTTTGCACAGTCGTCCCGCTCTGGTGCGGAACTGTCCTGGAGTGTGTGTGTGGCATGTGACTTCACCAGGGCTGGAGGTAACATTGTCTGGGGTGATGTCACACGCAGAGTGGGACGTTTCTCCCGCGCTCTCAGCTGAAGCAGGAGGAGCAGGGTGGGCAGACAGATCAGCCTGAAGATGTCGCCGGTTCCGTCTCAGCACAGCTCCTTGCGATGTGTTGATGAGGTATGATCTAGGAGTGACATCTTCCTTAGAAACGACAGCCGGTGTCCCCCAGGCCTTTTCCTGATCCAGCTTGATGAAGACTGCGTCACCTGGTCGAAGCGGTGGAAGAGGTCTGGCTCCGTGACGGCGGTTGTAATAGAAAGCTTGTTTTGCCTTCTCAACAGCATCCTTTTCTCTCACTTTCTTCCTGTTGGGCCATTTGGGTCGAAGATTCTTCTCCAGAACAGGGAGTGTTGTTCTAATTTTTCTTCCCATCAAGAGTTCTGCTGGGCTAACCCCAGTGGTGGCACAGGGAGTTGATCTGTAGCACATCAATGCTATTAGTGGATCTTCTTGACTGAGGATTCCCTTTGCGGTCTGTACTGCTCTCTCAGCGTGACCGTTTCCTTGAGGGTGGTGAGGACTTGACGTGATGTGACTGAAGTCAAGCTTTCTTGCAAGCTCTTGGAATTCCTCACAGGAGAATTGAGGGCCATTGTCGCTCACCACTTCATCTGGGGTCCCAAACCTGGCAAAGGTTGCTTTGAGTCTCTGTATAACCTGAGTGCTGGTAGTGGATGGTAAGTGCAGCACCTCGAGGAACCGTGAGTAGTAGTCAGATATGACTAGGTAGTTGTTTTTGTTGTGTTCACAGAGGTTCCACGGACGATCGGGCAGAGGTGTAGAGATCAGTGGCTCTTTTTGTTGAGCTCGCCTTTGTTCTTGGCAAGTGTGGCATGACATCACTAAGTTTTTGAGTTCTGCCGAAAGTCCCGGCCACCAAACTGATGACTTCGCCCTCTCTCTACACTTGGTCAGCCCCTGATGTCCGTCATGTATTTTTTTCAAGATGTCAGATCTTAGTGGCTGTGGGATAACAATCCTGCTCCCACGAATCAGCAAGCCATCGGCCTCTGATAGCTCATTTTTTACTTTGGTGTAGGCTCTGATGTTTAATGGGACATTTCCATTGTTCTCTGGCCATCCATTTCTCATCAGTTTGATGACAGACTGTAGGTCGCTGTCAGCTGCGGTGGACAATCTGATGCTCTCCATTCTGCTAGGAGAAGCTGGGACACCCTGCATCACTGTGGCTACATAGCATTCCACCTCACTGTGTGTGTCAGCCTCTTCCTTTGTGTAGGTTTGTGGGCTTCGGGACAGGGTGTCGGCGATGAGGAGGGTTTTCCCAGGCACATGTACTGCCTCTGGTCTGTACCTCATGAGTCGCATAAGAAGACGCTGGCATCTCAAGGGGACGTTGTCGAGGCTTCTGTTGTTTAAGTGGTACTAATGGCTTATGATCAGTTTCAAGCCTGAACTCCTCCAAGCCACAAAGGTACTTGTCAAACTTTTCACAAGCCCACACACCGGCCAGACACTCCTTTTCTATCTGTGCATAGCGTGTTTCAGCTTCTGACAGGCGCCTGGAGCAATACGCTACTGGTTTCCACTCTTCCCCGTGGAGCTGGAGCAGCACTGCTCCTAGTCCATAGCTGCTAGCATTGGCAGACACTGCTGTGGGCTTTGTGACATCGTAAAAAGCAAGGACTGGAGCCTTTGTCAGCATCTTTTTAATGTCCTTAAAAGCTGATTGCTGCGGTTGACCCCAGATCCAGGTGTTCTTGCTCTTCAGGAGCTCGTACAATGGCTGTCCGACTGTTGCAAGGGCCGGGACGAACCTTCCCAGATAATTCACCATACCAAGGACTCTTTTCAGCTCCTGCACATTTCCAGGCGGTGGCAGCTGTTGAATGGCTCCCACCTTTTCAGGGTCAGGTCTAATTCCTGACTGGTCGATGAGGTGACCCAGGAATCGAGCTGGCTCTTCCTGAAGGAGCATTTCTCCTTGTTGAGCTTCAAGCCCGCTGACTCAATGCGCTGCGGCACCCTTTCCAGCCGGGCATCGTGTTGCTCCATTGAGGTCCCGTAGACCAGGATGTCATCCATGAAGACTTCCACGCCTTCCAGTCCGCTCAGAGTCTCTAACATCTTCCGCTGGAAGATTTCCGGTGCACTTGTTATGCCGGAAGGTAGTCGTTTGAAACAGTACCTCCCAAACGGTGTTATAAAAGTTGTCAGCCTGCAGCTATCTGGATGCAGAGGAATTTGCCAAAATCCGCTGGCAGCGTCAAGAGATGAAAACACTGTTCCTCAGCTTGGCTGTTATCTCATCTGGGGTCGGCAGGATATAGTGCTCTCTTTTAACTGACTTGTTCAGTTTTGTCAGGTCTACGCAGATCCTGGCCTTGGCTGTGTTCTTTTTCAGGACTGGGACCATGGGTGCACACCATTCAGTGGGTTGTGTCACCTGCTCGATGACACCGTTGTTCTCCATCCTTTTTTGTTCCTCTTTGACTTTCTGCAGCATGGGAAATGGAACACGGCGTGCAGTGTGGACAGCATGTGGTACAGCATCATCCTTTAACTCGATTTTGACAGGTTCAGTTTTTAAGCTTGCAGATGACTGGTGCTGGTTTTTACCTCATCCACTCGCCTCACCAGATTCATCCTCACTGATAAAGTCCGGCTGAGTAGATTGTTGACCCTGTGTCCACGAACCACATAGGCTGTGAAGCGGTTCTCCTTTTCTTTGTGGTTGATTGTCGCATCAAAACGGCCCAGACACAACAGTTCACCTCCGGGGCTGTCCAGAGGGATGTCAGGTGGTTCTAATCTTTTCTCAGGGGTGAGTGTGTGGAAAGTGTCCTCACTTATGACGGTGACATCAGCTCCTGTGTCAATTTTAAATTCCACTGGAGTGGAGTCCACACGCAGCTGCACAGTCCACTGTTCACTTTTGTCACTGGCATCACACACTGAACCCAGGAAGTATGAAGTCTGCTCATTTCTATCAGCCTCTGTGACCTCGTGCACTGACCTGCTATTGCGACACACTCTCGCCCAGTGTCCCATTTTGTGACAATTATGACATGTAGCCTTCACTGCGGGGCATTCTCTCTCTTTGTTATGTTGTTTCTTCCCACATCTGCCACATTTCCTCTCATTTCCTCCCCATTTTGTGTCTTTTGACTTGCTTTGTCTCTGTTGTGGTTTCCAGTTTGTGTTTTTCCGTTGGAACTGTACCTCCTGCACCGATCCCACCGTGTCTTCTTGCAGGCTCACCTGCGCCGCGACCTCCTCAGACTGCCGGACTGTCTGTATAGTCACGGCCAGCGTCAGGTCCGCCATCAGCTGCAGCCTGCGGGAGAGCTCCTTGTCCCAAATCCCGACTACGATGCGGTCACGGATGTTCTCCTCTCTGGTCGCACCAAATTCACAGTGCTCTGACAGATCGTACAGGGCTCGGATAAAGCACTCGGCTTTTTCCCCCGGCCGCTGGACTCGTTGGTGGAAGCATACCCGCTCGTGAATGATATTCCTCCGCGGAAAGAAGTACTCGTCAAACTTCCCCACCACCAAGCAACGACCACCAAAGTCGTTGCGCTCGTCGTTCCCCGCAAACGTGAATGACTTGAAAATGTTCTCCGCCTCGGGGCCCATGGAGTAGATCAGGCAGCTCACCTGCACCTCACCATCATCTTTATTGAGCTTCGTAGCGAGTCGGTACCGCTCGAAGCGCTGCTTCCATTCGGGCCACTCAGCCGGCTTGTCGAAGGAGCACAGGAGAGCCATCTCATCAGGTAATGATTCAGCAGTCCACCTACACCTGAAGGACAAAGGACACTCTTTTGAGGATAACAACGTCCAAATCTTAGCCAGAGAAGGCCGATGGTTTGAAAGAGGAGTTAAGGAAGCCGTCTATGTCAGACGGGAAAAACCTTCACTAAACAGGGGAGGTGGACTGAGATTCAATTTGCCATCTATTTACAATACAGTTTTAACTTCTGTCCTCAAAAAGTTTCAGTCCCATTCACACCCTGACACTGGAGCCTCAGACGGACAAGAGTCGTTAGAGAACCATTCATAGAGAAGTGGACAGGGACCAAAACAGTCCCCCCTCACAACAGGTAAGTATCCAGTCGTTAGTGGGAATAGCTGCACCAGTTTCAGGTTATTAGCATAACAAGCAAAGTTTCTCAGGAGGAGTTCCTATTTAAACCTCAGACTTCCCACCAGTCCCTCAGAACTGAAGAAGCTACTCGGATGAGTGGTGAAACGTCTTCTCCAAAATCTACAAGTCCAGTTGCCTTTCTGAAAACTTTTTTTTGGATAATAAATGGAACCATTCAAACATCTTACATCTCACTCGGCAGAGAAACAAAATGTAATACCCGACTTGGCCACTATATCAAACTACGGCACTCAGCCACTGGAGTGGAGTGGCGCTACTGAGTCCCTTCCTCACTCATGAATCACTGCGATCCGTCACTCATGAATCACTGCGATCCGTCACTCATGAATCACTGCGATCCGTCACTCATGAATCACTGCGATCCGTCACTCATGAATCACTGCGATCCGTCACTCATGAATCACTGCGATCCGTCACTCATGAATCCCTGAGGATTCGCTACTCATGAATCCCGGCAGACTCGCTACTCATGAGTCCCTGCAGATCCGTCACTCATGAATCCCGGCAGATTCGCTACTCATGAGTCCCTGCAGATCCGTCACTCATGAATCCCGGCAGATTCGCTACTCATGAGTCCCTGCAGATCCGTCACTCATGAATCCCGGCAGATTCGCTACTCATGAATCACTGCGCTCCGTCACTCATGAATCACAGAGGATTCGCTACTCATGAATACCGGCAGATTCGCTACTCATGAGTCCCTGCAGATCCGTCACTCATGTATTCCGGCAGATTCGCTACTCATGAATCACTGCGCTCCGTCATGAATCACAGAGGATTCGCTACTCATGAATACCGGCAGATTCGCTACTCATGAGTCCCTGCAGATCCGTCACTCATGAATCTCGGCGGCTTCGCCACTCACTCGGCAGAGAAACGAAACATAACCGACTCATTTTTTTTTTAACAGCGTAATTAAGCTTTAGGCTTTGGCTATCTAAGCTACTTGATTTCCAGTGGCCGCGTTGACATGATTGACAAATGGCAACATGAATGTAGCTCGAGTTATATAATATAATATAATATAATATAATTATGTAATAGTAATAATAATAACAATACATGATGTCCAATATTAAGGGGCCTACTGTAGGAATAGTAGCAAAAAACTGTCAACTCATTCCTCGCACAGCTGAGGTGTGTCAACTTACATTTTTAAATGCCAACCTCAAGAAGTCCAGTAAACAGTCTCACTGTCCATTTCCCCGCTAGTTTTTATTTCCATTGTCTTTATTCTTGGATTATTTTCTTCATATTTTTTATATTTTACCAAACTGTAGTAGGCCTTTTTGTTGGCATTGTGGATATTGTATTGTAGTTTATTCTTAGTTAAGTCCCAGACACTGCCATGGCCATTTCAGGTCAAGTGACTCAAGTGATTCGCAAAACCCGGATCATATCAGTGAGTGATTCAGACTGATCCGAATCCCTCAAAAGATCCGGGTTTTACACCTCTAGTGGATGGCCCCTAAGAGGGCAAGGGAGCAAGAGAGAGAACAAAGGCCAAACAGTGCATTTTATATGACCTGATGACCTCAGAGGTCACATGCCACTGTCAGCCAGTGAACTGCTGAGTCAGTTTTCACACCTGGATGATTGTGAGACTTGGTGTTTCCAGGGCTTCCCTTTGTTTCCAAGACAAGGACAGCCATGTGGTTAACTTGGTTATGCCTGGTGAGCTTCCATAGCTCACCACCAAGTTCATGTCCCAACAATCCGATTCCTCCATTTTTATGCTGATGATAATCAAATTTATGTGCCACTTAAACAAGTAGATAATTTCTGCAAACCGACTTCAGGAATCAAGGGCTGGCCATAAATCTTTTGCGCTTAAACAGTAAAAAACTGAGGTCATGCTGTTTGGGCCTAGTGACGCCGCCAAGGTTCATGCAGGTGTGGGTCCTTTAAATCAACATTTTAAGTCAAACCTTGATGTAAGATTGGACAGCAATCTCAATTTTTTTGCACAGGTTAAGACACACATCACACATCAGACACACATCATTTGTTGAGTTTTTCAGTCGAGACAACTGCTTAAAGTGAAACCGTCTCTTTCTCTGCATCATATTGAGATTTTTAATCCATGCTTTTATCACAAATCGTTGCTGCTGCTGCTGCGTTTAGTAATAAACAGGACAAGATGTTACAATCCCTTGTGCCGAAATCCCAGGCAAAACACGTTTAGAGGCCCTGTTCAACTAAGAGGCCCTACCAAGTCTACAGTCATGTAATCTGAGCAATAACCTATATTCTACCTAGGCTAACTAGAAGCTGCTGGCTTGTAAGCCCATTAAGCAGCGGAGGATACTTCAGACATTGAAAAACATACCTAACTAAACGCTGCTGGCTTGTATGGCCCGCTCAGCAGCAAACCATGGCTACCAAGTAACATGAGCACATGATCTGAACAACAGCAGTATGGAGCATATCATTGGGGTTTTCAAGTGGGCACCTCCCTTCACCGATGTTTCGTTAAGTTAGGCCCACGACGAGAAGGCTTAACAGTGATTTCCAGCGTCCTGGAATCACCCCCCTCCACACCGCCACTACCCAACCCTCTCTTCCTCACCATTCGATGTCTATCAACAACTAGTATGGAAACTAATAACCATGAACCAAACAAACAAATCTACCATGCTCCGCTCCGTTGATGCGAGCTGAAGCACGTAACAAACAAACAAATCCGTAACAAACAAACAACTCTACCATGCTCCGCTCCGTTGATGCAAGCTGAAGCAACAAACAAATCAACTGTGGCCTACATGCGGGCTACATGCGGCCTCCATCCTTACCTTAGTTAGCTCCCCAGCTAGCATGCTTCCTGCGCACCCATAACCAGTCACTGGCTTTTTCTGCTGCCCGGGACATATTGCTAACCGCATTCCTCTGGCTTCTTCCTCGTATGCCCAGTTCACTCAGCAGAGCAATGACCGACTTTGTCACAAATCCACGGCAGCCCACTTCTACCGGGCGGACATAAGCCTTCCATCCATTTTGCTCTGCATCTGCTGCTAACTCTGCATACTTAGCTCTTTTTCGCTCGTTAGTCTCCTCAACTCTATCTTCCCACGGAACAGTCAGCTCTATGAAATAGACTACTTTCTCTGGCTCAGACCACAACAGCAGATCTGGCCGTAGTCGAGTGCTAGCTATCTCACCTGGGACAACCAGTTGGCTATTTAAGTCCGCCCTCATCTCCCAGGCTCCTCCTACACTTAGCTGTCCCGTGTTATGCCTGAAGCCTGCTACTCTAGCCTTTTCTCCCTCCCGTACAAACTTAATACATCTATTCTCTCTGTTAACGGCCACGGAATTTACATTAACCCATTTTTCCTCTATTGCAGCTGCTAAACATTTCAAAACCTGATTGTGACGCCAGGTATAACGTCCTTGGGAGAGACTAACCTTACAACCTGTCAGAATATGACAGCGTGCAGACACAAGTGCGCAGTGGACAGGCAGCATCCTCACCTACCCACTGGTTCAGGTTCTGGGGAGTTGGCAGCACATCATAAGTAGCCCCTAACATAAATCTAATCCTGCTAGCCTCCATGCTCCAAAGTTCTCTCCACTTCACCTTCCTTTTCTCCACACTCTCCCAGTTCACCCATTGACCCTGCTTAGCCTGCAACACTGCCTTCAAGCATCTAACCGTTTCCTCTTGCCTCTGTACCTCTTCCACTATCATCTTTCTCCTTTCTACTGCTGATGCCTTGCTCCACAGAGGTTTCCCTGCACACAGTTCTAGGCCTCCACGCCCTTGCTGCACATGGCCTATGATATCTTTATGCTTAAGAGCTGCCTGTGCTTGCTGCACTGCCTCTTTTGCCTTCCACTTCCTCCCTGTCTTAATAGTAGGCGCTACACTCCTAACCACTGGATCCTTTGACTGAGTCAGAGTCATTTCCAGTCTAACTTTAGTGCACTTAAACTCCTCTGTTAGGCAGGTAACTGGGAGCTCCAGTATGCCTTTCCCATACAACGCTGTGCTACTTAAGCAGCGTGGGACACCACGCCACTTTCTGATAAATGAATTACTCATTCTTTCTAGCTTTTCTACAAGTTTTTCTACTTTGCTAAATGTCACTTTCTCAACTGCAGCTAGTTTAAAGTGCTGCTGCTCAAATTTCAACTGATACCAAAAAAGGAAGAACACATTACCCAAATTTTAGCACCAATTCACTCGCTCATGGTTCATTTCCGGATTCTTTTTAAAAAGGAATTGGTAGATCAGTCATTTTTTGGTTGTGACCATGTCTTTTCAGTTGTTCCCTCCCAGCTGTGGAACAACCTGCCTTTTCCACATGAGGCAGGCTGACTCGCTTCTTATTTTGAAATCCTCTCTTAAAACATTTTTTTTTCCTTTGGTTTTTAGCTTAGTTTGAGATGTTGTTTATTGTTTTTACTGTTTGATTGTTTTGTGATTTTAAATTTGTTTCTATTCACCTATGTGTTTTATCTGTTCTCATAACTGTGTTGTTTTCAAAGTGCTTTAGAAATAGATTTAAACTTTAATGACTGACTGATCCACAGGGGGAATTGCATAGTCACAGTAGCACATAGTCACTTAGTCGCACATAAAAAACACTCTGAAGAACCACGTGGTGTATTGATTTTTCAAGTGTTTGATTTACCGTTTAACAGCTTAACAGCTAACTGAGTTACTCCACTATAAAAGTAAGTAGTTAC
Source organism: Planiliza haematocheilus (assembly GCA_005024645.1). Lineage (NCBI taxonomy): Eukaryota > Metazoa > Chordata > Actinopteri > Mugiliformes > Mugilidae > Planiliza > Planiliza haematocheilus. Next base: position 766,101 of record SRSE01000487.1, read on the forward strand.
CAAGAAAAACAACTATTGCCTCGTGTTACCTTTGGCGTTTCTCTCCAAACAGACTAACAGAGAGCATGCAAGAGGGTAATACGAGGGTTATTTCCACCTTGAAAATGGCAACTTTACCTCTGAATGCTCCAAACTTGCCATTGCTGCAGGCTACTTCTGATCGCTTGTGTGATACTGCTATGCGCGCGTTTGTGTGCAAACAACACCCGCCCAACTGCACACTGCCTCTGATTGGCTTACTGTCTTACCCTATCGTAGCCAATCATCATCACTTGTGCGGCTACTGTCCCCACCCAGAGGGGGAAAACAAAAAACAAAACAAAAAAACAAACACCCAAACAGCTCTTGTGGCTGGCTGACAGCGCAAGTAATGCACCACATTTAACTGTCGGTAACAGTAATGACTTGTAACGGAGAAAATAGTAATTAGTTAGATTACTCATTACTGAAAAAAAAAACGCCATTAGTAACGGCGTTTATTTTAATGTCGTCATTCCCATCACTGGTTGGGAGTGCCTCAAGGCTCTATACTTGGCTCTCTTTCCACTCTTTAAGAACCATGTACTGTATTGATTTACCACCTGTTCGACTTACCAGCTAGTAGATATACTGGAGTGAAGGATTCCAGATATTGATAAGTGAGGTGAAACTCGTCCATCCATTCATCGTATGTCACAGCTTGTTCCTGTTAAGGGTCGCAGGGCCTGCTGAAGCCTATCCCATCTGTCATCAGGTGAGAAGTGGGGTGCACCCTGGACAGGTCTATCACAGGACTAACACACTCACACCAACGGCCAATTTAGAATCACCAACAAGCACGTCTCTGGACAGTGTGAGGAAGCCGGTGTACCCGGAGAGAACCCACGCAGACACAGGGAGAACATACCAACCCCACACCCCATAGAACACAGGATTCTCGCCGGGAGGTATCATTGCTAACCAGCTTGCCATGCCACCTTGTTATGATACACTAGTGCTAGTCCGGAGTTACCTGTTATCATCACCCGAGGTCTGTAGATTGACCTACTAACCTCTGACTTGGATGATGTCATCTATGAGTGCTGCGCACCCCGTGCGTCTTGTTTACCTGTAATTTTCTACTGTTTGTTTTTTGCAACATGACTGAATATTTTTCCAATTCTGAGGTTGTGGATGAGGACGTGGTTTATGATGAACGTGGTTAGTGTTTTAAGCCAGAGTATATGAATGAGGAGCTCATTGAAAGGAGGATGCAGAGGCAGAGAGACACCTCACTCTGGTTTACATCATCATTTTTAATCCATACCTCCAAATAATGGAGGATTATTTATGTTTTTGCACCAAATTAGATTTTGCTGGAACTGACTGCCGTACTGCGGGACTCCTGCGGGAATACCGTGACCTTTCTTTCTTTTTAAATTCCCTGCGGTGGTTGTAGTGTGTGTGCGTCTCAGTCTCCGTCTCCCTCACTCCCGCGCTCATATGTTTGTCATTGGACTATATAGTTTATATCGTTGCTTTTTCGATATTAATATCTTTAATGTTCCTATTGAGATATAGATAATATTCTTTCCAGTTTCTGTGTAATCCATTATTGTGAATTTAAACGTTATGAAGAAATGGTCAGACAAAAGAAGATTGAGTAAATATTGTCAAACCTTCAATTTCTATACCTTAAGGGGAACTTCTGTTTTTAACAACCTGGACCTTATACTCAGTTATACTCACCGATATAACTTGTGGTGTATGTCCATATAATGGGAGTGACTGGGGCAACACAACGCATCCTCTAAATAACGCATTATCTGCCGCGAAACTCATTCATTTCACCAATATTTTGATGATTCCCTGTTGAGCCCGGCTTGAAGTAAGATCTAAACTGTGATAAGAACAATGAGTTAATCTAACAATGAAGTAAATGAAGAGCTGAGGCTGTCGCTGACAACATCCTCTACTAAAATGACTTCATCTGTTCTAAGCACTAAATCATACAAAAACTCAGTAAGGAGCAGGTGAGCGACACAACAAAAAGAATATTTTTTGTGTTTTTCTGGTCTGGATGAGCAAGACTAGAGTGCTTAAGTGATTAATGGAATAAATCACAGTGGAAGATTGCTGTCACTCCTCCTCCTCTGCCTGTGCTTTGACTCACTTATACTGACATATTCATCTTGCTACAGCCATGTTTCAGTCAAACAAAATTCATCATTCCGATGATCAGTTATCAAATCATTTAGAGACTGTTTTGATGAAAAGTGCAACCCTCCATCTTATGCCCTTCTAGTGCTATTGCAGGTTTACAGTTGAGTGTGACGTAGCTGGAATGTACATCAGCACCACCATGGGGCCACGGATCTCCCCTGGATGCAGCTATTATGCTACTTTCTGGACAAAGTTGCTGGAGAGACAGAGGCATGGCTGTCCCTGTAGTAGTGAAAACATCGTACTACCACCTACTGGCAACAATAAACAGATTTTGTCCTTTTACTATGTTCACAATTATTATTGGTGTTTAAAAACATGATTTTTTAAAAATGTATTTTATGTGGGGCTGTTAAAGTAAGCATGTTAGTGCACATTTCTTAATGTTACAGTTTATTTTTTTATTGCATTATGTACACATGTGATTTGACCCTTGGCCCAACCCATAGTTTGGGGATGCAGGATGCAATGCAACAGTAAGATTAATGGATGGCATTAAAAACATACATACAAACAAACAAACAAACAATAAATAAATAAACTGGCATCACTTTACAACCCCTTTCTTCAAACAATGTTGACAGCACATTATTTGCGAGCTGTTTTTGGTGGACTAGGAATGCTTGAAAGTAGGGATGTCTGATAATATCGGCCCTCCTATATTATATTTAATATTGAGTTAAAAACGTAATATTGGGAATTATCGGTATCGGGTTTTTATAAAGAGGAGAAAACAAGGCGTCTTCCTTTAATACATAAAATTTGATCACGGACCTCAAGAAGAATCATGCGGAGTTATACTCTACATTTTTCTTCCTCATTTTGATATTGTCTGTAGTGTTGTTTGAGGCAAAATTTCTCTCCAAAAACAAAAAACAAACTAAAATAAATGAATGGCACTTTTTTGGCACTTTTTTCGGTAACTTATTTTGTTTGCATCCAATAAAATTGGGACATCACAATAATCATAATGTGTTAATTCCAAAATAGGTGTTATGTTATGTTGTTACATTTGGTGTAAAAAGACTGCATATATCGGGTGATATCGGTATCGGAAATTAAGAGTTGGACAATATCGGAATATCAGATATCGGCAGAAAAGCCGATATCGAGCATCCCTACTTGAAAGTGAACTTGAACTAACTTGGCATATGCATTAGTGGTGATCAAACACATTTTAGTAAAACAGCAAACATATGCTTTTGAGTACCTAACATTAAAACTGTCAATTGTCATTGTGGATTCCTGTTTTGCAAATGAGGATACTAGTTTTTGCCTTCTTTGAGTACAGAGTGTAAGGTAATGTCACCACCTGCTGGATTAGTTACTGACTGCACCATTGGACCACACCAAATCCACACCAAAAAAGAGAATGTACTCAATCCACATATAGGATGGAAGCAGGTGAACAAGGGAATGTTATCTGGGACTGTTCTTGATGTCCCACTTAAAAAAAAAAAAAAAAAAAAAAAAAACGTGGCTGGGAACTTTTGTTGAACATCACTGCATGCTCCATCACCCAGTGGAGAGTCAGTTAGGTCTCTGATGACTTTGACGAGTCAAGACATCTGCTGGGCACCACAGTTTAGATAAGTTTAAGCCTCAACAAATATGTCAAAGGTTTTTGTTTTTCTTTTTTCTAATCTCTAGATGCTGTAATGATTTCTTAATTTTAAGAGAGGGTAAAATAAATGGAAAAGTTAAAAGATGACACTGACTTACTTACTCCTACCATTGTTTGTATTTGAGACCATCATAGACAGGACAGTATTTAAGCATTTTGTTACATACATTTGATTGGTTTATTACAACTGTGATTACAATGAACCTAGAAAAACACAGTTCCTTCTGAAGTTTGAAATTTGGAGTGGGATCATTCTCCTTCCACCAGTAGGGGTCAAGAGCTGTGTATACAGTATTCCCTGACAATCACCCTGCACAGTCCATGCAAGATCTGAGTTTAAGTTGATGCTAAGATCAGAACAAAACGTAATGTAAAACTTCCATTCATAAAAAAAAATACTTTTTAAACAGCAAGTTGCCATATTTTAATTAAAAAAAAAACAACAACTAACCAGTCTTTAGAACAAAAAATAATTTTCTAAAGCATCAAAAATTACACTTTGGCCATAGCATTGCGGCTGTACAAGTCCTAATTCGCATTCTTCTCCCACATATTTTAACTCTAATACACATGCATTCTAGGAAAACATGTATGTGTGTCTGAAGAAAGTATGTATAAATAAGAGAAAAATGTATGTATGTGAGTGTGAGAATTTGGTGGAAATGGAAAAAGTATAATGAATAAGGAAGACGGGTCATTTGTTGCATTCTGGTTGCCTGAGAACCACTAGCAGGGTCATATTCAGGATTAACAGCTTTTGCATCACGACATCCTTGCTGCTTATACAGTAGACCACATCTACGTCCAAATTCAGCCACAGCCCTGTGAAAAGTGAGATGATATAACGTTTCAGGCCTGGCAACCCGCAGGTCCGTTAGGCCAGGGTTTACACCTGGCTTATGTTCTTCTGTAATATAAGTGAAGTGGCCTATATTGTGTAGATTATCATCCTTCTTCCAAAACCATCAAGTAATGAAGATTAAATATCTCATTCATTTTAGTTTGCATTTGAAGACAGGGTTGAAGACAGAGTTGAACTGACATTTATGAACTGACATCTATGACATGATTCATAGATGTTGTTTTCTTTTGAAAACATGACTAACCGAGCATAAACAACCACTTTAGCCAGCAGCTATAACAAACAACAACGACCGGCTTCACCAGCAAAATAAACAATGACTCAAAGTAGTGATGACATTCTAACTCTGTAAGGAGAGAATTCTTAAATTCATTTCTAATAACATTAATAATATTTTCAGTTCTCTAGTTACCTAAGCCCTCCACTGCAGTTTAGTTTACTGCTAATAGACAGACAGATGTATATGAAAATGAATAATGATAGATAGTAATTTAACATTTATTCGTTGCAGCTCTTCATCAACAAGTTCACACTTTTGTATTAAATTTTAGTTGAGAGAAAAAAATAGTAGACCCTTGAGTTGTACATCAAGGATGTGCACTGAGAAATTGTGAGATTACCGTAATTTCCGGACTATAAGCCGCTACTTTTGTCACTTGCTTTGGACCCTGCGGCTTATACAGCGGTGCGGCTTATTTATGGATTTTTACAGCTAACGGTCACCAGGGGGCGCAAGAGCGAGACAGGTCAGGTCGAGCCAGGTAACGAGAGAAAAAGAAACCAAGTGAGCCCAAATACAGTACGAGAGCTGCTTTTAAGTCAATGGAGATCGATTTGGCTGACTTTTCTGGTATAGTAGGCTGGTTACTTTGATACAGTAAACGTCCGTGTAACTGCACCTTTACTGCCGTGTTGGCTGTTTTCAAAAAAGATGCTGGTTATTTTGTTGAGCAGTCGGGTTACTGCACTTTTGCTGCCGTGTTACAGGCAAGTACTTTTAAAAACGAATTAAATTTAGCCATTTAACGTTGTTGCCTTGTCAAGCGTTGTAAGCTTTGTTTTTGTTATACTGTACTACTACGGTACTATGACTGCAGGAAGTGCACTAGGAGAGCACCGATTGTTTGATTGATTGTTTTAATTGTTTGATTGATTGATTGTTTGATTGATTGAACGTTTGACTGACTGAAATATATATTGTGTTTCTCAAATGTAAATAAATGGGACGCTTTGCGTTTCCAAAAAGTAATTTCTGTCCCGTCAATCCCCCCTCGAAGAAACCCTTACGGTAATTAGGCATTAAAACATTAAAACCCGGCTTATAGTCGGGTGCGGCTTATATATGGATCAATCTGTATTTCCCCCCAAAATTTAGCTGGTGCGGCTTATATTCAGGTGCGCCTTGTAGTCCGGAAATTACGGTAATAAGTATGACATAGTGATATAGATAATTAAAGATCAAGTACTCCGTGATAGATCATTTCAGATATAAATTTTAAATCAAGCATATATCATAAAAATATTTGCATTTGTTGTCTATTGACAAAAACCTAGTTGTATTGAGGAACGCATAAAAAAGTTTAGGTAGTAGCGCAAATACACTTGTAATTAGTGAAAGATCAGCATAAGAGTATTTCTACCAATAGTTGTCTTTTTCCAAGAAGAGAAACTCATCCTATATATAATGAACGGAAAAAATGTGATTACTACAGGGTAGTGTTGATGCTCTCGTTTCTTACAGGTACAGTATTTTTGTTCTTAATTGTTTTTGGCAGTGTTGTCCTCCAACCACTTTCTGATCTCGTCCTCATTCCTCCGGACCCATTCGATGTTGTTCTTCACTGTCTCCAGTGCCTGCTTCCTTGGCATCTCCCCAGCACCAGCGTCTGGTGTTAAACTGAAGAAATGCTCCATCTGAAAGATTATCATTGAGAATTGCAATGTGTTATGAAGGGCCTGAACACAAGTGTCAACACATGTGAAGAGTAAATGGGCGGTATTTATATAATGCTTTTCTACCCATAAGTGCTCAAGGAGTTTTACAGTCATAATGACAAAAACACCAGTACACACCTTCCATAACTGGAGCTCAGTGTTATAAGTAGTGGTTATTCGACTCAATAGGCGACCAAGGTTCCTGTCATTGATGGTGTACCTGTTAAAATCAAATATGCACACCACACACATCCATGCACACACACAAACACACACACAAAAGCGTAACCCGATCAACAAAATTATAGTTTATAAAGGCACATCAGTGTACTCTGCATGGACGACAGCTGTGAAATAGGTAATTAATGGAGGGAGAGTTAGGCGTTAGATCTCACTAATATTTATGGTGATTTCTGCACCAGCAAACTTCAGGAGACATATCACAACTGGACTGCGTTTGAAAGCATACTGTAATACTGGGAATGGCCAAATGGGGCTGCAGCAGAATGTTGCTGCAGTGTCAAAGAAAAGTTAAAAGTTTTGAAGTTTGCCAAGTTTGAGGAAGCCAAAGACACAAACCATCAAGGTGGTCATGGTTAGATCACGTATCTGTTTTACAGTGAACTTCACCATATTTTGTGTGACAAACCCTAACTGGCAGTCATGTTACAAATCATGTATTTTTGCAGTGCATGAGGGTCAGTGCAGGACTGCGACTGGTTCACACCAGAAACTGATCATAGGAACAGTGTTTCAAACATTTTATATGATGCAATTCATCTCAACTGAGCATCAAACTTTGCAGTGTGGATTTAGCCTAACCTGAAACATGGTAATGTGACTCTTACATTGAAAATACGTAAGATGTTGTGTTTACAGCTTGTTTTGCTTTCTATAAGATACGACAAATTGTTGCCTTGTTGCACTGACCTGTTGACAAGGTAGTCCCAGTTGTGTGTGGTCCAGTCCCAGGCCATACTTTGGCCCAGAGTGTTGTAGGACACGTACCGCACCACAGTGAACAAATCCTGACTTCTGAACACACTCTCATCTTTTGTAGCTTCTAGGAGCCTATAGGACATAACAAAGTTTATTCTCTTTCAGGGGACATTGAAATGAGACGAGATTACACACCTCGCTAGTGTCTGATGCATGACTTGAAAATGTTTTATGCTTAGAGTCATTTTGTGCATTACATTGTGGAAGATCACATTATTTTGTATTTGTGGGTTGCAAAGGACAAGAACAACACAGCAATTAAATGCATAATGTGCTGTGAAGAGTCCAGCTTCAGTTTCCATCTTTCTATCAGTTTATCACTAAATCGCAAGAATGTGTGACATTCAAGGAGAAACAGTATGTGAAAAGATAACATTTACTACATTCCTCAACAAAGTTTACTCAGAAAAAAATGTATATTTGCCCACCACAGATGAACCCCAGATAATCTAGATAGATAGACATTTGAAAAGCTGATTCTTCTGTTCTTCTAATAATTTATCTTTCTATTTAAGGAGAAAAACAAAACACCTACACAGGTCAACCACAACATTAAAACCACAGATTCTTCATTGTACAAGCCTGATCTAGTCTATGGTCTCATTAAAAATCAGTCATGGTCAGCCATTTGGGACAATTAGATGATTTTATTTACCTAGAGAGAAGTTCCACATTCTCCACAGATGCCAGTCCATACAGCAACTTGTCCTTCTCCTGAGCCAGAGAAGTATCTTTGTACCTCTGGAACATTGTTGTCCACTTTTTTTCAGTGCCTGAGTTCTTCATGCCATATCGATATACTAGCAGTCTCAGGTTTACTGATACACTGCAGCAGGTCAAACAATCAATAAAAGTAAATGTTAGTTTCTCACCATTCACAAGCATGTTGTTGAACATGCAGGCTGTAAAAAACAAAGAGTCTACGTTTTATTTCCATCAATCCACTGGTCAAAAATGTTTGAGGCTTCTCTCAGAGCGTCTGGATCTCCCATCTGGCAGGCAATACTTAGCACAGTCTCCCTTAGTAACCTGGCAAGAACATCAAACAGTCACCATCAAACATTTTGTATTGCTGACTGAATAAATATGGAACAATCAACACATTTTGTTTAACTACTAAAATATTGGTTGTTACTAATCTTACTTATCTTATCTTACAAGTGATAAACCTCTCTACCCCAAACCTTTAAAACGTTTGATAGTGTTTATGTACAAGTATCTCACTGATAAACAAAGGAATCTCTTTTTATGTCTGCCTTAAATGTTATGTCTACATCTTTGACCATATATGGTTAAATGTAACAATTCCACTGAAAGGCCACTTGCCATAAGCTGCTGGGTGTAACAATAACTACTGCCACCAAATTTGTGGCCGACATACAATATATGATTGAACTCCTTCACTCTCACTTGATAAGTGTATCAATCAGGGTTGACAATGTTATTAAAAATTATATGGATGAGTAGTGTTTAGGCTAAAGAATTGTTATATTTTCCCAACTGAAAGTCTTAGTCCTCAGTAATCAAAGAATGTTGACAATGCACTCAAGACAACATCAGTTACTGTATTTTTCTCGTGTTCCACAATTTACCAACAGTTAGGTTTACATATTTTCAACTGTATTGCTTTGGCTACCTCCTGCCTGTGCCTTTTAATTTTTTGTGCTTTGGGGCTAACAGTTCAGACAAAATCCTGAAGTTTTTTATTCTGATATCTGAAACATCTTGTATAATACAAATTGCTCCTGCACCGATCTGTCTGTGTTCCTTCATCATTCCATCCAAGTTGTGTTGAGATCTTCTTAACATAGTCACGAAACAGTTTCTGGAAAAAGTGGAAAATATATGAACTATACGAAACAGTGCCAACCCAGTTAATATCCAAAAAATAAGGTTTCTACTGTACTATTATGTCTAGAACCCTAGAAAGGCTGCACAACAGTAGACTTAACGTTTTCAGAACTATAACAATATCACAGTGCTGTACACATAAATGACAGAAACATATTTCACATATTATGATTACATCAAAATGTAATGTGAGTGCAAACAGACAATTGTCTGATTTTGGTACTACTTTGGTAATGCCTATTCTGTTCTTCAAATAAGATCCCAGATTATAACTAATTTATCTTGATGTTTAAAATTTGCTTAACACATCGAGGGATTAACAACTTGCTTACCTGAAACTTTTGATAGAGTGGAGTATTTCCAGACAGCATGTCCCGAACATAGGCAATAGAGGAGGCCACACGATCCCAGACTATGTAGTCAAGTTCGTTTGTCAAGTATCGGGTAAGATTGAAGGCATTACCATAATCTATAATGTCAGCCCTGAACAGTAAAATGAAACAGGTTTCAGCTCTGGGTTTTGTTAAGTGTTTTGAGGAATTTTGGAAGGTTATTGACGCAATATTACTATGAAGTTAACAATAGCCTGTGTACATGTTGAATGAAATTAATTTGTTTATTTTTTGGTGAGGATTTATTTTTGGTATATTCTTACCTTGCCAGGGCAAAACCATCATCAATGTAGCTTGCGCGATCAGCTGCATCAAATTCCTGTTTAAGACAGAAAACTGAATCAAACAGACACAGTAACAGTGAGTTTACTGCTCTACACCATAAACATCAGCATGGAAGGTAAAAAATATCCACTGTACATGTATCTTAAGCTAGGAATATACCTACCAGCATCTGAGAGATTAGTTCACAGTTTCAGTGTTTAGTGTAAGGTGAATGTAAACATACAACAAATCTGCATGTACATCTGCAATAATATTGAAATGCTGAGTTAGTGCTTTTCAGTGTGGATGAGATGAGTGGTGCTGAAAGCAAAGTGAAACTTGTTTTGCAGGTTCAGTACAGGCACCAAGAGATAAGTTGAATCTTTGTACACCCATGGTACGCTGTAATTATAATGAATTTTAAGACTTATGTCTTACTCAAGGCATTCCTTTTTACTGCATTTAAAGGTTTTACATCAGGCTCTTGCATTAAAGACACGCTATCCTGGTTGTTTTAACTATACATAAGTTTGAATAATTCAGTAATTGTAAGACTGTACAATTTAGAATCATTTTAATGCCTTTGTGATCTTGCACAGATGGACAGTGGACATTTAATTATTGACTGTACATATGACACAGTATTTTAGTTTAAGTATACTGTCAAGTGGTCCATCACTACTGGCAATTATAAATATTTCTTGAAACTAAATTACAACTAAATGTAAACATCCGATAGACAATCTGTGTACGCAGATCCCTGAGGACAGTTGTACCGAGTGGTTGGTTAGAAGCTGTTGACTGATACTATTCCACATGTGTTCATCATGGTTGACCCTGTAGAATCCGATGTGATCATTGTTAACCTTCAACAGTCCATCCGCTGGGGCCGAGTAGTTACTGATGACATGCTCTAAAAAAACAACACAGTAATCACATGTATATTATTCAAAGTACAACACTTCTGAGTGGTTATTACTTTTTACAATCAACACACTTGTTTAGAGTAATGATAAATGACCTTGCTTTTATATAGCGCTTTTCTACCTATTGGCACTCAAAGCGCTTTACAGTCACAGACACATCTACCCATTCGCTCACACAACACTCACACGTTCACACACCAGTGCCAGGCACTGGGAGCAACTAGGGATTCAGTGTCTTGCTCAAGGACACTTCAACATGTGGCACATTCTGGGGATCAAAACGCTAACCCTCTGGTTTGTGGACAACCCGCTCTACCTACTGAGCCACAGCCGCCCCTGAGTAAGATCTGTAATAAAGCAGACAGCAAGAACAAGGAAAGAAGGATACCATCATGTACAGTACACTATTCCACTCTAGCCTCTCTTCTCTATAAAGCAGTCCACTCTCTGTTTGGGGGTCTTTCTTTCCAGACCCTCATACTGTGGCAGCATGAAATAAGGTACTTAGGGGATAAAAGAATGCTAAAACTTGGCCATCTTGAAGAACTCCTGCAGGGACTTTGCTGTGAGCAGGTGGTGAAAGTTAATAATGTAATGGCATACACCTTTGGCAGAAGGAGTATACTGTAACTCAGTCTTTGGCAACTCAGGTGTTTTGCCCAGAAGGGTATTGTTTGTTATGAAAAACCATAGCAGTCACTTAATATTCTCCAAGCATGTATTTTTTTTGGCCAGGCAGTGGCCAGGCCAAAAAAAAAAGATACTCTTTGTTACAGTGTGTCCGGGGTTAGGTCGGACCCAAACGGAACAAGGGGGAAGCCAGGGCCATATATACACACACGAGGAACCAAGGGGTGACGAGACACAGGTGACAGAAATCAAGAGAGACCAGATGAAAATAATGAACTAATCAACACAAAACACAAGGAGAGGAAACACAGGAAATCAAAAAACTTACCAAAGTAAAACAGGAAACAGGACACGAAACATGAAACTCAAAACGTGAAACACAGAAAAACCCAGAACCATCACACTCTTAATATTTTGTTGGACTGCCTTTAGCTTTGATTACATCATGCATTCTCTGTGGCATTGTTCTTATAAGCCTCTTCAATGTCCTGTGTTGCATTCAAATTTTCACCAAGATCTTGTATTGATAATGGGAGAGTCTGACCACTGTGCAAAGCCTTTCCCATTTTCAATGGGTTGAGGTCTGGACTGGCTAATCCATGTGTGAAAATGATGTCTCATGCTCCCTGAACCACTCTTTCACAATCTGAGCCCCATATATTCTTGCAATATACATTTTACTTTTGGTCAGACCTGTAAATAAACATAATTAAATAAAAGACTAATGTAAAAATTGGCTTTGGGAAACTCGAAGGAAGAGGGCAAGGTCAGCTTTACACGTATTTAAACTTTGCATACTACTACCTGTTTCGGTCTTGTTGAACAAGTCCAACATATTCTTGTCACTTTGCACTGAGTGCCATTTCACTGGAATTGTCCACTTGTACCTATAAAAAATAAAGTACATTAATTTGCTATTAATGCACATACATACCAAACATTCTTTCATTCATTCATCTTCTTTAACTGCTTGCTTCTGTTAAGGGTTCGTGGGGTCTGCTGGAGCCTATCCCAGCTGTCATGAAGTGAGAGGCAGGGTAAACCCTGGACAGGTCACCAGTCCATCACAGGGCTAACACAGAGACAGACAACCATTCACATTCACATGCACACCAATGGCCAGTTTAGACTCACCAATTAACCTAATGAGCATGTCTTTGGATGGTGGGAGGAAGCTAGAGTACGCGGAGAGAACCCACGCAGACAAAGGGAGAACATGCAAACTCCACACAGGAAAGGCCCAGTCGGGCCCATAGATTCGAACCCATGCTGTGAGGCATCAGTGTTAACCACCTAGCCACCGTGTCACCCATATACCAAACAAAGTTTGGTATGTTTGGGATTCAGGTTAATATTTATAATAATATTCATAATAGTCATTTATATCTGATTACCTAATGCACTCCCCTCTGAGTTCTTGTCTTCACAAAACTATCTGGGTCATATTAAATCTAAATGCTTAATTGTGCTCTAAAGCCCGTCTCTGCTGTCTTTGTCTGCTACTCATTCATCCCTATTGAGGATGGTCAGTTGATTCCTGGATTGTATCAAACCACTAAATGTGTGAAGAGGAACATTTATAATATTATAGTTACATGGCCAAAACTCAAAACTTTACAGTACTATTGAGTACCAATAGGTAGAAAAAGCGCTATATAAAAGGCCATTTACTTAATCGATAAATAAATAATAAGTAACAATTAGGAGTGTGACTTTAACGCGTTACGATGAATTATTTACATAAAAATATGCATTTAATCACAGTTTGTATTCCAAACGACGCATGACTTTTGTCAGTGCTCGGTTTTCTGGTAAACCTATTACATTAGTGCACATGTCAGAGCTCGGCTAGTAGTAAATGGTAAATGGCTAAATGGCCTTGCTTTTATATAGCGCTTTTCTACCTATTGGTACTCAAAGCGCTTTACAGACACATCTACCCGTTCGCTCACACAAGCAAATTGTACAAAAAAAAAAAAAAAAGTTTGCATACCACTGCAGAACTTCAACCCTACGGAGCCATCTAAATGCAAAGCATGTTGCAGTCAGCACAGAAACCGTCGGGGCTCTTAGCACTAGCAGTCCCGGTCCAAGTATGGACAACACCTGTCGTCAGCCCAAACATTTATTTATTTATTTTTGCCATTTTAAGTCAATACTGTTCTGAAAAAGTCTATTTAGTATTGACCAGGGATATTTTCTTGCTTTTTCTACTGCTTTGAATTGAAATGCAATTAAATGCATTTTTTCCAGACACTGAAGAGCTTGAGTTTAAAATATTATGTGTCTGTGTTTCTTATTTGATTCAGTCGTCCACTAAAATCCCTTTAAATTGAATTGGAATTAAATAGCTTGAATTTAATTGAGTGCCACCCCAGTAACAATACATGAATGAAATATTCATCCCCTTAAAGTAAAAAATTATCTCTCTTACAGGGGGGTAAGAGAGATAATTTTTACTGTTATTCTTGCTTTAAACACATTTTCCCGCATTTTCTCACCAGTGTGCACTCTATCTGCTGACTTTGATTGAATATGATTATGAGCCCATCTGAGGGTGTCCTGTCTGGCAACAGAATATTGTTATGGGGGGCTAGGGTTGAGAGGAGGGTCCTCTGTGGATCAGGCTTGTTCCAGTACGGGGTTGGGGTGCCTGGTCTGTGTAACATCCACACGAATTTATGGTCTGAACGTTTCCCAGCAGAACTTTGCATTGTCACAAGATGGTCATGATTATTATCTTCTTCTGACAATGGTTTTACTGTTGTGACTGATCGATAAATTATATTTATACTTATATTATAATAAATTTTAGACACGTGTTGATAGCCAACCCCTAGCATTAGGATTCATGGTTCTTTCAAGAAGACACTGCCCACATTTGATGGTGGTCATAGATCATGTGACAAATATCTGATGAATGTCTTATTTTGTTAAGCTGCTTTTTTTGGTGTTGTGCAATAGCAATTAGTGGTACCAAATGACCTGTGCAAACTGAGAGTCCCTGTTCAGGAAGTCAGGGAGTAGCCGTCTTATACTATGTAACAAAAACATCAAACTGATTCTAAAACTGTTGTTTGTCATGTGTCACTATTAGCAAGTGAAATATGATTATTTTTATTTGGTCAGATGGTTATTTATATTCATAGGAATGCCTGTTACTTAAGAATCTAATTTGTACATCCCTAAGAGATATATGTCATATTAATTGTCTTAGATAGGCTTCTACACTTCATGTTCTGTTCAATTGGCTTCTATGGGGCTGTGGTTCAGTAGGTAGAGCGTGTTGCCAACGAATCAGAGGGTTAGCGGTTTGATCCTGCAATTGGCCACATGCCTAACTGAATGCATGTGTGCTTGTGTGAGCTGTAAAGTGCTTTGAGTACCAATAGATAGAAAAGAGCTATATAAAAATAAGGCCATTTACCATTAAAAGGAAACACAAGAAAGTGCACTTCCTCCTAATGTGTGATAACTCTAAAACAAAGTGATGTTGTAACACGATGTTATTATCATTATCCTAAAGTTAATTTCATCTTTCTTACTGAAGAGGCGTAGGAGGATGGTTGGCATTTGCGTCAGGGTCCAGCAGGAAGCGCTTTTGGCTCAGTGCAGCACCTGTCTCTGAGACAGATAGGTGCAGGACAGGATAACCCATTTGTTTGGTCCATGTGTCCATGACCTCTTCAACTGGCAATCTACTCACCTAGACACAGGGACAAAAATGTATCTACTGTACAGGACAAAGAGCAAATGTATATTTTTTTCACATCTGTGAATATTAAAAAAGGGATCCCAGGGAAAACACGAGTCATGTGCTGTCCAAAGATGAAGTTCTCAAACGTACATAGGCAAGAGATGCCCAGAAGTTTGATGTTTTGGCATTCTTGTATTTATAGTCTTGCAAGTATTTCTGTTGAAAGAAGAAAAAACATGCTCTCATCACTCAGCTGCTGCAAGACTTGAAAACTTGAAAACAGTGTGATCTTTTATGTATCTCTCATTGAACTGTTAGCTCGAGACTTACTCGACAGCCATCTCGGAACAAGTCTTTACCCATCCAGTCCTCCAGCATCCTGAGAATGGATGCTCCCTGGAAGAAACAAAAAACAAGTACTTTTGAAACCCATCCCTTATTTGCATTTATGTTATTATTGTTATGTATCTTGTTTGTATTTAATGTATGCATTTAATGTATGTTATTGTACCCTCGGAAAGCAAGGTTTTATAAACCTTAAAGTTTGAGCTTTTCCAGTTTTCTCGTACCTTGCTGTATGAGATGGCATCAAACACAGAGGTGATTTCTGCTGGGGTCGACACATTCACAATGATTGGATGAGAGGAAAGTAGGGCGTCGTCTACCATAACAGGAAGCACATCGCTGATGATCATAATGTCTCGCTGTATAAGCACAGGAACACATACAGCATGTTTTACAGGGCTGAGATCCTCAAATCGTCTGGTAATAGAGAACTCACCATGCCCCAGCTAGGTTCAGCTTTCTCCACGCCGATGTACTCAAAGAAACTGGCAAAGCCCTCATTTAGCCAGAGGTCATCCCACCAGTCCATGGTTACAATGTTCCCAAACCACTGAAAACAGACTATTGACTTGAGTTTCGAGGAGCTCCGCAAAACAAAAAGCAATTTCAAGGGATGAATGTTACATTACATAACAGACCACTTCACAATACTGCACACAAAAATGAGCATTGTTAGATTAATAAATTCTAATCCAGGACTACTCAGGACTATACTGGTTAGTGACTAAGTAGTTTTTCATTATGGTTCTTTAGTCCAAGTGCTTCATTTGACAAAAGAGTGCTATACTTGCCATTTCTCACAAAATTTCTTGTCTTGATTTTTCTGTAATAATTCCCTAATACTTTGTGATATTTCATCACCTCATTCTTCAGATTTGAATGTGCGAATTAATCAGTCTTCTTGCCAGCAAGCTGAAAAGTGCACATTATGTTCTTTACTGTTTTGTAATATGTTAGAGCCTATAACTCCCAGAATTGCCAGCAAAATAAGCAGTTTCTTTGTGTAGGTTAGTTGGATGTCTGGCAAAGCAGTTCTTCCTGTTTATTTTTATTTCTGTTAGATCGTTTTTGTAATTATATCATGTAGATTTTATATTCTGATATTTGTCCAAATACATTTAACACAGAAGTTACTGTGGGGTCTGACTTAGATGATTTTTGCCTGTTCATTTCTAACCCTACTCTGTGTACAACAAGACATGTCCTGTGCATCTCCTTGCCTATGATTCCTCTTACATTCTCAAACTGTAATGTAACATCGTCAACTGTATCTATGACAGATGTATGTTTATCTTGTTCCTCCTGCTGTTCTCTTTCTCTTTCTTCTGTCTGTACCCAGCTGGCCTTAGGCAGATAGTTCCCGCCATATGAGCAGGGTTCTGCTCAGGGTTTCTTCCTGTTAAAAGGGAGTTTTTCTAGGCCACTGTCACCTTCAGGCTTGCTCTGGGGTTTTCAGGTCAAAGCATCTTGAGACAATTTGTATAGTTATTGATACTATATAAGTCAAATTGAATGGAATTGAACTGACTCCTCCTCTGGAGATTCCATTGGTTTTCATGAAAGTTCTTTTGTTTCCTGCTCCTGCCACCCTTTGCCTCTGCATTTGGGCCCAACAGTATTACACACACATTGGGCAAAGTAAAACTTAACTGCGGGCAACAGAAAACTTGGTCATTAGTTACAACCTAAAAGGATAAACAAGTTTAAATGTGAAAACATGGTTAAGATTAAACTATACTTGACAAAACAACATATAACTAAGGGCTAAGATGAAAAGGGAGAAAAAAACTGAAGGTGATAAAAGGATTATCTTATCTTATCTTAAGAAAGTGACTGCTCCAGACTCAACTTTTATCACCTAATAAAAAGCGTGTGCACTCATGCATTTCCAATTTTGCTGACACAATTTTTTAGACTCTCCTTGTCTTTGTCTTTGAAAGGTCATCTTCCACCTAACTTCTGGTGACTGGTTAAGTTTGACTACAAATATATATATATATATATATATATATATATATATATATATATATATATATATATTTGTTACGCTTTTCATCACAACCAAGTCCACAAACATGAAAGAAATTGCATTATGTAGTAAAACACAGTACATATTATGGTATGAATAATGAGTAACGTAAGCACAGGATGGATGCAAACTAAACACAAACAAGTCCATGACTATGTACCCTAAAGTGTTTGGGCATCTGGATCTAGCTGTAGTATTTTATGAGGAATGGATTTTAAACCAAAATATAAAATAGGTTATGCCAACTAAACACAACCATGGGCACAGTGGTGGGGACCTTTGTGGGCCCTTCCTGTGTGGAGTTTGTATGTTCTCCCTGCATATGTTCTCTCCAGGTACTCTGCTGATTGTGAAGACATTTATAGTGCTTTTACCTTGAGTCTCTGAGAGTCTAAAAATCTGAGTTTAAAAAACAAAACAAAACAAAACAAAACAGTGCTTCTCTCTTGTTGCCTACTGCATCGTGTGGATATTTTCAGGTCACAGTCACCAATGTTGAAGTAATCCTAAAGTACATGATGGACGCTTCTCTTTACTTGAGGGGACATGGAAGTTGTACTCGTCAGTAATGATTGAGTAGTTACTGTTTTGTTACACTCAGTGTTAATGTGGTACTTAACTCTACACTGTAAATATTTAATGTTTATTGCTCAGTGCATGTGAGAAGAGGACCTTGTAAATTTAAAATGAACCACTAAAATTCCTTATTGCTGTAGCTTAATCAGATAACAACATGTTATGGACTGTCACCAGAGCTCTTATCTCTCATCATTGCAAAACAGCTTTTATGTTGGAATAAAATGTCCCAAGACTGTGCTTCATTAAAAAAAAAAAAAATGTGAACGAGGATCAAGGAGCAAAGCTTTTTAAACATTTACAGTTCTGGACTTTCAACTCCTTGCTGCTGACATGCCATTGTTCATAGCCATATGATCATTTATTGAAAAGTTGGAAAAACATGTCTCACGTGTCTGGCTCCACACACCACACACCAATATGTGGTGCATATATCACCATCAACAGCAAGCCCAAAGGAACCAAGACCAAGTTACCTGAAATGTACAATGTATGTATGTATGTATGTATGTATGTATGTATGTATGTATGTATGTATGTATGTATGTATGTATGTACTATGTATGCATGCATGTATGAAGCTTACTCATAAATGAAACTAAATTCATGATATTATGTTTGAAATCAGTCAGTTTTTCTGTTCAGCCATACCTGCTAATAACACAAAAGCATCTTTTTGTCGTCTGATACAGAGCACTGCCACTAGACACAACCACAGAAGTGTTTACTATGAATGCTGGGAATGTTTTCAAACTGATTGAATGATTGGACCTTTACCAAGACCCGACCATCCTGAAACACCACATATCTGATTTATATGCTCAGTGATCCACCCAATAAAACTGAATGTTTTCATACATTTTATGCAGTGAAGAAAAGGTGCCCAATAAGAAAGGCCCTACCACAGTCATTGCATGCATTGCACATAAACGGTATATTCTTTGACGGTAGTATACAACAAGCAGAGGAAGTAATAGGTATTTAGATATTGTTACCTGATGAACCAGTTCATGGGCAATAACACTAGCTACACGCTGCTTGTTGTAAGAAGATGACTCTTTCTCATCAAAGAGCAGGTTTGTCTCCCGGTACGTGATGAGGCCCCAGTTCTCCATGGCACCAGTGCCAAAATCAGGAATGGCTATCTGATCTAGATCAAAACAACACAGGGAATATTGATTCTTGAGAAACAGTTAAATAATGACTAAATGTGAAGCTTAATAACTGCTCTTGAGATTGGCAGTGAAGCTGGAATGGAAATAATTTTATTAGTCCTACTACAATTATATTTCTAGTGTGTAGTATGCAGTTCACAGAGTTTGCTTAGTGTTACAGTTACTATTTAACATGGAGTGGTTGCCAAGAACATGAAAACAAAACACATAAAAGTATGTCTATTCCTACCCAATTTTGAGATGGAATATGTCATGTTGAAATATTCCTCAAAATAGTCAAAGATGACTTTGGTTGTGTTAGCTGCATATGTTGCAGTGTGTGACTGACTTGGCTGGGTGTAGATATTCAACTGCAAAGGAAGACAAAACATGTATATATTGGTTATGTGCTTGACAGATAGACTATACCACAATACATTTTGTGTGAGTGATGTCACTGATAATTCACATTGTAAACTCACAGGAATTCCTCTTGAAGAAGTTCTAGTCACACTCTTAAACTGGTGCACGGCAAAACACACCAAATAGGTACTCATAGGAACCGACTTCTGGAAGGATGTTTTCACTTTATCGCCAGATACGCGTAAAGTGGGACCCTAGAGTGGCAGAGCAAGAGGTTAATGGGCTAATGGGGATGTCATGCTGCTTATCTCACTTAGTATTCCCTAAACACAGAGGCACAAAATCAAAAGATGGTCTGTAACCCCTTTGTTGGGAATTGATCATGCTCCAGCAAACATCTCTCAGGCAATTCACAACATTTAGGCTTCATGTAACTTATGGTTTTATGCAGTGAAGGAGAGAAGAACAGTGACACAAGAGAAATTTATTGGAACAAGTTCAGCTCTTTGGTTCCAGGTTTCAAAGAGCTGGACGACCTCTCCAAATTAAAAATACTCCTCGGAGAAGGAGAGCGGGCACACCTTGCTGCCCAGTATGTGTTAACATGCCACATAGTCATTCACGTCATTTTAGTTGAATTTGTTTACCACAAAATGGCTCAGATTCTTTTTTTTCTATAATACAACCATTTAAGATTAACTCATGTCACAGCAAAAACTCTTCCAGGGTGTAGAGAAAAGAGAGAGATCTTGCCATTATGCCTTGCGAAAAACTTTTTTACCTCTTGAGGCATGTTGGACAGAGCTTCATAGTTATTATCATGAGTGATGGAGATTTTGTAGGTGGCTTTCTTGTTGGGTTCATCAAAGCAGGGGAATGACTTGCGGGCATCAGTTGGCTCATGATCAGTTGCAGCAATCTTTCTGGGGATCAAATAAAGAACAGATTATTGCACCAAAAGTGCAGTAAGATTTTACTCAACAAAATTACTGATTAATACTGTATATATAAAATTTATTCTGAAGCAGGTGTGTTTTTGAGAGAACCTCTGATGTTTACTCAGTCAGTTTTTCTGATCTGCTATACTTGCTAATAACACAAAAGCATCTTTTTGTCAATTCATACAGAGCACTGGCAGTAGACACAGCCAAAGAAGTGTTTACTATGAATGCTGTGATTGTTTTCAAACTGTATGAATGACTGGACTTTTACCATGATATCCAAAAAAGTTTCAAAAAAGGCAACTGGACTGGTAGAGGTTTTTGAGAAGACATTTCACCACTCATCTGAGTAGCTTCTTCAGTTCTAGAAATTTATTTGAACCCTTTTCGGATATACCATGACCTGGATGACTGAGAACCTTCACAGACACTTTTACCAAGACCCAACCGTCCTGAAACACCACATGTCTGATTTACATGCTCAGTAATTCATCTAATAAAACACTAAATGCTTTCATACATTTTCAGCAGTCTAAACCATCTAAGCATTGCAACCCTCTATAACTGACACAAATCCCTGAGGAGCCCAGAGGACAGTGCTTACATTTTGCAGCCACTTACAGCTAATAAGTGTTCGTTCAAGTTCAACCTTTCGTAATAACGCCACATACATGAAGCAAAACTTTATTCAATAGGAGGTCTTGTCTTGGCTTAAGACAAGACAAGATGAGACAAGAAACTGATAGTTTGACAAAACAATATACACTATCTACCTTTTCCTGAAGATTTCCACAAGCATGTCCACAGCATTAACTGTATAATAACTGAGCAAATTCTATCCACTGACACCATGTAGTACAACCAATTAACCAACTACACTCAAAGAGTATTTTGAGGTGGTATTGTCAGACTTTACCATTTTAAGTAGTATAATAATGTCAAATGAGTCAATTGATTTTTCATCGTGCCATGAAAATATGTGGTTTTCTAGTTTTCTAGTTGCCGTTGGTGAATAAAATCACAAAACTTACTTGGTGATACCATTCTCTTTGTAGATAACTCTGTAGAATCCCACCACAGAGCCATTAAGCCAACCCTGAAAGTCCAGACTAAGGATATACACCTCTTCTTGGTCAGTAACAGACAGCTCCTCCGTGGCCTCCACAACCACATATTCCTGAGGTTTGTATTCAAAACAGCTTTTCACTGCTACTTCCCTCTCCCCGCCTGCACTGTTTAGAAACTTCAGCCTGGGTAGAGTGCTGACAAATGTCTCCCTGATGTGGAGCCAAAGATGACGGGTAGGCTTTCCGACTTTCACATGGATAGCCACAGTGCCGGAATAGGTGTCATCAATAAGGTTTGGCTCCAGGTGCAGGTCATAATGGACTGGATTTACATAGCTGGGCAAACGGAAATTCCTCCAGTCCCCGCTGGAATCTGTGGAAGGTGCACATGGCCCTCTGCCAGGTAGAGGGGGCTGTGTAGGCCCCGCTGTAGGTGCTGGTGTGGAGGGGGTGGAAGAGAGGCCCACTCCAAGGCCCACTGCCAAAGAGCACACTGCCACCATCACACAAATGATGACTACGTGCTTACCTTGAATGCAATAACGCTTCTGCTGCTTCTCTAAAACCATGCTTTCTACCATGGTGACTTCCCTCCTAAAAACTTCTCTGGAGAAAAACACAACTTTTTAAAGCGAGAGCTGCAGGCTTTGGCTCCAGTTCATGTATGTGTGTAAGCTGATCCAAAGCTTGCCTCTGTGGTGCTGAGGGGTGGAGAAACAAAAGAGGAGGAGAAGGAAGGATCTGTCGGTGGAGAGAATCTCACATATTGAACATGGTGTTGTTAACACCCCTAGTCCAGTGAAACATCTACAATATGCTGGTAAATCAGTAGCTAAACTTTCTATGTGTTGTGTTGTTTACTATGTAACTGAACAGGAATATAACATGAACTGCAACTGACTAAAAATATTCACTGTGTGTATGTTTGTGTCTGAATTTGTTCTGTATTTCAGTCACCCGAGTGTCTTTAATTGCAAAGTGACATAGTTGTGGTGGAATCCGCTGACAGTGGCTACACAGGGAAGAGTTTATTGTTTGGACATGTGTCTACAATTGCTCTTTGCTCATAATTGGTTGCAACAGAAACAGTGAAATAATGCAATTGTATTGCTGTAACAGCGGCATGTCAACAGCAGATCTTACACTTTCAAATGATATAATGACTGTGGACATGTGATTTATATATTTGATGTTTAAATGAAATCACCAAACTGGCAGGGTTGAGCCCTATCTACTGCTTGGACGTGTGCCTGTAATTGTTCTTAAGTCAGACAAAACAATATAGAAGACAGCCTGTAAATCGGTAGCTGAAGGCAGCAAAAAAAATAAAATAAAATGTTGAGTAAATTTCAGTGAGTCTTGTTCCTACGAAAATGTTTTCTTTGTCTCATGTTCTTCTTAGGATACATAGCCAAATAAATCTTTAAATCTTTAATTTATCTGGGACATCTGGTCCATGTTTATTCTGGGTACTGTTCCAAGTAGTTTTTCCTCACTTGCTTTAGAAGTCTCTGAAATGAATTCCAAACCCACCTTTGTCTTAAAGCGGGGTCTTAGTGAGGCCTTTGCAATGAAGGGTAGGGCCAAAACAGGGACATTTTATTCTTTGGTGTGAGGGTTGTGAATCTTTTGAACCAATCTTAAGAGGAGGCTCAAGGATCAGGGAACCTTTACATCGAATTGTTTTACTCTTCTTCTCTGTTACTCTTCTTCATAAGGAAGATGAGGAAATGAGTATTATCCTCTAAACTTCACAGCAACTCTTACAGATGCACAGTGGAGAGCATCCTGACAAACTCCATCACAGGTTGGTATGGGAGCTGCACCATTCAGGACAGGAAAGCTCTCCAGTGTGTCATTACGGCACAATTTGTCTGTGAAGCAGCATTCCCATCATAACAGGACATATACAAAGAGGGCACACAACAACATCAAGGACCTAGCGTGCCCACCCACTGCACATACTGTTCACACTCCTGTCAGATGCTATAGAAGTGTGAGAGCAAGGACACCCAGACTATAAAACTGTTTCTATCCATAGGCCATTCGACTACTGAATCATCACCTATTGACTGCAATTTAAAACCTTTTAACATACATACATAAAATAACCTAATATATGTGATGCCTGTAATAGAAATTTTAATTTCTTTGTCTCAGCCACTAGAGACGGCCAACTTCCCCCCTTCCTAACATGAGATACTGGGCCCTTTTGTCTTTGTGGATTGTGATGTCTGGACTCAGCTTTTCACTTAAGTGCAAGATCCTGCAGGATGCTCCAGGTGTAAAACACTCCAACGAGGGGTCGGCGTCGCTACCTGCAATAGACAAAGGGTGTGGCAACACTTCCCAGTGGGGCCACCCCTGCAGCAGACCAAGGGATGCAAATGGGGTGTTCCTCAGGTATAAATGTTTAGGTTACCCCACATTCGGGGTCTTTCTTCGCTTTTGACCGCTCGCGTGTTGATTGACCTTTTCTTTGCAAAGAAAATAAAACCTTGTCGGCCGGCAGAAGTCTCCATTTCATTCTTCACCAGCAGCAGAGGAAGAGGAAGACAACTTCCACAACATGCCCAACCAGCATTAACCTTTTCAGTCATTTGAGCTACAGTGGTTTGTCAATTCGATGAAGACAAAATGTTTTGATGCTTAACATATTAGCATCCCCTGGGTCATATGCAGCCCAGAACCAACCCCAGTTGTCCAGCCAGTGATCCAGCCCAGCTGAACTCTACTGAATTTAACTGAAGAAATGCAAATGGCAACTTGTTTCGCAAGATTCCAGGAATTCCTACAGTGTTTCAGCACCATCCCTTGTAGCTTTTGCATTGTTTTGGGCGTAGTGCCTATGGGCTCAATTTTGTGTCAAAAAGTTGAAAGAATACTTTTAAAACAGCAAGCAAAAAATTACAACTCAAAATACCAAATAAAAAAAATCAAACAAAAAAATTAAATTCAATTAAAAAATACAAGATTGCAATGAAATCATTTTAGTAATCGTGTAAAATATTTGTCTTTGCTTCTTTCTCAGTTTTGTTTGATGCTGTTTTCTTTGATTACGATTCCAGCCTTCTCGTTTGCGCTCCCTGATTTTTTTTTTTTTTGTAGGCTATCAGTTCCAGCTGATTTGTTTATTATCCTGCCCGGACAGGCTTCAGCATCATAACATGAAATGATGTTGACAGTGCACGAGTCTGTTTTTCCATCACTTGCTACAATTGTTGATGGTCTGTATCTTAGAGAGTATATTGCGGTTTTGACACAAATGTGACTGGTGGGTGGGATTTCCACGGGTGCATTGCCATTGGCCATTTATGTTTGACGGACAGCTAAGCAAGCGTATGAAGCGTATGCCGTACTCTGCTTCTGATTGGTTCTAACAACGTCATCACCGGCGCGACACAGCGTACCTGTTACTATGGCTACAATCCCCTGAAGAATGGCAGGATGCAGTCCGAGGTAAGGCAGTACATGTCTATAGTTTACGATTCAGTTAAGACCTTGTAAAAGCAGTTCTACCTGCAGTGGCTGTTTATTCTCAGATTTCACACTTAATATATCTGTACTTAAAATTACCTATGTATTGAAAAGATCAGTACATTGGTGGGTAAATAAGGATGCTGAAATGTTAGTGTTATCTAACCCTACTGTTTCTTCCAGCCCCCAGAGAACATCCCAGAGAGTGGTGACCCTGAGGATGGAGTGGTGGTGACAGAGATTCCCTGCCCCCTGTCAGAGAGGAACTTTGTCATCCTGCAAGAGGCAATAAATCCCATCCGTCTCACCACTATGCCATAAGGACCTGTACAGACAAACACGGCATCTTGTTCGCAGCCTGTCCTAAAATAAAATGAAATGTACAAAACTCTGTAATATGTAAGTATATCTCACTTGTACCTAGTTCTTGTTCACACCTAGAAGTGTGTCTGAATTTGTGTAGTTTTAGTAGTTTTAGTTTATTTCCAAAATTTATGCTGCCAAATATGTCTGATGTCTGACTGGCCATAACAAATAAAAAAACCCATTGGACGTTCAGCTTGTGGTACAATAAACAACACAAAACTACTAGAAGTCTTTATATCTTTATTTAGAAAAACAATGCCGTATTTCTTGACATTTCAAAATGTTGAGAACATATTAACACCTAACAGGTAATGCAGGTAAGGTGGAGGGCGACCCTGAGTAGTTCCATTGAGCCCAATGGAAACACATGGCACATGGCAACATGGAACACATCTTTGAAGTCACTGTATGTGCTCATGTGAGTAACGGGGAAACAGATTGTATTTGTGCAGGCACTGACCACAGGATAGCAAATTCTGTGTCCAGGCATTTTTTCGCTACAGTTGTGCTCAAATGTTAGATTAATTTTAAAATCTGCCCTTTCGGACGGTAGAAGTGGCTTGTGTCTTTGGCCTGTGAGCCACTGCAGGACCATGGGGATGTTCAAAGACTTTCCTTGGTCACCTGGGGCCAGCGCATCAGGATTTCCTGGATCTGCATGAAACCAAAAACTTTATTAGTTTAAAGGCAGACTATGCAACATTTTCAAGTTAATTAATCACCTTCATGAGTCAGCCTCTCAGAAAATCTGCCTTTCTGTACCTCAGTACAAACCCACGTTTGTAATGACTGTTTTCATTTTGTCTTCTGAGATGAAAAACATTCAAAGCGTGAGGGGGGATAAAACAACATTTTTATGACAGTGTGTATTTTCAGGCAGGCATCTCTGCAGGCACCACCACAAACTGCCTAGTGTGGCTTTAAAGAGGAGGAAGTAAGGATAAGGCCTCAATTAAATATAAGTTGGCACAATCATGAAAAATATTATTTAGTGTCTAGTTGTGCTTATACATCTCAATTAATTTACGTGTGTTCACTACCCAGTGAACCAAGAATCAAACCTGTGTCCTGAAGGTCTTCCAAGAAATCTTGGAGGAAGTTCAAGATTGCTGTCGCTCATGTCAGGTGAGATGATGCTCATTATATAATCTGCATCAGGCTGAAAAAGACATAATGGCAAAAAAAACACATAGAACACACAATTAGGAGCTAAAAAACAGGCCTGACACTAAAAGCTGATGAAGTAGACAAAGATGAATCCTTACTTTATCGTCATCCTGTTTGGGGATGAACAGCGGTGCACAGATCAGTGTCTGCCTTTCAATGATGTCAAGAAAGTCATAGACCTTGAGGCCATTTCTTATTTGTTGTAGCATTGGTATCAGGCGCAAGGTAGCATGAAGAACAATTGCTCTGTTAAGTAGAAGAATAGTGGTTTTTAAAAAATTGTATACTGTAGAAATTGTAAAGGACTGAGATGGTGACGACAATTTCTCACATTACAGACACGAATGAGTGTGCCGTTTTTATTCGCGAAAACAAGAACACTGAATTCAACATGGTGCTGCCTGTATGAAACTCTGCTGACCAATTTCTATGGAAATTACCTTATTATAGCATCCTTTTTGTCCACCTGCAGTGCTCCTGTGTAGCCACAGTTAATGATGTCATCTGTTAGGTCTGTTAAATCAGCTGCTGCCTCCACCTAAAAATAGTGCAACACACATACAGTTGTGTTCAAAATTATTCAACCCTGTTATGGATTTTAGGGAATTCAATATATATTTGCAATTGTGTTCATAATGAACCCTTTCAAGGGCTTGTTAATAAGGTAAATGCAACTAAAAATACAAAAATAGTTATTAACAGTGTCAAATGTACTTTTTGTGATTTCTTCATTGACAAATATTCAACGACTTAAAGATTACCACTACTTAACAACAGCAATTTACTTACCGTACATTTTCTTTGCTGGAATGGTTATAACAGAGAACTTTGTGGTTATAACTTCTTCTTCTTCTGTTTGGCGGTATTTTGGTCAGAACTGTGTCGCGCCGGTGATGACGTTGTTAGAACCAATCAGAAGCAGAGTACGGCATACGCTTCATACGCTTGCTTAGCTGTCCGTCAAACATAAATGGCCAATGGCAATGCACCCGTGGAAATCCCACCCACCAGTCACATTTGTGTCAAAATCGCAACCAAAAAATCAGGGAGCGCAAACGAGAAGGCTGGAATCGTAATCAAAGAAAACGGCATCAAACAAAACTGAGAAAGAAGCAAAGACAAATATTTTACACGATTACTAAAATGATTTCATTGCAATCTTGTATTTTTTAATTGAATTTAATTTTTTTGTTTGATTTTTTTTATTTGGTATTTTGAGTTGTAATTTTTTGCTTGCTGTTTTAAAAGTATTCTTTCAACTTTTTGACACAAAATTGAGCCCATATAGTGCAAGTTCATTTAAACTCTGAAAGGATTGACACTTACTTAATTACTTTACCATCAAGTTTAAATGCCAAACATGTTTAATTTGCCATGAGTGTGTTGGAGTATTAAGACTTTTATTCACTTAAATGCACTTTGCAATGTGCCATATAGCTACAACTGTGCACATTTTTATGCACTTTAAGATATGCTTATGGAATTTAATTTTAGTTTTTGCATTCTATTTATTTTATTTTTATTTAAGTGAATAAACATTTCTTCTACACACGGTTCTTTTCAATTACAGTTCTGTTATGTTTTATGCAGTTTGATGTCATGTTATTTGTCAAGTTACCAAATTTTAAGAAAATAAGATATAAGATGATACGATAAGATAATAATGTATCCCACAGTGGTTTAAAAATTTATATTTTTGATAACATTGATCTGTATTGGTTTGAAATATGCCATCTCTGCTTGTAATAGAATAACAGTGATAGGACATAAACAGCAGCTTGGGCTCCTCCTGACGCTTCGGAATAGTCACCAGATGGCCACATCGAGCACGCAGCCCCGATGACAACAGCATATCCTGAGGGAGCGCTTCAGTGCGTCAGAACGCAAACAAAAAAGTCACGGAGCAGAGTCCACACGGGACGCTGTTATTGCAGATATTTGTTCTCCATGTTAGCGACGCTAGCAATAATGCAGAGGTCTTATGACAACATCCCGACTTGGTTGGGGCTCTCGTCGATTGGCATTCTGCATTTTTTCATACTTTGTCTGACACCTGTAATGTTACACCCGCAGTGTTTGGATTTTAAGCCGCCCTTTCGTCCGCTGAGGGAACTAGAGTTCTGCATAATGTACAAAGACTTTGGCTGTTGTGATTATCAAAAAGACCAGGAGCTGCTAACTAAATACTACCAGATTATGGATAATCTTGATTCCCAAGAATACATCAGCTGCGCGGGTTTCATACTGGAGTTGCTCTGCCAGGTAAGCGTGCATGGACAAAGGTTACTTGGCATAGTCCAAATGTTTTCATGCGACCAAACACAGAACAACTTCATCTTAAATAAACATAAGGTGACCTGCCACGACCCATGACTAGATTTTCTTAATTGTAAAACAGGGGAACAATTAAACATGCTCATATTCATTTCGTAAAACGTCAGAGAAATCCTAAATGCAAAGAGCTGTTAAACGCAGTCACAGAGTTTTTAAAACCAAAGCTCATACCAGTCACAGAGTTAAAGATGTAAACTGAGATATAAAGGGGAGCTTTGAGAACTCTGACTGAACAGCTAGGTATCAATGATGAGATGATGTGAGGGGCCATTAGGGACATTATTCAGAATTAGCCTCTCACATACACACGTCAAATGCAAAACTCTTACACACACATGTCAAACGCTCTCGCATACACACGTCAAATGCTCTCACGTATACTTGTCAAACGCTTTCACATACACACGTCAAACGCTCTCACATTAACACGTCAAACGCTTTCACATTAACATGTCAAATGGTCTCACACTAACACGTCAAACGCTCTCACATTAACATGTCAAATGGTCTCACATTAACACGTCAAACGCTTTCACATTAACACGTCAAACGCTCTCACATGAACACGTCAAACGCTTTCACATTAACACGTCAAACGCTTTCACATTAACACGTCAAACACTCTCACATTAACATGTCAAATGGTCTCACATTAACATGTCAAACGCTCTGACATTTATACGTCAAATGCTCTCACATATACATGTCAAAATGCCCTCACATATACATGTCAAAATGTGCTCACATATACGTACACGTTAAATGCGCTCACATACATGTCAAAATGCGCTCACATATACACGTCAAATACGCTCACATATACATGTCAAAATGCACTCACATATGTCAAATGCCTCACATATACATGTCAAAATGCTGTCACGTTAACATGTCAAAATGCCCTCACATATACACGTCAAAATGCTGTCACATTAACGTGTCAAATGCGCTCACATACACACGTCAAAATGCGCTCACATTAACATATCAAAACTAAATAAAAACGGAAGGCGTGAGTAGAAAAGGAAGTCGTTTGAGTAGAAAAGGAAGGCAGTCACGTGATTCCAATGACGTGCAAATTTCAGATGGGAGGGCAGGAAGTGTCTTGCAGGCAGGATACCGGCAGGACAACGGCAGGAAAATGTTCAAATTTTGTGTAGTATATGGCTGTACTAACCGGGGGAAAAAAAAAAAGAAAAAAAAAAAGTGTCTTTAGAATTCCCAAAGTGCTAACCCACAAAGGGGATCATCTTAAAAATCGACGACGGACTTCACTGAAAAACTTGAGAGCGGAGTCCGACAACGCCTGCAGTGACCACTTCGTGAAAGGTAAGGCTACAGTGATTAAGCTACTTACAGAGCTGGCTAACACTGTCATAAATACAGTGCAGGGTATTATAATATTATTACAACACAGCTATACATTTCTGATTACCCTCTGGAGTTCTAACGTTAAGCTATGTGGCTATCTCCAGTGTCTTTGTTTTTAGCATTTTTAGCTACCGCAACCAGTTGTTCTCAAATTGATGACATTGTCTGTCTATGTACAGTTCAGTCTTGGTAGTCTGGACAGATTCGTCTAACAACGAAAAATATTGTCAGATCTGTGATTGAGATGGCCACTTAATATGAAAACGGTGGAGAATTATATCATAGACTAATAACATGATGTAAACTGCAGTTATCCCTCCTTACTCTCAGTGCATGGTGTTCATCGCATTTATTTTTATCTAGGCTGTCCAAGTGCTGTCACAGATGTACGGTTAATCTTGGCTACCAGAGAGGTAAACCAGTGACGGAGGCATCACGTCAACACGAAAGATTGAGGGCCAGAAAAGGTGATCAGACCAACACTGATGCAGAAGCGACGTGCACCGACACCACAGATGCATTGCTCCACCTCGGTGAAATACAGAATAATGCATGGAGGCTGCATGGAGCCATGTTACATTAACTGTTTTGATAACTATGTATCATACCGATGTATTTGTTTACCTCAGAATTCATCCTAAACAATTACCATCACCTTGATGAATACAATTTGTAAATTATACAACTAACCTATCTTACTCCCTCTCATCCTCTTTGCCAAAAATGTTCTATACATGAAACTCCTAAAATGTTTTAATGCTATTACTTGAGTAAATTTATTTGAATCAGTTGAGTTACTTTTGTGAGTCTGTTTTTACACAAGTATCTGTTCTTCCAATTGAGTAAAGAAGATGTGTACTTTTGGCTCCTCTGTATATTTTACACGCGTTTTTATATTTGTTTTCTTACAGATACTTATTAAAAATATTTCATACTTTGTCTAGAAACTGTGTCATAATATCCCCAAATCATCCTGATATACTTACTTCCAGCTAAAGATGATAGACAATATTGAGTTATCACCCTGCCATACTTAATTCATAAAAGTTATTTAAATTGAGATCACAAAGTGGCCTTGGCATATTTCGGAAACCCATTTATTTTTTTAGTGATGGATAAGATTTTGACCTGTTATGGTCACATTCTATGAAAACCTATATACCTACATACATGTATAGACATGAGAACATATAAACATTTGATTCATTTTGACAATGTTGGAGAGTGGGTGATAATAGTTAGATATCCACTTGCACTTTTCCAGTGTTGGAGGGGAGGGGAGATGGGAGTTTGCCCAACCAGTCCACATGTGCTTTGTGGATCTGGAGAAGGCTTACGACCGTGTCCCCAGGAGCATCCTGTGGGGGGTGCTCCGGGAGTATGGGGTGGATGGCTCCTTACTAAGGGCCATTCAGTCCCTGTACCAAAGGAGTGGGAGTTTGGTCCGTGTAGCCGGTAGTAAGTCGGACTTGTTCCCAGTGAGGGTTGGACTCCGCCAGGGCTGCCCTTTGTCACCGGTTCTGTTCATAGTTTTTATGGACAGAATTTCTAGGCGCAGCCGGGTGGGGGAGGGTATCGAGTTCGGTGGGCGGAAGGTCTCGTCTCTGCTGTTTGCGGATGACGTGGTCCTTTTAGCTTCATCGAGCAGCGACCTTCAGCTCTTGCTGGGGCAGTTCGCAGCCCAGTGTGAAGCGGCTGGGATGAGGATCAGCACCTCCAAGTCTGAGGTCATGGTCCTCAGTCGGAAAAGGGTGGACTGAAGTGGAGGAGTTCAAGTATCTCGGGGTCTTGTTCACGAGTGAGGGTAGGAGGGAGCGTGAGATCGACAGGCGGATCGGGGCGGCATCTGCAGTGATGCGGATGCTTAACCGGTCTGTTGTGGTGAAGAGAGAGCTAAGCCGAAAGGCGAAGCTCTCAATTTACTGGTCGATCTACGTCCCCATCCTCACCTATGGTCATGAACTTTGGGTAATGACCGAAAGAATAAGGTCGCGAATACAAGCGGCCGAAATGAGTTTCCTTCGCAGGGTGGCCGGGCTCAGCCTTAGAGATAGGGTAAGGAGCTCGGACATACGGGAGGAGCTCAGAGTAGAGCCGCTGCTCCTCCACGTCGAGAGGAGCCAGTTGAGGTGGCTAGGGCATCTGGTAAGGATGCCTCCCGGACGCCTCCCTGGAGAGGTGTTTCGGGCATGTCCCACCGGAAGGAGACCTCGGGGACGACCTAGGACACGATGGAGAGACTATATCTCTCGTCTGGCCTGGGAACGCCTGGGGGTTCCTCCGGAGGAGCTGGATGAAGTGGCTGGGGAGAGGGCTGTCTGGGTTTCCCTTCTGAAGCTGCTGCCCCCGCGACCCGGACCCGGATAAGCGGGAGAAGACGAGACGAGACGAGACTTTTCCAGTGTACAAGATTCACTCTTTCATTTTAACACCAGCTTCAATGGCAAACAGAACTGCTCCAACATGTGAGCAGGATTCTGACAATCTGTTGGTAAAAAGGACAAAGAAAAGGAATTATGCAGTTACAGATCCAATCTGTTTTTCCACAGTGACATGCACAGTGATACTATAAAGCATGGGTCATCAAACTACGGTCCGCGGCCTATTTTTTTAAATTGCTTTTTGGAAAATAATAGCATGTCTGCATCTGGTATTTTGTTGATTTGTTCAGTTAAAAATTGATATTTAGTTATAAAATTAACTATTTGCTGAATTTTCATCACATGCTCGCGATCATAGCCGCAGGAAAACCCACACAGCAAAAGGACTGCGCGGCGGATCTGCCGCGGATGTATGGCGGCTTCCGGAACGGACCCGCGAAACGGACCCGTATCGGGGTCCAGATGCACTCAGGAACGGATCCGCTACGAAGGCGGATCGCGGATCCGCCGTGGCTCCGCTCCGCATCCGCGATTAAAGCCTCACCTCCAAATTGATACATACATGGGGCGGCTGTGGCTCAGTAGGTAGAGCGGGTTGTCCACGAACCAGAGGGTTAGCGGTTCGATCCCCGGAATGTGCCACATGTCGAAGTGTCCTTGAGCAAGACACTGAACCCCCAGTTGCTCCCAGTGCGTGGCACTGGTGTGTGAATGTGTGCGTGCTTGTGTGAGTGAATGGGTAGATGTGTCTATGACTGTAAAGCGCTTTGAGTACCAATAGGTAGAAAAGCGCTATATAAAAGCAAGGCCATTTACCATTTACCATCCGCCGCGGACCCGCAGCTGACTCATAAAGGCTCATCCGGCCCGGGGCCGTTTTGGACCCGTTTATCTCATTTTCAAAATCCCTTCTGTTCATGTTGTGTGCAGGGGGTGCTGAGAAAAAAGAAAGCTCTGCGCTGTAACTCACAACATTAATAAAAAAATATATATAGGCTATATAAACCAGCACGGCTTGACTCCTACACCACGGCAATATTGTTACATGCAGCGGTGTCACATAGTCAACTGCGTTATATATTCACGAAGCCATCCAATGAAGCATGTGTAGCCTACGTAGTATACGCACTGTTATCGCATTATTAGAAATAAAGAGAAAATCATGAAACGCAAATTCGAAGATAATTCAGAGCTGATTGGTCGAAGGTTTGTAATAACAATGAACCCGGAGCCTCGGCCACATTAATTAAGCGTGCAAAAATCTTAACTTGCACAAAACAATATTACACATACATAGTGGAACCAGAACAAACAATGTGTCACAGTCCGTGTAACTGTTCATGGTGCTGATCACTTTGGCAACAGTAAACTATTTGTCACAGCTGTCCATATAACTGTGGTGCTGAACACCGTGAGTAAAGACGTGCTGCGCGTTTGCACGTGATTTGACGCCTGCATCACACAACTCCAAATGTGGCCTTCCTCTCAGACAGTTTTAACTTTTAGCATTTCCCCCACTTTTTTCCACTTTATTTCGTGTATTTATTTTTGGGTAAATACATTTTTGGCAGCACCCCTACTTCCCGCGGTACTGCTCGAGATCAAGCAGCAGACAGCGTATGCGAGGAGAACTGCCAGTGTTCAGGACAGCAAAATGGCTAGCAATAAAGTTTGTTGCTCAAGTGTTGATATAGTTGTGTGGATATAGTAGTGGGGACGGCTGTGCCAGGCTAGTAATCTCTACAACACAATGCTGGTGGTCATTTTGGTCTGAGTCATACAATTCTATGTTGTATAGCTGACCAGGCCCCGGCCCCCCATCACAGTCAGGAACGATAATGTGGCCCCCAGAGAAAAAAGTTTGGTGACCCCTGCTATAAAGTAACAAACAACTGACGGACTGTTTTGTTTATGTTGCTGAGAACCTAATTAAGTTGTGCTTCTCTGCTTTTTGAACATACTCTTAAACACCAGACAGTCCTCTATGATATGATATATCACACATTGTCACTTTACCACAGACACTAAAGTCAATATAAGCCAATATCTCACTGAAAACAAACTACCGTAATTTCCGGACTACAAGGCGCACCTGAATATAAGCTGCACCAGCAAAAGTTTGGGGGAAAATACAGATTGATCCATATATAAGCCGCACCCGACTATAAGCCGCTGGTGTTTTAATGCCTAATTACCGTAAGGGTTTCTTCGAGGGGGGATTGACGGGACAGAAATGACTTTTTGGAAACGCAAAGCGTCCCATTTATTTACATTTGAGAAACACAATAAATATTTCAGTCAGTCAAACAATCAATCAAACAATCAATCAAACAAACAATTAAAACAATCAATCAAACAATCGGTGCTCTCCTAGTGCACTTCCTGCAGTCATAGTACCGTAGTAGTACAGTATAACAAAAACAAAGCTTACAACGCTTGACAAGGCAACAACGTTAAATGGCTAAATTTAATTCGTTTTTAAAAGTACTTGCCTGTAACACGGCAGCAAAAGTGCAGTAACCCGACTGCTCAACAAAATAACCAGCATCTTTTTTGAAAACAGCCAACACGGCAGTAAAGGTGCAGTTACACGGACGTTTACTGTATCAAAGTAACCAGCCTACTATACCAGAAAAGTCAGCCAAATCGATCAACATTGACTTAAAAGCAGCTCTCATACTGTATTTGGGCTCACTTGGTTTCTTTTTCTCTCGTTACCTGGCTCGACCTGACCTGTCTCGCTCTTGCGCCCCCTGGTGACCGTTAGCTGTAAAAATCCATAAATAAGCCGCACCGCTGTATAAGCCGCAGGGTCCAAAGCAAGTGACAAAAGTAGCGGCTTATAGTCCGGAAATTATGGTATAGTATTCTCACAATAGCTCTACTGTCACATTGTCATGTTCAAACAACTGGACAAATTACTAAAGCAGGGGTAAGGTGGCCTAATTTTGAATGTTTACATGTTGATTTGGTGTCATTTATTATGACGTACCCATCCATACATTTGCAATGTGCTGTAACAACTTCTCCGTTGTCCTTAGCCACGACCCACATTTTCAACGGTGTGTCAGTAGACCTCTGACAATGGTTGACCTAGAAATATTAGGTAGAAACCAGTTGGCATGTAATGCAGTGGTTCCCAAACTTTTTCTGCTGAAATAAATGTTTTTTTACTTCACACATTGTAATTAATACAAACCTCAACCTTTTCTGAACAAATAAAAGTAAACTTTCCTGTGTAATTATGTGGGAACCACTGATGTAACGTTACATTAAAGTTGAAACAGCAATGTAAAGAGAGTGAATTACATTTACTCACCCGGGCAAAAATAAGCCAGGAGTCTTTCAGTGCTGCTTTGGATCCGAGGCCGCTGACCCAATTGCCTTCATTTGGCTAGCGGTGTAGTAGGAGGTCTGGAGGATGAATAATTTGTGATGTCGATGGCCTCCATACGAGGCAAGTCTGACAACAGGTACGAAAAAACACCTTTACTTAGTGTGTATGGGTCATATCCTACATATATTTCTACTTCTAATACCTGCTACGTGCAGGATCACCCTACTCGGCGTTTCCATCATTTCTATTAAATACCCTTCTCCACTTCCTGCCCTCCCATCTGAAATTTGCGCGTCATTGGAATCACGTGACTGCCTTCCTTTTCTACTCAAACGACTTCCTTTTCTACTCAAACACCTTCCGTTTTTATTCAGTTTTGACATGTTAATGTGAGCACATTTTGAAATGTATATGTGAGCGCATTTGACATGTTAATGTGACAGCATTTTGACATGTACTGTATATGTGAGCGCATTTTTATTATTTGACGTATAAATGTAAGAGCGTTTGACATGTTAATGTGAGACCATTTGACTTGTTAATGTGAAAGCGTGTGACGAGTTGATGTGAAAGCGTTTGACGTGTTAATGTGAAATCGTTTGACATGGTAATGTGATAGCGTTTGACGTGTTAATGTAAAAGCGTTTGACGTGTGTATGTGAGTGTTTTCCGTGTGACGTGTGTATGCAAGAGCGTTTGACGTGTGTATGCGAGAGCGTTTGACGTGTGTGTGCGAGAGGCTAATTCTGAATAATGTCCCTAACGGCCCCTCATATCAGTGGGCTATTGCATATTTAGTGTTCTCATGACAAACCCACTGGGCCAACCTGCCTCTCTCCATCCTGTAGTCCTACCCTTAGTTGAATAGTGAAAAATGTCATATTTTTTACAATGTGACAAGAAGTTGATCAAAAATTAAAAGACAGTACTGAAATTATATGCCAATAATATGAACACTTACTACTGTAAACATTCCTCCTCTTCTTGTAAATGCCATACATCTACAGTATTCTGTTACTGCCAAAAATGTAATGTGAATGACAAATGTAACTGTAACCGTATATTATATAAAGCACCGAACAGCCTCTTTCAGCTCAGTGTTTTGGTTTAACGGCACAAGACAAGACACAGGATGTGCAGACATAAATTAACCTCATTGACTCTATTTGAAAAGACCCATGTGACAACACCTATACCTTTGGATTGGGGTTAAATTTATGTAGAGGATTTTGAGGCTGAGTTATGGTTAAGCATAGTGAAAATGAGCCAGACATGTGATGTTGAGGCTGACAGCATGTGTGACACCCATTTGTAACTCAAACTGCCCACACTCCTTACTATGGATAACTTTCAGCATTTTTCCATAACTGTTATTTAAGTATTTTATTTTTATGTGACTGTCACTTTTATCACATGTTGTTGTGTCAGTTTGTACTAAGCTGTAAACATGTTTATTTCCACTGTAATTTTGGCATTTTAACATAGGAGGTCTATAGCGATTGTGTAGACCTTTAGAGCCTAACCTCATGTAAGCCATTTACTGCAGTTTTAAGCACTTCCACATTGGCTTGATTTTTAACCAGAGGTTTTTTGCTTGGTTAAACATAACATGACTTAAGTAGAATAATACTAATATCCTGTATACAGTACTCCTCCTCTCATCATATATCTTCTCCATCTGTCTGTGATATCAGGAGTGTTCTCCCTTTGCAGCCCACCTCTTTGATGCCGAAGACCCAAGCACACCGGTCAGAACCATCCCTGGTCTCTGCCCCAACTACTGCTCACAGTTTTGGAAAAAGTGCCAATTCACCATACCTCTCTTGTCTGATGACCCACATATGGCGAAAGTCAAAGAAGACCAGAGTCGGCTCTGCCAATACCTGGAGCTAGATGATGTGGACTACTGCTATCCTCATCTGCTCAGCAACCAGAAGCTCACCCAAAACCTGGGCCAGGTTCAGTCAGACTCAGACGGTTGCCTGCAGCTGTGCCTGGAAGAAGTGGCCAACGGGCTGCGAAATCCGCTAGCTATGGTGCATGCCAATGATGGCACACATAGGTTCTTTGTGGCAGAACAGGTGGGCTTGGTGTGGACCTACCTTCCTGATCAGTCCAAATTGGAGAGACCATTTTTAAATATTACTAAAGCAGTCTTAACATCATCATGGGAAGGTGATGAAAGGGGCTTTCTTGGACTCACTTTTCACCCCAAGTACAAGTACAATGGGAAGTTGTATGTATATTACTCAGTAGAGATTGGTTTTGACGAGAGGATCAGGATCAGTGAGTTCCGTGTGTCAGCCAATGACATGAATGTGGTAGATCATGCCTCTGAGCGGTAGGTATGCTTTCTAGATGCAAGTTTAAAAAGGAGTACCTGCTTTTTCAATGACCTGAAATGCTAACAACATTTATTTTACACCAGTTTTCAAAGAAACAGTCTTTGTGCACACATGGTTTATACCTGATCCTTTCCCTTTTTTATTAGTTTTTTCCATTTTATTCCCAGAGTTATTTTGGAGATTGATGAACCGGCATCCAACCACAATGGAGGACAGCTGCTATTTGCAGATGATGGCTACTTGTACATTTTCACAGGTGATGGAGGAATGGCTGGAGACCCATTTGGAGAATACGGGAATGCTCAGAACAAGTAAGGAAATCAGATAGATAGACAGATTAGAGATCATAAATTACTGTTTGATCCATGTATGTTTCAACACATAGTCATTTTTTTTTCTTAATTTTAGCTATTTAAGTTGAACAATATGTGTATTGTTCAACTTAAATTCATCCTCTAACTTTAGTAGTTGAATATACACATTCAACTACTAAAGTTAGAGGATGAACATGGGCTTAAAATTTTGATTTTGACTCTGGTTTCATTTGAGAGTATTTTTGGAGAATATTAGATTTTTCAACAACTCAAATGAGACAAAGACGATTTACTTCTAATAGGGTGTGAGAGAACGGAGCATGTAACAGTCTGAATATATGTGAATCAAATGGTATGTCTAAATTTATAAAATTTTGCAAAATAATTTATGAAGAATAATTGCATGTTTCTGTACATTTGACATAAAAGATACTTTATTGTACTCTGTTACATCTATTCTAGGTCAGCTCTTTTGGGTAAAGTTCTTCGCATTGACGTGGATGACAACGAGAGAGGACCGTTGTACAGAATTCCTTCAGATAACCCTTTCATACTTGAGCAGGGAGCACGACCTGAGATTTATGCTTACGGTGTCCGTAATATGTGGAGATGCTCAGTGGACCGGGGTGACCCTTTGACCAAAGAGGGCAAAGGCCGAATCTTCTGTGGGGATGTAGGCCAGAACAAGTTTGAAGAAATTGACATTATTGAGAAAGGTCGGAATTATGGCTGGAGAGCAAAAGAAGGCTTTTCCTGCTATGATAAAAAGCTGTGTGCCAACAGCTCATTAGGTAGGCATGCGACATATAGTTATATAATATTATCATTTCTCCAACTCGTTGTTATAGTTATCCATTATCCATTCCTGTCTAAATAGCATACTCATACATTTACATTTTAATTCTCACCCAGAATCAATCCCTTCACTATACAGCAGGGGTCACCAAACTTTTTTCTCTGGGGGCCACATTATCGTTCCTGACTGTGATGGGGGGCCGGGGCCTGGTCAGCTATACAACATAGAATTGTATGACTCAGACCAAAATGACCACCAGCATTGTGTTGTAGAGATTACTAGCCTGGCACAGCCGTCCCCACTACTATATCCACACAACTATATCAACACTTGAGCAACAAACTTTATTGCTAGCCATTTTGCTGTCCTGAACACTGGCAGTTCTCCTCGCATACGTTGTCTGCTGCTTGATCTCGAGCAGTACCGCGGGAAGTAGGGGTGCTGCCAAAAATGTATTTACCCAAAAATAAATACACGAAATAAAGTGGAAAAAAGTGGGGGAAATGCTAAAAGTTAAAACTGTCTGAGAGGAAGGCCACATTTGGAGTTGTGTGATGCAGGCGTCAAATCACGTGCAAACGCGCAGCACGTCTTTACTCACGGTGTTCAGCACCACAGTTATATGGACAGCTGTGACAAATAGTTTACTGTTGCCAAAGTGATCAGCACCATGAACAGTTACACGGACTGTGACACATTGTTTGTTCTGGTTCCACTATGTATGTGTAATATTGTTTTGTGCAAGTTAAGATTTTTGCACGCTTAATTAATGTGGCCGAGGCTCCGGGTTCATTAGTGCCGAGTGCCTATGTCAAGAGGCCCCTCCTCCCATAGGGAGGAGGGTCCTCGTGCCATAGGCACGAGGCCACTCTTGATCTTCTGCGTGTTTCTTTGCAGTTTTATTATTATTATTAATTTTCCGCCCTTTTTTGCCGATTAATGCGGCCCGAACCGGCAAGAGGACCCCAACACATGATATATCGAAACGTGTGTTTTGATCCCGAATCCAATGCTATTACTTGGATAAGCGATAGGTGAGTTTTTCGCGAATTTATTCGCGAAAAAAGGCGAAAAATTTCCCATTGAAATGAATGGGAGACCCCGAAAAATCAACATGCATTTTCAACAATCAACTGCTCTGGCATACTTTCACCCAGAGACTTAATTTAAACTTTAAAACGTAGACACTCTTGTCTTCTCTTCAGAGATTCCCTTCACTTATCGACACCTTTTACCGTTTTTAAACCATTAAGCCTCAAAGTTGTGAAGGTTTTTACTCAAATTTCAGGGTTTATAATGGGTGTGTATTGCGCGGAATGTTCGCGCTAGAGTGGATGACATCATCAGCTAGAGTGAAGAGTAGAGAAGAACATTAGGCAAAAAATAAAATAGAAACTGCTCCGGTGGCCACAAATTTCACACCACAGACATAATTTATACATAGAAACGTAGGAAAATTTGTCTTCTCGCTCACAATTTGTCTGCTAAAGCTGTAAG
Organism: Planiliza haematocheilus; assembly: GCA_005024645.1. NCBI lineage: Eukaryota > Metazoa > Chordata > Actinopteri > Mugiliformes > Mugilidae > Planiliza > Planiliza haematocheilus. Next base: position 807,322 of record SRSE01000487.1, read on the forward strand.
TCTTATAGTTTTGGCATGAGACGCAAAGCTGCGCCAGCAAACCCCTTCCTCGCTCCATAGACTGCAATGTTAAATTTGTGGAGGAAAGCAGAAGCAATCCTTTGTTTTAAATCGCTTTAAATAGCTCACATTTCTACATTTTACCCACAAACTGCATATCTAGACGTTCAGGAAAGCCTCAAGATGCCCAAAGTGAAGTCGGTTCAACGATTGGACACACGGTTTGGCCACAAGGCCTTCCTGTTCGAGGCCGTGGTTTCAGCATTTTCGCCCACTCTAGTCCTTTTCTAACTGATATTCAAACTGGTAACCGTGGCAACCAGGGGCTCCACAGAAAGAGGCGGGAAAACATAAGTAACTGGTCTGTAGGGCGGCCATTTTGGGGCAATGTTAATGGAAACAGCCCACTCGGGAAACTTCTAATGAAGTAACTGGTCTGTGGGGCGGCCATTTTGGCTTTTGGCACCCAAGTTGAACAATGACAGGTGTCTGTCTGTCATTGGCTAGCGCGTCATGCTAATTGCTAACATTAGCGGCTAATGCTAATTTTTAGTAGCTAGAAATTGGTGGTAGCATTAGTGGCAGCATTAGCACGTTAGCGAATAGCATATTAGCAATTAGCATTAGCATGTTAGCAATTAGCATCTACTTAATTTTTAGTGGCTTAAAAGTCATGCTAACACTAAACCAATGTCAAAATAATTGGCTAGCGGATCATGCTAATTGCTAACATTAGCGGCTAATGCTCATTTTTAGTGGTAGAAATTGGTGGTAGCATTAGTGGCAGCATTAGCATGTTAGCGAATAGCATATTAGCAATTAGCATGTTAGCATTAGCATGCTAACAATTGGCATGTATTTAATTTTTAGTGTCTAAAAAGACATGCTAACACTAAACCAATGCTAAAATTAGTGGCTAGCGCGTCATGCTAATTGCTAACATTAGCGGCTAATGCTAATTTTTAGTGGCTAGAAATTGGTGGTTGCATTAGTGGCAGCATTAGCATGTTGGCGAATAGCATATTAGCAATTAGCATGTTAGCATTAGCATGCTAACAATTAGCATGTATTTAATTTTTTGTGTCTAAAGAGACATGCTAACACTAAACTAATGCTAAAGTTAGTGGCTAGCGCGTCATGCTAATTGCTAACATTAGCAGCTAATGCTAATTTTTAGTGGCTAGAAATTGGTGGTTGCATTAGTGGCAGCATTAGCATGTTGGCGAATAGTATATTAGCAATTAGCATATTAGGAATTAGCATGTTAGCATTAGCATGTTAGCAATTAGCATCTACTTAATTTTTAGCGGGTTAAAAGACATGCTAACACTAAACCAATGTGAAAATAAGTGGCTAGCGCATCATGCTAATTGCTACCATTAGCAGCTAATGGCAACAGCCCACTCGGCACTTTCAAAATTTTCGCAGGAATTTTCTAGTTGTTATTACAAACCTTCGACCAATCAGCTCTGAATTATCTTCGAATTTGCGTTTCATGATTTTCTCTTTTTTAGTGCCGAGTGCCTATGACACGAGGCCCCTTGATCTTCTGCCACGAGGCCCCTTGATCTTCTGCCACTCTTGATCTTCTGCGTGTTTCTTTGCAGTTTTATTTTTCATTTTCCGCCCTTTTTCGCCGATTAATGTGGCCCGAACCGGCGAGAGGACCCCAACACATGATATATCGAAACGTGTGTTTTGATCCCGAATCCTATGCTATTACTTGGATAAGCGATCGGTGAGTTTTTCGCGAATTTATTTCCCATTGAAATGAATGCGAGACCCCGAAAAATCAACAGGCATTTTCTACAATCAACTGCTCTGGCATACTTTCACCCAGACACTTCATTTAAACTTTAAAACGTAGACACTCTTGTCTTCTCTTCAGAGATTCCCTTCACTTATCGACACCTTTTACCGTTTTTAAACCATGAAGCCTCAAAGTTGTGAAGGTTTTTACTCAAATTTCAGGGTTTATAATGGGTGTGTATTGCGCGGAATGTTCGCGCTAGAGTGGATGACATCATCAGCTAGAGTGAAGAGGAGAGAAGAACATTAGGCAAAAAATAAAATAGAAACTGCTCCGGTGGCCACAAATTTCACACCACAGACATAATTTATACATAGAAACGTAGGAAAATTTGTCTTCTCACTCACAATTCGTCTGCTAAAGCTGTAAGTCTTATAGTTTTGGCGTGAGACGCAAAGCTGCGCCAGCAAACCCCTTCCTCGCTCCATAGACTGCAATGTTAAATTTGTGGAGCAAAGCAGAAGCAATCCTTTGTTTTAAATCGCTTTAAATAGCTCACATTTCTTCATTTTACCCACAAACTGCATATCTAGACGTTCAAGAAAGCCTCAAGATGCCCAAAGTGAAGTCGGTTCAACGATTGGACACACGGTTTGGCCACAAGGCCTTCCTGTTCGAGGCCGTGGTTTCAGCATTTTCGCACCCTCTAGCCTTTTCTAACTGAAATTCAAACTGGTAACCGTGACAACCAAGGGCTCCACAGAAAGATGCGGGAAAACTTAAGTAATTGGTCTGTAGGGCGGCCATTTTGGGGCAATGTTAATGGAAACAGCCCACTCGGGAAACTTCTAACTGAAGTAACTGGTCTGTGGGGCGGCCATTTTGGCTTTTGGCACCCAAGTTGAACCATGACAGGTGTCTGTCTGTCATTGGCTAGCGCGTCATGCTAATTGCTAACATTAGCGGCTAATGCTAATTTTTACTATGGCAACAGCCCACTCGGCACTTCAAAAATTTCCGCGGGAATTTTCTAGTTTCTAATAATTCGATAACAGTGCGTATACTACGTAGGCTACACATGCTTCATTGGATGGCTTCGTGAATATATAACGCAGTTGACTATGTGTCACCGCTGCATGTAACAATATTGCCGTGGTGTAGGAGTCAAGCCGTGCTGGTTTATATAGCCTATATATATTTTTTTATTAATGTTGTGAGTTACAGCGCAGAGCTTTCTTTTTTCTCAGCACCCCCTGCACACAACATGAACAGAAGGGATTTTGAAAATGAGATAAACGGGTCCAAAACGGCCCTGGGCCGGATGAGCCTTTATGAGTCAGCTGCGGGTCCGCGGCGGATGTATGTATCAATTTGGAGGTGAGGCTTTAATCGCGGATGCGGAGCGGAGCCACGGCGGATCCGCGATCCGCCTTCGTAGCGGATCCGTTCCTGAGTGCATCTGGACCCCGATACGGCTCCGTTTCGCGGGTCCGTTCCGGAAGCCGCCATACATCCGCGGCAGATCCGCCGCGCAGTCCTTTTGCTGTGTGGGTGTTCCCGCGGCTATGATCGCGAGCATGTGATGAAAATTCAGCAAATAGTTAATTTTATAACTAAATATCAATTTTTAACTGAACAAATCAACAAAATACCAGATGCAGACATGCTATTATTTTCCAAAAAGCAATTTAAAAAAAATAGGCCATGACGACTTTTGGGGATTGCCTCATAGTTCAAGTGGTGATGGGGCTGGGGGGCCGGTCAAAGGGGGGTGGCGGGCCGTAGTTTGATGACCCATGCTATACAGTAACTGTACAGTTGGTTTATAGAAATGTCACAATGCACATATATTCTGCAAAGGTCTTAGTAAAAAATTCTCTAGTCTCCATTTGCCCATTTGGATAACCAAAATACCGAAATTGTGCTAAATTTTTTCTCCATTTGAAAAGGTGGCATGTAGCTGATTTCCATTACAGGAGGGAATGTGAGCATGATTCAGCCCTTGTCATTTCTTTTCAAACTGTAAATCATCATATTCTACCACTGGCAAATTATTGAATTCACAAAAATATACTGCATATTTTAAGACTTGATATCACTGGCTTACTCACAATGACCCTTGAAATTTGACTAAAATAGCTTAAACATAATGTCATTGATCATGGAAAAACACTTCCAAATAGATCAAAATAAGAGATAGTAATACCAATAACAACTTTTTGTTGATTTTTTATTTTTTCCCACAGATGATGTCCTGCCTATTTATGCATACCCTCACAAGATGGGCAAGTCAGTGACTGGCGGCTTTGTGTACCGGGGTTGTGAATATCCCAATCTCAATGGAATGTACATATTCGGAGACTTCATGAGCGGGTAGGACCCCAAAACAAGACACATTAATGCACAAGGAGGAAGAAAAGTCTATTTAATGGCAACTGGATAGAGGGTGAACAGAAGGTGCTGCATAGGCATGGTATGCTATCCAAACAAAAGAATTTAAATAAATAAATAGACAACCAAATAGACCTAAAAGAAGCCAAAACACAATGAACTAGGGAATACTTTTACGTTTGTCTGTTAGCCATCTCAAACTTCTTTATGATGGATATCAAAATATGTTTTGTTTATCTTGTTTATTTGATTCATATAAAACACAAACAAAAATAAGCTTACATGTTTGGGCACAGCATCTTCTTCAGAGCATTAGAGATATTGAGTATCAGTTTCATGTAATAGACAATAACGCCCTCCGCCCGTATTCCTAAAGATTCTTAGCGCAAGGAGTTGCTCCTAGTGGCCAAATTCTAAGAAAATTTCATTAGAATTAAAGCTGCAAGCAGCATTGAGGGGGCCAAGCAGACAGTTCGGCAGTCCAGATTTGCCATGTAACTCAATGCAGTTGCATCAAACATAAAGCATTAAGCAGTCACAGCAGGTTTCAAGTCAAACAACCCAGGATTGGTTGATATATAAGGTTACTTCCTGTTTGGCGACTTTGCCGCCGATTTCGATGGGCTGTTACAGGCGAATGCTTTTGCCAATTGTTCCAGAAAGCAAGGCATTGATAACGCATGGTCTGAAGATGGCCTGTGCCAATTTTGGTGAAGATCAGATGAAATTTGTGAGCTGTGAAAACTTTTTGATGTTTTTGATTGAATCCAATATGGCGGCTGAATCAATTACGATGACATCATGTCAAACGTCACCAATTTCGTTGAGTATCGTCCTGATGCGGTCCTGAGTAGCTGTAGCAAGTTTGGATTTGATACATGTAAGGGTTGTTGAGATATGAGCTCACTTCCTGTTTGGCAGCTTTTCTGCAAATTTTGATCGGCTGTTATGGGCGAACGGTTTTAGTTCCAAAGACAAAAAGTAAGTCGTGTGTGAAGTTTGGTGTCGATCGGACAAAATGTGTGACCCGTGAAAACTTTGAAGTGTTTTTGATAAAATCCAAAATGGCAGAGAATCCAATAGGGCGAAATTAACATCATAGGTATCATTGATCTCGGCATGATCCAAGGAGTCCAACAGTACCAACAATTCCAACAGTAGGTTTTTGAATATCAGGCATACGGGTCAAAAGTTATAAGCAAAAACACATATTGCCCGAATGACACCAAATTTTTTATTGCGCACTTCTATGGGAGTGTCGAAGCGTGTGACCGAATTTGGTCTTCAGAAGTCAAAGCATCACTGAGAAATAAGAAAACTTCCTGTTCGGCAGCTTTGCCCGGATGTTACAGGCAGACAGTTTTAGTTCCGAAGACAAAAAGTAATGCGTTAAGGAAGCATGGTCTGTAGATGATGTGTGTGAAGTTTGGTCGGAAAATTCACCATACCTTTAACGATCAGAAAAAATTGTGTTTTTTATAAAATCCAAAATGGTGGAAAATCCATCATGGCGGAAATAGACATAATAGGTTGCGTTGAACTTGGCTTGGTCGAAGGATTCCAACGATACCTTGTTTTCAAAAAACAGACATACAGTTCAAAAGTTACATGCACAAATGTACTTCAAACTTTGACCAGTTGGTGGCGCTAGACCTTGCTTACATGTAACTCAGTCAAAGTAATATTGAGACTGCCTTTAAGCTATGTGCCAAATTTCACAACTAACTAGCTTTGCTGCTTGGCCCCTAATTAGAATCATGAGTTTTTCTAAGAATTTCACCTCAAAGTTAAGAGTAGATCCTAGTAAAGATAAGAGGTATTCCTAAAGCGTCTTAGCTCTTAAGTGAGATCCTAAGGTGGGATCCGTTAAGAGCAGGGAGGGATTCTCATTGACCAGTTGATCCAGAAGCAAACACTGTTCCTCTGTCCAGTTGGGTCTCCTACTTCATTTCTTCTCCATTGCTGTTCGGTTTATGGAAGATTTGAACAACAACCAACACTGCTTCTTCTAGGATGGTTAACAATCACAGAAACTAATGATTTTTATTTCTAGGTTTTAGGATCAACCAATCACACCTCTTGAAATGATGACTCATACCTAGTAACGGGGTCAGCCACACCTCCTTACTAAGATAAGAGGTTCTGTCCATTTCTTGCCCAGAGTTCTCTGAGAATTTTCTGAAATCATTCCTAAGCTAACTCTCCTAGCTAGGAATTTGTAGAGGTTGTAAAGTTAGGAGCTCTCTTAGAGGATTCTCAGAATATTTAGCCATGGTGTTTGTGGCCCAGTTTAAAGGTCCGTGTGTGTGTAACTGGTTTTGCAAATGTGTAAAAAAAAATTTTGGGTTTATTGCCAGTGCAATTGATTTGGATATTTTGAGCACTGTTGACGGTTGCTTGTACCTGTTGAGGAGAAAATCGTGATAAATGACGCTATTGTTTGCATACCAGTTGAAGACCTTTGAAATTAAAGGCTATATTAATATTTTAAAACCACCAGAGAAAGAGTTTTGTGTGGGGGTATTCAGGGCGCAAGTAAACAACATTTTACAGTCACAGCCCTGTCAGACCCATGTCATCAAGCTTACCACTGTCTTTCTGTCACACAGCATCAATAAGATGCAGAAAAAAAGAGGCAAGAGACAATTGACACCTTTTATAGAGAAATCCTGACCGAATATTTTGTCCCATCGATTTGCTGATAGGTCGCCGATTCAAGCGGAGTCTGCTTTCGCCTCATCTATTCGTAGATTACTCATGTGCGGTGAATTTTATCACTTCTCAGCATGGCGTGTGAGCGTGCAAACTTATTGAATGCGTGTGTCTCATTCAAGAGCCCTGTCATGTAGTTACAGCACGCCATCCAGCCATGCAGTCTGTGGCACCAGTCAGCCCAGGTAGTTAATATCTAGCTAAGCTAATATCATTGGGTGCTAGCCTAGCGCCCACTGGTGGCATGTAGCTGTATAGCTACGGAGGCACACAGACTGTGGCTCAGTAGGTAGAGCGGGTTGTCCACGAACCAGAGGGTTAGCGGTTCGATCCCCGGAATGTGCCACATGTCGAAGTGTCCTTGAGCAAGACACTGAACCCCCAGTTGCTCCCAGTGCGTGGCACTGGTGTGTGTGAATGTGTGCGTGCTTGTGTGAGTGAATGGGTAGATGTGTCTCTGACTGTAAAAGCGCTTTGAGTACCAATAGGTAGAAAAGCGCTATATAAAAGCAAGGCCATTTATATAGCAGTCAGTCACAAGGAACTTGTGACTGACTGGTCCACTTTGGCCCCTTGGATCAATAGTGCCACTCATACGTTAACGACAAGCTGCGACTCAAAGAAAATTTCAAATTTATTGAATGAAAAGAAAAGATTGTGCAGTTTGAACCTGAGATAGTAGAAGAGAATAATACAGTAAGAAAACACACACACACACAAAAAAGAAACAAATGTAACGATAAACCACAACGACCAGCAAGTGGTGATGCTAGAGAGGGAACTATTCACATTTTAAGAATAGAATAAGAATAAGAAAACCCTTTATTTGTCCCGCAATGGGGAAATTGCAGTTCACAACAGCTTAGAGCAAAATAGCAAAAAATAGCAAAAGCAGCAAGAAAAGCCAGAGCAAAGAGGATAACTATAAAAGATAAATAGTGTATAAATTGTGGAAATATTGCACAGATTGAATTGTAATATTGCACGGATTGTAAGAAATGTTATTACAGTTATGGTGTAGTACTATTGCACATGTAATTGTAATATTGCACATATTATCAAGACTGTGAAGCCTGACAGCAGCAGGAAGGAAAGACCTTCTGTATCTTTCCTTCACGCATCGAGGGTGAAGGAGTCTGTCACTAAAGCTGCTCCTCAGTCCTGTCAGGTCTCCATGCAGGGGGTGGGACTCATTGTCCAGCATGGATGACAGTTTAGCCAGAACTCTCCTGTCACCCACCTCCCCCACCGAGTCCAAGGGGCAGCCCAGGACAGAGCTGGACTTCCTGATGATCTTATCCAGCTTCTTCCTGTCCCTCTCTGTGATGCCACTGTTCCAGCAGACCACTCCGTACAGGACGGCTGATGCCACTACAGAGTCATAGAAGGTCTTCAGGAGTGCCCCTTTCACTCCAAAAGACCTCAGTCTCCTCAGAAGGTAGAGCCTGCTCTGTCCCTTCTTGTAGAGTGCATTGGTGTGGTGAGTCCAGTCCAGTTTTGTGTTGAGGTGAACACCCAGGTACTTATAAGAGTCCACTTGCTCAATGTCCATTCCCTGGATGTTCACTGGTGAGGGGAGGGCAGAACGGCGTCTACGGAAATCCACCACCATCTCCTTGGTCTTCCCCGCGTTGATCAGGAGGTGGTTTCGTTGACACCATTCCACAAAGTTCTCCGTCAGTCCTCTGTACTCTGCATCGTCGTCACCTCTGATGAGGCCAACAATCGCAGAGTCGTCGGAGAACTTCTGTAGTACACAGCTGTCGGTGTTGTGTCTGAAGTCTGCTGTGTAGAGGGTGAAAAGAAAGGGGGCCAGAACAGTCCCCTGGGGGGCACCCGTGCTACTGGTGAGCAGGTCAGACACACAGTTCCTGTTTCTCACAAACTGTGGTCGGTCTGTGAGGTAATCCAGGATCCACGTAGACAGGTGGTGGTCCACACCCATCCTCTCCAGTTTGTCCTTCAGGATCACCGGCTGGATGGTGTTGAATGCACTGGAGAAATAAAAAAAAAGTGATTCTCACAGTGCTGCCGGGCTCTTCCAGGTGAGAGAGAGCTCGGTGTAGCAGGAAGATAACGGCGTCCTCCACTCCAACATTAGGACGGTAGGCAAACTGTAGTGGGTCCATGGAAGGGCCCACCTCAGAGCGAAGATGTCCCAGGATCAGTCTCTCCAGTGTCTTCATCAGGTGGGATGTTAAAGCCAGCCGGTCTGTAGCTGCTGAGGTCTTTAGGGTGCGATGTTTTAGGCACCGGTACCACGCACGAGGTCTTCCAAATGTGTGGTACCACTCTCAGCTCAAGACTCAGGTTGAAGACATGCTCCATAACTCCACACAGTTCATCTGCGCAGGACTTAAGGAGCCTGGAGCTGATACCATCCGGTCCAGCCGCTTTCCTCGCTTTTATCTTCCTGAGCTCTTTCCTCACCTGGTCTGCTGTGAAGGACAAGGGTGGGGGGTGGGGGGCTCCATCTTGATGTGAGGTGGTTGTATTGTCTGATGAGCCAGAGGTGTGAGGGGCTGAGAGAGGAGAGCTTAAGCCAGGTGTCAGCAAGTGAGGGAGTGGCTGTGGCTGCATGGGAGGAGGAGTGGGTGCTTGATCAAACCTGTTGAAATGTAGATTTAGATCGTTGACCCACTGTCGATCCCCCTCAACCTGTTCATGGGGTGTTTTGTAGCCTGAGATGCACAGTCCTCAGCTCCTCCTTATTCCCTGATCTGAAAGCTCTCTTCTTCTCCTTCAGCAGAGCTTTAATCTCAGGGTTAATCCACGGCTTGTTATTTGAGAAACGCCGTACCATCCTGGAGGGAACGGTGTTCTCAAAGCAGAAGTTTATGTAGTCCGTTATGCAGTCTGTCATGGCATTGATGTCCTCCCCATGTGGATCACAGAGTTCTGTCCACACAGTGGTGCTGAAGCAGTCCCTGAGAGCTGCCTCACTCTCTGCAGTCCACCTCTTCACCATGCGTGGGACCACAGGCTGCCTGAGTACAGTAGGCTGGTACACAGGTCGCAGGTGAACGATGTTGTGATCAGCTCTTCCTAGGGGAGGGAGGGGGGATGCAGAATATGCCTCCTTGGTGTTGGCATAAAACAAGTCCAGTGTCTTATTGTCTCTTGTGGGGCAGGTGACATACTGAGTGTATGTAGGCAGAACAGATGAGGGAGAAGCGTGGTTGAAGTCTCCAGAGATGAGGAAGAGGGCCTGTGGGTGCTGTGTCTGCAGCTTGCTGGTAACTGAGAGCAGGGCATCAGAAGCTGTGTCTGCCTTAGCAGATGGGGGAACATACACTGCTATCACAATGGCATGTGAAAACTCGCGTGGCAGATAGTATGGCCTCATGCTAACTGCTAACAGTTCAATGTCCTTACTACACAGTTGTGCTTTAACCGTGCAGTGTGTAGATTTACACCACCTCTCGTTCACAAACACAGCCAGGCCTCCTCCCTTCCCCTTACCACTATCAGCTGTCCTGTCTGCCCGCAGAAGATGAAAATTGTCCAGCATAACAGTGGAGTCCGGGATGCTCGGTGTCAGCCAGGTCTCCGTGAAAAGAAGGATGCTGCTTTCTCTGTACTCCCGCTGGTATCGCGTCAGCGCTCCCAGCTCGTCCGTCTTGTTGGGTAGAGATCTCACGTTTCCCATTGTGACGGAGGGAAGAACAGGTCTGAAGCGTCTCTTCTTTTCGCGACGCTGTTTTCCTGCACGGCATCCACGGCGGGTCTTACGGAGTAGCTCCGGGGGAATCTCGTGTCTGTCCCGAGGAAACACTACAGCGCTACGCAGCGCGATCAGCTGTTCCCTCCCGTAAACAAAGCACACGCGGGCCGCTTCGTGCATTGTTACGCCGGCCGGTCTGACTGTTGTTAAAAATAATCCGAAAAGGCTCAAAAAGTGAAAAAGTGCAGGGCTGTCTTAAAAGTATATACAAAGTAAAAAAAGCGAGCAAAAAGTGAAATAAATTAGAGAAAAAAGTTAGGAAAAAGAGAGAGCAGGTAAGAGCTGTTGCAAGCAGCTGCCGGCTTCGACCGGCGCCGGAACTAAAATGCTCAGTTAGTGGCATTTTAAACCAAAACTCTTCACTTCACTAACTTCAGCCTTTTTTAACAGACTCGGTAGTGCTTTCGTGCACAAATTCCAACTACTGAGAAGTAGTTTAAAAAAATATGTAGCTTTAGCTGAGTGCCCACTCACCGAATATACATAACCATACAATGTCATATACAATGTCCTATTAAAACTGTTCAGTCACTTATTCAAGCTTTAATCATAAGGCTGAACATTTCAGTAACAGACAGTTTTAACAGATTCCGTTGGTGTTTTCACCTCTAAAATAAATAAAAAAACTCTTATGTACGTTTAGCTGAGAATCCTTACGCTGCACTATGGAAGAAGATCAGTTTCTTCAGTAGCAGTTTTTATCCGCAAACAAAAGAATTCAAGTATACAAAATTAACTTTTCTTCTGATTAGCTTATCAGTTGGTAAATACTGAAAAATACTGTGCTTTGAAGAAAATTAAGCAGCACTCACTTCAATTTAAGAAAATCTATTATATTCTTGTCTAAAACAATCTGGGGAAACTTCAGCCTTCCTCCCAGGTCGACCTTCATTTCACTGTTAAGGAATTTTGATAACACTGTTTTTTTTCTTAACTTGCCCACACTGAAAAAGGGGAAAAAGCAGGATTGTTCAATTTACATATATTTTGTACAGAAGGCATGATTGAGTTATGTTCTCCTCTGAACATGCTTCAGTCATGTATAATCCCTTAAATCTTGGAGGATGCAAAGTCTACAAGTCTCAGTCATGTAAAGAAAACAGAACATATTTATGTTTCCCCCGGAAACTCCGCCTCCTCAGAAAACTTCTGCTGGGATGACTGTCATCTTTTCACCCTCACTGGACAAATTGAAGTCGACTTGGAGAGTTATGGACAAGGTAAGGACAATTAAAACTTATCAAATGTTTGTCCGAGTTCACATTAGTCACTTTAGTTTTTATAAAGCTGATGTTTTTATCAGCCAGGAACATTGAGCAACATGAATAAGACGATGTTACAATTTACAGATTTACTTCGCTGTGTCTGTGCACGAGTTTTAAATCCCACTGGAAAGAATGGAGAGCAAGATGGCATCAATAGAGGAATATTTGGAAAGAGGATATACATATAGTGTCTTTCTTAAAATGCTTCAAGCAGTCATTACATTGACATGTCCCTTGGAACCCTGAAAGCACAGTTTAAGGAGTTTGGACAGAGGAGACGGGGCAACTAAGTCCTCATCCTGCGTCCTCTTGGCATCTTTAAATAACGCCAATGTCTTTCCACAAGAACTGCAGAAATTTGCCAACGACATACTTCTTTCCACATTGTTGACTGTATATGTTGTCTGCTTTCAAAGCGCATCACAGTGTCTACACTCAGTGCATAGCTGACCTTTCACAAAGCGTCATTAAGCGTCAGTATAATGTTTCAAGTGTATATATTTAATGTGTTTTATTTGATGTCACTTTGTTACTTTTGTGACTGTGTGCTCTGCAGGCAGAAGATGAAGCCCTCGTTCAACGATCCATTGAGGAGACCGCGCGGTGGAGGAATATATGTCGTTAGACATGATGCTACCAGTAAACCAGAAGACATTGTGGTTGTCTTGGAAGGCCAGAAGGCATGATCTGGACAACACTGGATCAGCTGCTGCCATGTTATTTGAACCTCAGCTACTCTCCTGAACTGAAGTATTTTTTTTGAAGTGCTTCAGAAAGTTGTGATGAAGCTGGGCGGAAACACGCTCTCTAAGTATGCTCAAGTTCTCAAAAACAGACTGAGTGAGCTGGTGCTACGTTATGAGAAGGACCATGTATGGACCATGGTTGCTGTTTTGTTGCATTTGTACTGGAATTTGGACAAATACTTGTATTGCCTTTTATTTATACTTTCTTTGTCTGCGTCATATATGCAGTGTTCTTCCAAAATGTACCTTGCCTTTGACGAAATACAATCATTCATAAAAAGTAAAAGTTTTTCTTTGTCTTATTTGTTTTGGGAATTTTTTATGGTAAATGTTGTAAATAAGAGCTGAGGTTGGATCAGACAAAAGGGTGTACAAAATGGATTTAAGAGAAAATAGTGCACATAAATAACTTTATCATGCAATGGATTAACTTAATAGTGTAAGATTTACTTGTCCGGGTCAGGTAGATTTAACAGACCAACAGTGTGTGTAATTTATGTAAAACACTTATGTTACTTTAACAATTATATTTAATGTAAAGAAATCATTTTAAGGAAACATAACTTTAATATGTGCAACCGATGTACATACTTTTTTCATGTCAATCCAACAGCCTTTTTTTTTTTACAGTGCATTTGTTCCAGGCTCCTTGGGAAGCTAGCTCCACTGCCCTTGAACTTCTTCCTTCCTCCTCCAGATTCTGTACCTCCTCTTGAGTCATGGCTCTTCTGTCACTGGTTCCTGCCTCCCTCCACTGTTGGAAATGGGAGGTTCCAAGGCCCTGTCTTCCTATGCATGGTGCCCCAATGATATCACGAAGCTTCAGTGTGCCCTCAGGGTTTCATTTGTGTCAAGGGATTCTGTCAGCTCTGAGTGCAGCTTGTGCAACAGATGAGTCAGCTGCCCACTTGTGACTTGTTCATCCTGGGAGTTTCTGTATGTCATTACAACTCTGCACTCTGCTTATTCCTCAACCACGGATGACAGAGGTTGGAGCTGCCCTGATCTTATGTAGAGGCCTACTGAAGTGAAGCTTGGAGGGATTCCCAACCACTTCCGGAGGTACTTATTGATCTTCCTCTCCACTCCTTCAACGCATGTCATCGGGACTTAAAACACAGTCAGCAGCCACATGAGTCTTGGCAACAGTCCATTTTGATAAAGCCATGCTTTAGACTTTCCTGGGAGCCCTGATTTTTCGATCCTCCTCAGCCATTCCTCCATCTGCTTTTCCATACTGGCGATGTTTGTTCTTTCAGTCAGTGATTGTTAAATGGTAAATGGCCTTGCTTTGCTACCTATCAAACCGCCAATCCTCTGGTTCGTGGACAACCCGCTCTACCTACTGAGCCACAGTTGTACATAAATTATATATATGTACATACATACATTATGCACATACATATGTAATTATCAGCTTTAAATGACATATCTATGTAGTGTAGATAACCAGTGAGACGCTTCTCGATTGTACTACATGTTATTGTCCACTAGATCAGTGGTTCTCAACCTTGCATATTTTTGATCGATGCTGAGGAGTGAATGGTTGTCTGTCTCTCTGTGTGTGAACCTGCGATGGACTGGCGACCTCAGCAGGGATGTACCCCTGCCTCTTGCCCGATGACAGCTGGGATAGGCTCCAGCAGACCCCCGTGACCCTTAACAGGACTAAACGGGTATAGGTTGCCATTACATAATTATAATATTTATAATAATTATAATAATTATAATAATTATAATATAATTATGTAATGGTAATAATAATAACAATAATAATACATAATGTCCAATATTAAGGGTCCTACTGTAGAAATAGTAGCAAAACACTGTCAAAACAACTCATTCCTCGCACAGCCGACAGGTCACAGCACAAGTCTATAAACACACGTGCACTGTGATGAAGACCAGCCTTTGTATCGTCGCCACCTCAGTGCCCTCAGAGCGGGTTTTCTCTAAAACAGGACAAACTGTGACAGACAGGAGGTGCCACCTCACCACTGACAAGGTGTGTCAACTTACATTTTTTAAAAGCAAACAAAAGTCCAGTAAATAGTCTCACTGTCCATTTCCCCACCAGCTTTTTATTTCCATTGTCTTTATTCTTGGATTGTGTTCTTCATATTTTTTATATTTTACCAAACTGTAGAAGGCATTTTGTTGGCATTTTGGATATTGTATTGTAGTTTATTCTTAGTTAAGTCCCAGACGTTGCCATGGCCATTTCAGGTCAAGTGACTCAAGTGACTCACAAAACCCGGATCATATCAGTGAGTGCCCCAGACTGATCCGAATCCCTCAAAAGATCCGGGTTTTACACTTCTATTCATTAGTATCCTTGCTAACATTGCATCGCATTTCACTTCTTCTTGCTTCTCTACTCAGTCTAATAATACACTCTCATTCACACAGCACCACCCACTGGCCATAACTCAATGAGAATAAAAGTGTTTACAGACGTAGTTTTGGCCCAACTCATCACTGCTGCATTGTTGCATTTTTCCTGTTGCTAAGTACCTCAGTGTTGTGATGACTTTCATTTGACTGTAACAAGCTTGATTGTCATTCAGTGTTTGGAGAATATCTCTCCTGCCTCTTCTTTCAGCAATTTTCTCCTCTGCTTAAGAAATTCATATGGCTCCTAAAAGTTCTCCTCCCTACTTAGCAGATCTCACCTTAGGAGCACTCTTACGACCTAAGATTCTTTAGGAATAGCTTTTATCTTTACTAGGAGCTACTCCTAACTTTGAGAGGAAATTCTTAGAAAATGTCATGATTCGGCGGCAGATCACATTTGTAATGTTTGGATATATTTTAATTAAGCTGATTGTGTAATTCCACAGAAAACACAAGTTGCCTTTTGTGAGTAGTAAGCACACGTAAACAATCATAATTTAACTTAAATACTGATCTGACTCAAGAACCAATAGGAAATGCACAAGCACTGATAAGTGCTCAAAAAGTTCCATTCTTTTACGATCTGTGCGTATGCACAATTCATGCAAAGGACCCATTGCACCAACATAAATTAACATGACTTACACTGAAAAGACATTGTGGACGATTTCTGTTTCAGGCGTTTGATGAGTCTGCAGGAGGACAAAAGCACGGGAAAATGGAATTATAATGAGATCTGTATGGGGATTGACATGACTTGTGTCTTCCCTGGACTAATAAACAACTATCACCAGTACATCATCTCCTTTGCTGAGGATGAATCTGGTAATGAATCGACAAAACTTCTTTTCAGCTTCTTTTTCATCAGTTTCATCAACTTCTGAATGGACCGTAACAGCCTGCTAATATAATATTTTGATTTCCCTCAGGCGAGCTGTACTTTTTGTCCACTGGAATACCAAGTGCCACATCACCCTCAGGAGTTATTTATAAAGTGGTGGATCCCTCAAGGTGAGTGATAAAATCCTGTCTTGGAAATACCATTAGCTATGTATAAGAACTGAACTACTAATTGCAGCTCTATCGGTTTCTTGTGAATGGATTTATAAAACACATTTGTTTCCAAAAAATGACTTGGCCAATCAGAGAAATGTGCAGATGTACTGGAATTGGATGTGGTACGTCGCTCTGGGGCATACAAGGTTATTAGTGGTGCTGTGCATCGCAGAGCCCACTACTGACCCTTATAGCAAAGCTATAGGGGTCAGTAGTGGGCTGTGCGAGAATGAATGGGAAAAGTTGCAAACATCGCACTTCTTCAACACTTTTTCCAACATCCACTGCTCTGGCATACTTGCACCTAGAGACTTCATTTAAACTTTAAAACGTAGGTACTCTCGTCTTCTCTTCGGGGATTCACTTCACTTATCGACACCTGTGCGAAGCACAGCCCACTATTGTTATTAGTGTTTTCTGTCGCTAACTCGTCCCGCACAGTTCATCGCACATACACGAATAATACATCAGAACGTGCGGCTCGATCGGAGCGGGTGTGCTATTACTTCGTTCCTACAGGTCGGAAATTTTCCCATAGAGAATGAATGGGAAAAGTTGCAAACATCGCACTTCTTCAACACTTTTTCCAACATCCACTGCTCTGGCATACTTGCACCTAGAGACTTCATTTAAACTTTAAAACGTAGGTACTCTTGTCTTCTCTTCGGGGATTTACTTCACTTATCGACACCTTTTACCGTTCTTAAACTACGGAGCCTCAATCGGTGTAGGTTTTTACTCAAATTTCGGGGGTTTATAATGGGTGTGTATTGCGCGGAATGTTCGCGCTAGAGGGGGTGACACCAACAGCTAGAGTGGAGAGGAGAGAAGAACATTAGGCAAAAAATAAAATAGAAACTGCTCCCGTGGCCACAAACTTCACACCACAGACATAATTTATACATAGAAACGTAGGAAAATTTGTCTTCTCGCTCACAATTCGTCTGCTAAAGCTGTAAGTCTTATAGTTTGGCGTGAGACGCAAAGATGCGCCAGCACCACCCATCCACAGCTCCATAGACTGTCATGTTAAATTTCTGGAGCAAAGCAGAAGCAATCCTTTCTTTTAAATCGCTTTAAATAGCTCACATTTCTTCATTTTACCCACAAACTGCACATCTAGACGTTCAGGAAAGCCTCAAGATGCCCAAAGAGAAGTCGGTTCTGTTATATCACTGTGTATCTACAGTTACTTTCAGACGCACACTGGACGGACGGACTCGGACGCTTGCAGCTCAGTCGGACATTGTTTATTCCCCTCAACCCTTGCAGGAAGCTACGTCATAGTAAAGGAACATTACACCTGAACTCTCACTGCACAGGTTCAACGATTGGACACACGGTTTGGCCACAAGGCCTTCCTGTTCGAGGCCGTGGTTTCAGCATTTTCGCTCACTCTAGCCGTTTTCTAACTGAAATTCAAACTGGTAACCTTGACAACCAGGGGCTCCACAGAAAGAGGCGGGAAAACATAAGTAACTGGTCTGTAGGGCGGCCATTTTGGGGCAATGTTAATGGAAACAGCCCACTCGGGAAACTTCTAACTGAAGTAACTGGTCTGTGGGGCGGCCATTTTGGCTTTTGGCACCCAAGTTGAACAATGACAGGTGTCCGTCTGTCATTGGCTAGCGCGTCATGCTAATTGCTAACATTAGCGGCTAATGCTAATTTTTAGTAGCTAGAAATTGGTGGTAGCATTAGTGGCAGCATTGGCATGTTAGCGAATAGCATATTAGCAATTAGCATGTTAGCAATTAGCATCTATTTCATTTTTAGGGGCTTAAAAGACATGCTAACACTAAACCAGTGTTAAAATTGGTGGCTAGCGCATCATGCTAATTGCTAACATTAGCAGCTAATGGCAACAGCCCACTCGGCACTTCAAAATTTCCACGGGAATTTTCTAGTTAGTGCCTCGGGCCTCGGTCACTAGAAAATTAGTTAGTTAGGATTAGCGTTTTCTGTCGCTAACTCGTCCCACACAGTTCATCGCACATACACGAATAATACATCAAAACGTGCGGCTCGATTGGAGCGGGTGTGCTATTACTTCCTAAACATATGCTAACATAGAATCATTTTTCTAATATATGCTATGTTAGCATATATTAGCATATGTTAGCACTTATACTACAGCCTCTGCAATAGCAACTGCGAGGATAAGATTAGGTGAAAAATTGTAGCATGTTAGCATCGTAGCATCATAGTATTGTATCATATCATCTTAGCGCAAACTGCTGCCGACACAGCACCACTCTTGCGATTTCCCGCAGGGGAATTGTCTAGTTAGTGCCGAGTGCCTATGTCAAGAGGCCCCTCCTCCCATAGGGAGGAGGGGCCTCGTGCCATAGGCACGAGGCAACTCTTGATCTTCTGCGTGTTTCTTTGCAGTTTTTTTACTTAATATTATTCATTTTCCGCCCTTTTTCGGCAATTAATGCGGCCCGAACCGGCCAGAGGACCCCAACACATGATATATCGAAACGTGTGTTTTGATCCCGAATCCTATGCTATTACTTGGATAAGCGATTGACGAGTTTTTCGCGAATTTATTCGCGAAAAAGCGCGAAAAATTTCCCATTCAAATGAATGGGAGACCCCGAAAAATCAACAGGCATTTTCA
The DNA here is from genome assembly GCA_005024645.1 of Planiliza haematocheilus. Classification (NCBI taxonomy): domain Eukaryota; kingdom Metazoa; phylum Chordata; class Actinopteri; order Mugiliformes; family Mugilidae; genus Planiliza; species Planiliza haematocheilus. The sequence goes on from SRSE01000487.1 coordinate 825,983, forward strand.
ACGATCAACTGCTCTGGCATACTTTCACCCAGAGACTTCATTTAAACTTTAAAATGAAGGCACTCTTGTCTTCTCTTCAGAGATTCCCTCCACTTATCGACACCTTTTACTGTTTTTAAACTATGAAGCCTCAAAGCGGTGTAGGTTTTTACTCAAATTTCGGGGTTTATAATGGGTGTGTATTGCGCGGAATGTTCGCGCTAGAGGGACAGCTAGAGTGAGAAGAGAGAAGAAAATTAGGCAAAAAATAAAACAGAAACTGCTCCCGTGGCCACAAATTTCACACCACAGACATAATTTATACATAGAAACGTAGGAAAATTTGTCTTCTCGCTCACAATTTGTCTGCTAAAGCTGTAAGTCTTATAGTTTTGGCGTGAGACGCAAAGCTGCGCCAGCAAACCCCTTCCTCGCTCCATAGACTGCAATGTTACATTTGTGGAGGAAAGCAGAAGCAATCCTTTGTTTTAAATCGCTTTAAATAGCTCACATTTCTTCATTTTACCCACAAACTGCATATCTAGACGTTCAGGAAAGCCTCAAGATGCCCAAAGTGAAGTCGGTTCAACGATTGGACACACGGTTTGGCCACAAGGCCTTCCTGTTCGAGGCCGTAGTTTCAGCATTTTTTCTCTCTCTCCCTGTCTTCGTAACTGAAATTCAAACTGGTAACCGTGGCAACCAGGGGCTCCACAGAAAGAGGCGGGAAAACATAAGCAACTGGTCTGTAGGGCGGCCATTTTGGGGCAATGTTAACGGAAACAGCCCACTCGGGAAACTTCTACCTGAAGTAACTGGTCCGTGGGGCGGCCATTTTGGCTTTTGGCACCCAAGTTGAACAATGACAGGTGTCTGTCTGTCATTGGCTAGCGCGTCATGCTAATTGCTAACATTAGCGGCTAATGCTAATTTTTAGTAGCTAGAAATTGGTGGTAGCATTAGTGGCAGCATTAGCATGTTAGCGAATAGCATATTAGCAATTAGCATGTTAGCATTAGCATGTTAGCAATTAGCATCTACTTAATTTTTAGTGGCTTAAAATACATGCTAACACTAAACTAATGCTAAAATTAGTGGCTAGCGCGTCATGCTAATTGCTAACATTAGCGGCTAATGCTAATTTTTAGTGGCTAGAAATTGGTGGTTGCATTAGTGGCAGCATTAGCATGTTAGCGAATAGCATATTAGCAATTAGCATGTTAGCATTAGCATGCTAACAATTAGCATGTATTCAATTTTTAGTGTCTAAAGAGACATGCTAACACTAAACCAATGCTAAAATTAGTGGCTAGCACGTCATGCTAATTGCTAACATTAGCAGCTAATGGCAACAGCCCACTCGGCACTTCAAAAATTTCCGCGGGAATTTTCTAGTTTACAATGCTATTTTAACAATGAGGAAAAATTAACCATGCAAGCTTTTAGTCTTTCTCTCACAGCCATTGGTTCTTTCTACTTGAATATTATTAAAAGAACTCAAATAAAAAAAGAAAAGAAAACAGTCTTTAGAACGTTTTGCAAGAACGTAAACTTAAAAATATAAAGTTAGAGGGGACAAATGGTTTTTGATAAGTGATTAGAAATGTATCACCTAACTTGAACCCTAACCCTATCCCCAGTGGAAAAAAAATTGTTTTGTCCATTGTTTTTCAGACGTGCTCCACCGACACAATGTCGCTATGATACTCTCCCTGTCAAGGTTAAAAGTAATCTCATCAAGTTTGTTCCTCAGGAAAGTAAGTCTGCCCACAAAATCCACAAAAAGTTTTACAACAAATAACAAAAATGTTATTCATTTGTTTTACCATTTGTTGTCATTTTGTGTCATTTTTAAAAACTAAAATGTTTAATTTTCCATTAGAATTGATACTCATGGAGCCACCAAATAAAAACCAGCCAGTGCCAGAACCCACAAATACCTATTTCTCTCTCCAAGAGTACATTGATCATCGAGCTGGATTAGGAAACCTGACCACCTCTGCACCTGCCACAACCACTACCAAACCTTCCAGAAAATCCCGTCAGAGGGGCCAACGTAAAAAGGACAAATCCAGAGTCAAAGGACCAACTGAGTTCCAGAATGGAGCAGTGAGGCTGGTAGGAGATGTACTAGGCCGCAATGACCGTGGACGGGTGGAGATCTACATTAACAGAGAGTGGGGCACTGTGTGTGATGACCTGTGGACCACTAAGAATGCTAGAGTGGTTTGTCAGCAGCTGGGGTTCCAGTATACTCTAAAGGCATCCAAGAACTCTGAGTTTGGTGAAGGAAAACATCTGCAGATTCTTCTGGATGACGTTCAGTGTGAAGGGACCGAGTCCACCCTGCTGGACTGCCAACATGCTGGTGTGGGGATTCATAACTGTGCCCACCATGAAGATGCTGGAGTGATTTGTGTCAACTCAGAGTCCATTGTAGAAGCTTGACTATTATGAAGTCAGAGTTAATTATCTTAGACTAAACTGATCCTCTCATCTTTTCAGATTAATGAGTGGACTAATCTGATGATATAACTATGAGCCGTGACATGTAAAGAGTTATTATTTGTAATAAAACAAGTGATTGCAAACCTTTCACCAAGTCATAATCTAAATTATGAGATAGCCTAATGGAATGAATTAATAATATCTGACACTCTAGCCAAACCAAGAGCTTCATTGTACCTATTTAAAACATATAAGCTATCTGTCAACAAATAGTTCCAGGTGTTTTGCTCTCATAAAGTCTAAAAATTGCTTATTGTAGGTTACATACATGTACTGTACCTAAATTAGGTTCATGAATGTCAGAGCTCATTTTGGTTGAAAAAAAAAAAAATGAAATAAAAGTCATAAAGCAATGGAGTAAAAGGAATCAGTATGAGAGCCAAAATAGACGAAAAGAAGGGAGAAGAATGGAGCACTGCAGTTTTATCTCTCAGAGTCAGGGGGCTACGTATGCCAAAAAAGGACAGGTTAACCTAAGAATTGCACTCCTCCTGTGAAAGCATTCCGTATATTGTTGCTTCCTTTAAAAATGACGTGAATGACGTATTTGTACCATAGTACAATGACACGAGATTAGGAAGGTATCCACCTGGCCTCGAATAATGTGCAGTTCTTAATGTTTGCCTCACGCAACAGTGCCTTTTAAGAATGTTAGATTATACAGTGGTATGCAAAAGTTTGGGCACCCCTTAGGAAAATCATTGCATCAGTTTGTCACTTGCTGAGCTTTTGAAGCAGCAACTTTATTTTAACAGATGTTATACCTTATGGAAACAGAAACATCTCAGTAGTGAAATCATTTTCATTGGTCCAACAGAAACATTTTTATGTATATTTAAACAAAAATAGGCATGTGCATAAATTTGGGTACCCCAAAGAAATAATTCCATTAATATTTAATAGACCCTCCTTTTGCTGCAAGAACAGTCTGTAGACGCCTCCTACAGCCACTGACAAGTCCCTGAAGTCTGGCAGGTGGTAGTTTGGTCCATTCCTCCAAACAAAACGCCTCTAGTTCAGTCAGGTTTCTTAGCTTCCGTGCGTAAACAGCCTGCTTCAAATCAATTCATACATTTTCAATGATGTTGAGGTCTGGGGACTGGGATGGCCATTCCAGAAGATTGTACTTGTGCTTCTGCATGAATTCATGGTGGATTTTGAACAGTGCTTGGGATCATTGTCCTGCTGAAAAATCTAACCCCGGCGTAGCTTCAACTTTGTGACAGATTCTTGAACATTCTTGTCAAGAATCTGCTGATACTGAGAGGAATTCATGTGGCCCTCAACTTTAACAAGGTTTCCAGTCCCTGTGCTAGCCACACAGCCCCATAACATGATGGACCCTCCACCATATTTCACAGTAGGCAATAAGTTCTTCTCATGGAATTCAGTGTGTTTTTTTCACCATGCATACCTCCTCTTGTTCTGACCAAATAACTCCATCTTAGTCTCATCTGACCACAGTATTTTTTTTATCCAAAATGCTTCTGGCTTGTCTAGATGTGCTTTTGCATACCTCATGTGACTCTTCTTGTGACGAACACTCAGGAAAGGCTTTTTGCACTTCAGCCTTCCAAAGAGCTTTTCCTGGTGCAAAGTGCGCTGGATTGTGGAACGATGAACAACTACACCATCAGTAGCCAGATGTTCTTGTAGTTCTCTGGAGGTGGTCTGTGGCTTGTCTGTGAACATTCTAACCATCCTTCGTCTGTGTCTTTCCAGTATTTTTTTTGGCCTACCACATCTTTCCTTCACAAGGACTGTTCTTCTGGCCTTCCACTTCTGCACCACATTTCTGACTGTGGAAATAGACATCCCAAACCTCCTTGATAATTTCTTGTACCCTTCTCCTTATTCATGATAATGAATTATCTTAGTTTCTTGGTCAGTGGAGAGTTGTTTCGATGCCCCCATGTTGCCAGAAGCCTAGGACAAGCACAGCCAGAAATTGCCTCTGTTAAATAGCCTTTTTCATGATTGGTTTTACCTGTCTTTGTAATTGAAGGTCTCACAAGCTAATCAAAGCAGTTTGGGGCTGCAACATGTCAGCTACAAATCCCTACAGGTCTTGAAGTCAATGTGATTAAAAGGGTGCCCAAACTTTTGCACATACCATTTTTTACATTTTAATTTCTTACAATAAAACTTTGTAATGATACTCTAAGAATTTTGGTCTGGAAAACACTCAAATGTCTACATCTCTGTCGGAAATAAAATCTTGTTGCTGTGATCGTCTTTTATAAAGTAAGAGCAAATTATTATGGAATCTTAGAGGGGTGCCCAAACTTTTGCATACCACTGTATATTAGGAACATGAACCAAAGGAAGCTAATAACATCCTGTAATGTAGGCTTAGTCAAAGGTATATGGGTGCCAGACAGGAGAGTAAATTATTTTTGTCAACCTGTCAATTTTTAAAGTTCTTCTTTATTAATAAAGTTAGCTTGGTTACCTCAGTACCTTTGCTTATATTTTAACACACATACATAAAGATCATATCAATATACCATGTCATCAATACCAAACACATCTTCCCAAAAGGTCATAAATCAAACAGAAATTCCCATAAATTCCAAATAAAGTAAAAGTAACAACCAATTATAATGAAAAGAAAATATGTCAAACGCTTACTCTTCAACTTTTGAAAGAAAAAACAAAATGTCCATGTGTGAATGTATCACTCAGATATTTGATTGCCCTTTTCAGGTTGACACAGTTCAGTTCAGTTCAGTGTTTGTGGGTGAAATGGGGGTATGCAGGTGATTGAGAGTGGTGTACAAGGAGGCAGGAGTATAAGAAGCCTGGAGAGTTGGTAAGAAAACTGAACGGAGGGTAACGTCCACTGTGGGATAACAAGTCAGACCACAAGATCTTCATCCATCATCATGTGGAAGACTCCTGGAAATTCAACGGCTTTCCTCCAAAACAATTTATGTACGCCCAGCTGGTTTTAGTTTAATCTTTGTTTATTTCTTTGAAATAAGTATTAATTCATTTACATTTAAACTTATAATTTCCAAAAACTCGATTTTCCATTAGTTATCTTTTTGTTGCTCTCACTTCTGTGTTCTCCTCCATACGGCCTGGTTGATTGAGAGAGAGGGATTTTTTTTCAGGTGTATCCCATTTATCTCCTTCCTCCCAACTTCACTTCCTGTCAAGGTGGAAAGGAAGTGGTTGCTTTGTAGGTCTTGGCACATCCCTGCATGTAGATCCACAATTTCAAAAAGAAAATGTGAGCAGCCACAAGCTCAGCAAACAGCTTGCTTACTCGCTTAAGCTATGGTCAGCCATCAATGCTGCTGTCTGGCTGTCCAAATAGCTCATTAAAACGCTTCCAACTAAGTCAAAATGCCACAGCAAGAGCACTGACAGGAATTAGCAAGAGAGATCATATTACTCCAGTTTTAGCTTCTCTTCACTGGCTTCCTTTAAAACCTAAAATAGGAATCCTCCTCCTTACATACAAGGCCTAGCTCCATCGTTTCTGAAAGACCTCATTGTACCATCATCACAGCAGATCACTTCAAAGAGAGGATCATCCTGGGCCGGCCACCTTTGTCATCTGGTACACAACAAAATGGACCCACTGCAGTTTGCCTCGACCACGCATAGGTGTGGAAGACGCTGTCAGCTATCTGCTGCACAGACGCCTGGGGCGACTGTGGCTCAGTAGGTAGAGCGGGTTGTCCGCGAACCAGAGGGTTAGCGGTTCGATCCCCGGAATGTGCCACATGTCGAAGTGTCTTTGAGCAAGACACTGAGTTGTGAATATGTGCGTGCATGAATGTGCTTCTGTGAGTAAATGGGTAGATGTGTCTCTGACTGTAAAAACGCTTTGAGTACCAATAGGTAGAAAAGCACTATATAAAAGCAAGGCCATTTACCATGTCTTTCTCACCTAGAAAATAAAAGTCATGTCTTTCTCACCTAGCATTGTGAGAGTCCTGTTCTTCAACTTCTCCAGTGATTTCAACACCATCAAACCATCACCGCTTAGGGCAACGTTGGAGGGAGCTGGACAGTGGACAGTAGCCTAGCTGCATGGACCACTGACTACCTCTCCATCAGGCCGCAGTATGGGAGGCTTCGCGACTGTACGTATGTTGATGTTGTAGTCTGCAGCACGGGAGCCGCAAGACAAAGGAGGTGGTGATTGACTTCAGCAGGAAACCACAACTCACTGCACCGGTGAACATCCAGAACTTAGACATCAAGGTCATGGAGGAACACAAGTACCTGGGTGTTCACCTAAACAACAAACTAGACTGGACACACAACACAAATGCCCTGTACAAGAAGGGCCAAAGTTGTCTCCACCTGCTTAGACAACTGAGGTCCTTTGGAGTTATGACTCTGTGGTGCCCTCTGCCATCTTGTATGCAGTGGTCTGCTTGAGCTGTCCTGGAATGCATCTGGACTCCTCTGGACTCCATCGAGGAGGTGGGTGAGAGGAGGATGTTAGCAAAGCTGACATCAATCATGGACAACACCTCTCGCCCGCTGCATCAGACTGTAGGGGACTTAAGCAGCTCCTTCAGCAGCAGACTGCTACATCCACAAGATGGCGGTGCGCAATAGTGCAGCGGCTTCTCGTGCTCCCGGGGTCAAGCCCCCTTTTAGTACTTTTTCAGTTGGTTTTGAGACCGACTACAACCGCTTTGCTTGTGTAAACAAGCGTGTAAGGTATAGCCGAACCGAACTTATTAATTTAAGGGATGGTTCGGCCACGAACAGAATAACTACGAACAACAACAACAACAGGGGAACAACAGCGGCGCTGGGACTCAGGGCCTTGCTGGGCAGACTGCAGCTCTTAAGGACACCGGGCTGGCGTAGAAGATCGCGCCGGACAGAGGGGAAGAGGAAGTGGTGTGCGCGTAAGCAGAAGAGGGGCAAACGGGGCGGACTGCTAGCTAGGCTAAAGGCTAACACTGGGAAACCACCGATCCCGTCCCTGTTCCTGTCCAATGTCCGCTCCCTGGACAACAAGATGGTCCTAATTCGACTGCGGCTGGGGGTTTCCCGAGAGATGAGGAACTGTGCGGTGCTTTGTCTGACGGAAACCTTGCTAAACGACAACATGCCAGACCAAGCCTTCCAGATCGACGGCCGGCTTCTCTTCCGTGCGGACCGTAACCAGCTGTCGGGGAAAGCCCGCGGGGGCGGATTATGCGTCTATGTGAATAAAGGTTGGTGCACGAACTGTACTGTGGTGAACAGCCACTGCTCCGAGGCGATAGAGCATATCACTGTGAAATGCCGGCCACACTATCTGCCACGTGAGTTTGCAGTGGTGTTTATTATGGCTGTTTACATCCCGCCGGGTGCTTATGCTAACGATGCGCTAAAGGAGCTCCACGACAACATCAGCTCGCTCCAGAACAAGCACCCGAAGGCTTTTTACGTGATTGCGGGGGATTTCAATCACGTAAACCTGACAGACACACTGCCTAAGTTCCACCAGCATGTCACCATACCAACACGGGGAAATAACACACTGGACCGTGTTTACACCAACAAAAGAGACGCATACAGAGCCACCCCCCCCACGGCTTCTCTGACCACATGTCCATCATGCTGGTCCCTGTCTATTGTCCCCTGCTCAGACACCAGACACCAACACAGAGGACCATCACCGTGTGGCCCAGTGATGCTGTCCCTGTACTGCAGGACTGTTTCCAGCGCACAGACTGGCAGATCTTCAGAGAGGCAGCTGTATGTGAGGGAGAGGTGGATCTAGAGGACTACACATCTGCTGTCCTCAGCTACATCAACAAGTGTACAGAGGATGTCACCACCACTAGGACAATAACATGCTACCCAAACCAGAAACCCTGGCTGAACGCAGAGGTCCACTCTCTGCTGAAAACCAGGGATGCTGCATTCAGGTCTGGTGACAGTCTGGCACTCAGGGCGGCTAGAAGACAGCTGACTGCAGGAGTAAAGAGGGCCAAGGCTGCATACGCCCAGAGGATCGAGGGACACTTCTCATCCAGCGATCCACGGAGTATGTGGAGGGGCATCAAGTGCATTACAGACTATAACACCAGAGATGCACAATGCCCCAGGGACCCCTCCCTACCCGACGCTCTCAACAGATTCTACGCTCGCTTTGAGGACCCAGACACCCCCCCTCTCAGCACCAGACCCCCCCCACCAGGAGAAGAGCCCCTCAGCGTGACCCCAGCTGAAGTGAGGAGGACCCTCCAGAGGATTAACCCACGGAAAGCTGCTGGTCCCGACAACATCTCCGGGTGGGTGCTGAGGGGCTGTGCACACCAGCTCACAGAGGTGCTGACGGACATCTTCAACACCTCCCTCCAACAGGCAGCAGTTCCCACCTGCCTGAAGACCGCCACCATCATCCCCATCCCCATCCACAGTGACAGGCTGAATGACTATCGGCCAGTAGCCCTCACCCCGATAGTCATGAAGTGCTTCGAGAGACTGGTCATGGCCCACATCAAGGACTACATCGACGTTACTGTGGACCCACACCAGTACGCATACAGGAAGAACCGATCCACAGAGGATGCCATTTCTTCTGTGGTCCACACAGCCCTCACCCACTTAGAGAGCAAGAACTCTTATGTTCGCATGCTCTTCGTGGATTTCACATCAGCATTCAACACCACCATACCACAGACCCTGATACAGAAACTGGCAACACTCGGACTGAGCTCCACCCTATGCAACTGGGTCCAGGAGTTCCTACCCGACAGGCCGCAGTCTGTGAGGATCCACGATGTCTCCTCCTCCTCCATCACCCTCAGCACCGGCTCCCCCCAGGGCTGTGTGCTGAGCCCCCTCCTGTTCACCCTGCTCACATACGACTGCTCAGCGATACACCCGAGCTGTCTGATTGTGAAGTTTGCGGACGACACAGCTGTGGTTGGACGCATCGTGAATAACGACGAGTCTGACTACAGAAAGGAGGAGCAGACACCTCCCCCCTCCCCTGCACATCGGAGGAACAGCGGTGGAAGTGGTCTCGTGCTACAAGTACCTGGGCGTCCACATCTCTGACGACCTCACCTGGAGCACCAACACTTCCTGCCTGATTAGGAAGGCACACCAGCGCCTCTATTTTCTCAGGAGGCTGAGACTCGCCGGACTGGGGAGCTCAGTCCTGACATCCTTCTACAGGTGTGTGGTGGAGAGCGTCCTGTGCTCCTGCATCACTGTGTGGCACGGCAGCTGCTCCGCAGCAGAGAAGGCGGCTCTGCAGAGGGTGGTGAAAGCTGCACAGAGGACTGTGGGACACAGTCTATCCACCACCACGGTCATCTACACCTCCAGATGCAGGAAAAGGGCCACCTGCATCAGGAAAGACCCCACCCACCCTGCACACACACTGTTTGTCCCTCTCCCCTCAGGCAGGAGGCTACGGAGCATTAAAAGCAGGACCACCAGACTGAGGAACAGCTTCTTCCCGGAGGCTGTGAAACTGTCAAACGCTGGAGGATCTTCGTTTTTTTTAATATATTTTTCAAATTTGTATTTGTGTTTTTTTTTGGTAAATTCCCCTGTCGAAGTCGTTATTGTTTTTGTATATTTTTTTGCCAAATTCCTGCACTACTGTGACAAGGTAATTTCCCATACGTGGGATTAATATGGGCTCATACATAAAGTAGCATTACATTTAATAAACTTGGGGCACTACTCTATCTTAATTTTACTTGACCTCAGCTCAACCTTCGATATGGTGGACCATGATATGCAGGCTTGCTCTGGGGCTGCAGGCTTGCTCTGGGGGTTTCAGGCCGGGTCTTGTAAAGCGTCTTGAGACGATTTGTATTGTTATTGACGCTATATAAATAAAGCTGAATTGAATTGAATTGAATTGATATTTTAATTAGCCATCTGGAACACTTTATTGGCATCTGTGGTGTGGCACTTGACTGGTTCAAGTCCCATTTATCTGTCACACAGCGGTGATTTGTTTTTGTTGTGTCTTGTGATTTCCGGTTTTATTTTGAAATTTTAATTCTCCTCTCGTTTCTGGTCACTTGCACTTCCTCTTGTGTCACCGGTCTGATTGTCTTCCTGACTGTTTCCACCTGTTCCCCATTACCCTCGTGTGTATATATGGTCCGCGTTTTCCCCTGTCCTGTGCCAGTTAGAGGTGTAAAACCCGGATCTTTTGAGGGATTCTGATCAGTCTGAATCACTCACTGATATGATCCGGGTTTTGCGAATCACTTGAGTCACTTGAGTCACTTGACCTGAAATGGCAATGGCAGTGTCTGGGACTTAACTAAGAATAAACTACAATACAATATCCACAATGCCAACAAAAATGCCTACTACAGTTTGGTAAAATATAAAAAATATGAAAAAAATAATCCAAGAATAAAGACAATGGAAATAAAAACTAGCGGGGAAATGGACAGTGAGACTGTTTACTGGACTTCTTGAGGTTGGCATTTAAAAATGTAAGTTGACACACCTCAGCTGTGCGAGGAATGAGTTGTTCTGACAGTGTTTTGCTACTATTCCTACAGTAGGCCAAGTAGATCAAGTAGCTTAGATATTCAAAAAAAAAGAAAAAAAAAAGAATGAGTAATGTCATCATTATATAAAAAAAAATAGGCTATACATATGTTATTTTATGGTCTAGAATGTACGTGGATCCATGAGTCGGTTAAGTTTTGTTTCTCTGCCGAGTGAGTGGCGAAGCCGCCGAGATTCATGAGTGACGGATCTGCAGGGACTCATGAGTAGCGAATCTGCCGGGATTCATGAGTAGCAAATCTGCCGGGATTCATGAGTAGCGAATCCTCAGTGATTCATGAGTGACGGATCGCAGTGATTCATGAGTGACGGATCGCAGTGATTCATGAGTAGCGAATCTGCCGGGATTCATGAGTGACGGATCTGGAGGGACTCATGAGTAGCGAATCTGCCGGGATTGATGAGTGACGGATCTGTAGGGACTCATGAGTACCGAATCTGCCGGGATTCATGAGTAGCGAATCCTCACTGATTCATGAGTGACGGATCGCAGTGATTCATGAGTGACGGATCGCAGGGACTCATGAGTAGCGAATCTGCCGGGATTCATGAGTAGCGAATCTGCCGGGATTCATGAGTAGCGAATCCTCAGTGATTCATGAGTGACGGATCGCAGTGATTCATGAGTGACGGATCGCAGTGATTCATGAGTAGCGAATCTGCCGGGATTCATGAGTGACGGATCTGGAGGGACTCATGAGTAGCGAATCTGCCGGGATTGATGAGTGACGGATCTGTAGGGACTCATGAGTACCGAATCTGCCGGGATTCATGAGTAGCGAATCCTCACTGATTCATGAGTGACGGATTGCAGTGATTCATGAGTGACGGATCGCAGGGATTCATGAGTGACGGATCGCAGTGATTCATGAGTGAGGAAGGGACTCAGTAGCGCCACTCCACTCCAGTGGCTGAGTGCCGTAGTTTGCTATAGTGGCCAAGTCGGGTATTACATTTTGTTTCTCTGCCGAGTGAAATGTAAGATGTTTGAATGGTGCCGTTTATTAATTATATATCAATCACATATGGTAGGACTCAACTGAGCCGGTTCAATAGACGTCTCGATCCGTGATTCTTGAGTCTTCTTTGGTGGCCGGTTCAATGAGTCGGATCCCGAATCTTTTTTCCACCGCTAGTGCCAGTGTGTCATGTCTTATGTCCTTGAGAGTTCGTGTTTCCTGCCTTCGTGTTTTCAAGAGTTCGATAAGTATTTTCGTTTTATGATTTATTTTCGCTAAGTTTTGTCCTCCTCGGAGTGATTTTTTGTTTGATACTTTTGTTGTTTCTAGTGACTTTGAGCTTGTGTTTAATAAAGTGCCACGGTTTTTTGAGCCTCTGAATCTGAGTCCAACTCCTTTTTGTACCGGCTTGTCAGTACACACTGGCCAGAATGGACCCAGCAGAGGCAGACTGCTGGGTCTCCTGCAGGCGGCTCTCCGTGCTCAGGAAGACCGCATTTCACGTCAATAGGAATTCCAGACAGCCATGGCTTCGCAGCAAGGTTTACTCACTTCAAATGTTCAATCTCTGCTCGATCATTTTGCCAGAGAGACCATAACCTCTTCCACATCTAGATCACCTACCACACCGGAATCTCCGGCTCCCGCCGCTGCTTCTTCCCTGACTGTTCCTGTGGTAGGCAGAGGTATAAAATTAGCTCCTCCGGAACGTTACTCAGGAGAGGTAGGACTATGCAAACCATTCCTGATAGACTGCTCCATTCATTTTGAACACTCACCACATGCTTTTCCTTCAGATCGTTCCAAAATAGCCTTCATAATTTCTCACCTATCGGGATAAGCTCGAGCTTGGGCCACAGCAGAATGGTCTCGCAACTCATCTATTTGTAGTTAACAGTCTTCACAGGCACTCTGCAGCAGATCTTCGATCCAGTCTCCACCGATCGAGAGAAGGCTAAAGAGCTGAATGGGATTAAGCAGGGCCACGACTCGGTATGCGACTTTGCCATCCGTTTCCGCACGTTGGCCGTGGAGAGTGGCTGGAATTCCACGACGCTTTACGATGTTTTTCTCCAAGGGCTTGCTGCACCCATCCAGTGAGCATTAATACCACTTAACCTGCCACACGATCTAGACTCTGTCATATCGCTTGCCATCCGCACAGACAATAGGGGGAACCGGTCAACTCATCGCTGCTTGTCCGGCCAAAAGAACAACTACGGTGAGCCAGTTTTCGGGATCGGACCCGACTCATCGTAACCTCACCCCAGTCAAGGTAATACATAACACGGTTTCCACGGAGCTTAAAGCACTCATAGACTCAGGGGCAGATGACAGTTTGATAGACTGGGGGTTAGCGGAGAGGTTAGGGCTCACAGTAAGACGGCTGTCCAAGCCCATCAAGGCCAGCGCCCTGGACGGCAGTGAACTGTTTGTTATAACACACACCACTGAACCCCTCAATCTACACATTCACGATCATCATGAGAAAATTTGCTTTTTCCTGTTCAGATCACCATCACACACGCTAATTCTGGGCTACCCATGGCTGAAGCAACACAACCCCCATGTAGACTGGGTAACAGGAAAGGTTCGGGAATGGGGAAAAGACTGTCAGGTTCATGGACACATTACATCACCACAGGGGGAGCCATTAACCCAGATACAATATGTTTCTGCCTTACCAGCCACGGAATCTGACTTCCCGGACCTGAGCACCGTTCCCACCTGCTACCACCATCTTCGAGAGGTATTCAACAAGACCCAGGCCACGTCACTACCTCCACATCGTCCATATGACTGTGCAATAGACCTCATTCCCAGTTCCACAATTCCCAAATCTCGCCTATACTCCATTTCCGGTCCCGAGAAAGCAGCCATGAAAGACTACATTGAAACATCACTCAAAGCCGGCCTCATCCGTCCCTCATCCTCACCAGCGGGAGCGGGGTTTTTCTTTGTTGACAAGGACGGTTCCCTCAGACCATGCATCGACTACAGCCCCTTAAACGACATCACCATTAAGAATCGCTACCCTCTTCCACTCATGACCTCCGTATTCGACCAACTGCAACAGGCTCAGGTTTTCACCAAGCTTGATCTCCGCAATGCCTACCATCTGATCAGGATACGGGAAGGGGATGAGTGGAAGACTGGCTTCAACACGCCTAGTGGTCATTACGAGTACCTGGTAATGCCTTTCGGACTCACCAACGCACCGGCAGTATTCCAAGCCATGATCAACGATGTTCTGAGAGATTTGTTAGACCAATTCGTGTACATATATCTAGATGACATTCTCATCTATTCCAAAGATCTTGACTCGCACATCAAGCATGTATCCCTAGTTCTCGAAAGACTGCTAGAGAATAAACTGTATGTCAAAGTTGAGAAGAGTGTTTTTCATGCTGACACCGTCTCCTTCCTGGGCTTCATCGTAGCCCCTGGAAGGGTACAGATGGATCCAGCTAAAGTAAGTGCGGTGACTGATTGGCCTACTCCTGATAGCCGTAGAAAGGTTCAGCAGTTCCTTGGGTTTGCTAACTTTTACAGACGGTTTATCAGAGGTTTCAGCGCTATAGCTTCCCCCCTCCATGCTCTTACCTCTCCCCAGGTACATTTCCACTGGTTGCCGGAGGCGGAGTCAGCGTTCCAGACCCTCAAGCGCCGGTTCACCTCAGCGCCCATCCTCACCTTAACTATGATGTTGGCAACCGTGATCTGTTGGCGGTGAAGGTGGCGCTGGAGGAATGGCGTCACTGGCTGGAGGGGGCACAACATCCATTTATAGTTTGGACTGATCACAAGAACCTGGAGTACATCAGAAAAGCCAAGAGACTGAACTCACGCCAGGCCAGGTGGGCGCTATTCTTTAACCGGTTTTCTTTTGTTATCTCTTACAGGCCGGGGTCGCAGAATGCCAAGCCGGACACACTATCCCATCTTTATGACCCCGAGCCGACGGCCAAGGAACCAGAACCTATCCTTCCACTTACCTGTGTGGTTGGGGTGGTAACCTGGCTGATAGAAAAGAAGGTTAAGCAGGCTAACGGTGAGACTCCGCCACCTAGTGGGTGTCCCGAGAATTGATTATTCGTTCCCGTGGAGTTACGCCCACAGGTGATCCACTGGGCTCATACCTCGCTGCTTTCCTGCCACCCGGGAGTTTAGAGAACCATGTTCGCCATTTCCCGGAGATTCAGGTGGCCGTCCATGGAACCGGAGGTCCGGGAGTACGTAGAGGCATGTTCGGTCTGCGCCAGGAATAAAACATCCACCGGTGCACGCATGGGACTGCTGCAACCACTCCCTGTTCCTTCCAGACCGTGGGCGGACATCTCCATGGACTTTGTCACGGGGCTCCCAGTCTCACAAGGTAACACCATGGTACTCACAGTCGTGGACAGGTTCTCTAAAATGGCTAGATTCATTGCTCTGCCAAAACTGCCCTCTGCCAAAGAAACGGCAGATATCATGATTAACCATGTCTTCAAGGTTCATGGATTTCCTAAGGACATCGTTACCTCAGGATACCACCCAGTCACACAGCGGTGATTTGTTTTTGTTGTGTCTTGTGATTTCCGGTTTTATTTTGAAATTCTAATTTTCTTCTCGTTTCAGGTCACTTGCCCTTCCTCTTGTGTCACCACTGATTGTCTTCCTGATTGTTTCCACCTGTTCCCCATTACCCTCGTGTGTGTGTATATATGGTCCGCGTTTTCCCCTGTCCTGTGCCAGTGTGTCATGTCTTATGTCCTTGATAGTTCGTGTTTCCTGCCTTCGTGTTTTCAAGAGTTCGATAAGTATTTTTGTTTTATGATTTATTTTCGCTACATTTTTCCTCCTCGGAGTGATTTTTTTGTTTTGTTGTTTCTAGTGACTTTGAGCTTGTTAAACACAAAGTGCCACGGTTTTTTGATCCTCTGCATCTGAGTCCAACTCCTTTTTGTACCGGCTTGTCATTATCTAACAGGTTCTTCTCTGTGACTCTTGGTGATGCCTGTTCCTCATGCCCCCCTGTCCTGTGGGGTCCCCCAGAGGTCAATTTTGGGGCCCCTGCTTTTTTCTATTTACATGCTACCCCTGGGGAGAATTCAAAGGCACAACATAAACTTTCATTTGTATGTGGATGACACCTAGTCATATGTTCCGCTAAAACCTGGCTCTTCAGATGTTTCCCACACTCTTTCATGCCTGACAGATATAAAAACATGGATGTCCAACAACTTTCTCCAGCTAAACGAATCAAAAACAGAGGTCATCCTTTTCACATCATCTAGCTCTAATGTAAATTTGGTCAGCCACTTTAAAGGGGTTGAATATTTATGGAAACACTTATTTTACACTATATTTTTAATTTACATTAGTTTGTAAAAATCCATGCGCACCACAGTGATTTTGTGTCTTGTTTCTGTTCTCTCATGACTTCTGTTTTATTTTGAAGGTAACTCTCCTCTCGTTTCAGGTCACTTGCACTTCCCTTGTGCATCACTGGTCTGATTGTCTTCTCTGATTCCTGACTGTTTCCACCTGTTTCCCATTACCGTCATGTATATGTGGTCTGCATCTTCCCTTGTCATGTGCCAGAGTGTTTTGTCCTATCGTGCACCCCAGCCTGTAATCAAGTCCAAGTCCACAGTTAAGTCGACCGATTAATTGATTCCTTTTTTAACTCCATGTGAGAGATTTTATTGTTGTAAACCTTGAATCTCGGTTTGTTCTTACCACTGTCAAGTTTTACCAGTCTGTGGTGGCCAGCGTCCTCTTCTATGCTGTGATTTGCTGGGGAGGAAGCAGCAAGAAGAGGGACGCTGCTCGACTGGACAGACTGGTGAGGAGGGCTGGCTCAGTGGTGGGCACGGAGCTGGACTCTCTGGTAACAGCGGCAGAGAGAAGGACCCTGGACAAACTGCTGTCCATACTGGACAATGCCCACCACCCTCTGCACAACACCTTCATCAGGCAGAGGAGTGTGTTCAGTGGCAGGCTGCTGTCTCAATCTTGCTCCATGACATCTTTCGTCACCCTGGCCATCAGGCTGTACAACAGCTCTCAGTGATGGCAGGAGGCACAATAGACAATGGACATATCTTTTTGCACCTGCTTACTGGACACTCACTGTCATTGCGATGTCTGTCTACCTCTGGTACATGTGGTGACTGCGATTTTCATTTTTTTTCATTTTGCCCATCTGTTTACAAACTAATTTAATTGCAGCACAGTCCTCCCCATTTGTAGCTCTCATATTTATAAAAACGACTGGTCACTTTATATTTTTAACATAGTTTATAGTTGTATAAAACATTTTCTTGTTGCTTTCTATTTTTATATAGCTATTGTATGTTTAGTGTATGTTACTGCTACTGGATGCTTGAATTTATTGGCTTTGGATTAATAAAGTATCTATCTTAAGTCAGCCTCCAGGAGGGAGTGAATTTGAGTTGTTGGTTTTGTGAACTTTGTTCTCTGCATTGAGAGTTTTTTGATATTAATAAAGCCTGCATGTTTTGAGAACCCGTCTCTGTATTTGAGTCTTGGCCTGACAGTTTGAACTTTGACATGAAAGATACCCTTATTGCAAAATCGTATATTACAAAATTATATTACAATTTCATATATAAAAGCAACAAATGGGGAAAACATCCCAGCGGGGTGAAAACTTTTTATAGGTGTTGTAAATACACATCAGTCAGGCATAACATTAGAGAATAAACATGCCTCCAGTGGTGTCCTGTGGTGTCTGGCCACAGAATGTGGGGGTCTTTGGGTCCTAGGGATTAATGGGAGGGGCCTCTGTGGATCAGGCTTGTCCAAGTGCATCCTATAAATACTTGATCAGTTTGGGATCTAGGTCAACACCTTGTGCTGTTTTTCATGTTGTTTTAATAAAACAAAGTTATATAAAGTATATAAAGTTGTTTCTTTCCTTATAAACCAGTACAAACAAGACTCGGATGAATGACACCATGAGAAATTGTAGCATGATCACTAATAAGCTTCTTTACCTTGCTGATAGCTGCTAAAACAGCCGTTGCCAGTATATATATGTAACTTGCTGAGCATTTGATAACTAGAAGCATGTTTGTCTCAAGACCATGTTTGTCTTCAAGACTTGCTATAAAAGACTGGAAATGTTACAGAATTGTAGTTTTGTAGTTGACCACACGGTTGTGCTATTGTAAAAGTTTTTGAGTATGTCCTGCATTTCAGTTCTTATGGGCACTCAATAGCCTCAACAATTTTTGAGATAAGTTCTGGACAAGCACCTGGAAGCTGACAGGGGACAGCACTGCTCATTTTATGCTCCAATGCTGTCTTTGAATTTAAACAGAAAACCTAACAACATTTTTCACTGGAGTCTCAAAACTGATCCTGTCTCTTGTTGTTAAAAAAGGAATATCTGATGAATAATTGTGGTCACAGTGGCAAAGTGGTTAGTACCGACGCCTCACAGTGAGAAGGTCCCAAGCTCGAATCCATGGGCCTTTCTGTGTGGAGTTTGCATGTTTTCGATGTGTATGCCACTGTCCTTCTGTCCCACTGTCCAAACACATCATTGACATGTCACCAGACAAGGTGGTCCACTGCCCTCTAGTGGCCTCCCACTGTCCAAAGACATGCTTGTTAGGTGCTACATGCTTGTGATTCTAAATTGGCCAAATTGAATGCTTGTCTGTCTCTCTGTGTTAGCCCTGCAATAGACTGGCGACCCCGGGTATACCCCGCCCGCCCGCAGACCCCACGACCCTTAACAGGAACAATAGGGTTACGGTTCATGAATAATAATTGCCTAGACTACTGCTGTTATGCAAAATAGGTAAATGTGGGTAACTCTCGAAATGTAATGGTACCATGCTTAAAAGCAATGTCAAAAATTATTAAAAGTTTTAGCCGTCATTATGAGTCACTGTAAGCTGTTGCTGCTCTGCCTGGCAGGTAACTTCTGGCACCGACAGGAAGAGAGTTTTTTTTCTAATGAAGTCATCTCTTCATTAGATCCCTTTAAAATCTAATAGAATCAAAAATCCTCCTACTTCCATACAAGGCCCTTAAAGACCTCATTGTACCATATCACCCCAACAGATCAGTTCAGTCTCAAAGTGCAGGCCTACTTGCATTTCCTGTAATTTCAAAATGTAGAATGGGGGGTAGATCCCTCTGATATCAGGCTCCTCTCTTGTGGAACCAGCTCCCAATCTGGTTTAGAGGCAGGCACCCTCTCTACTTTTAAAGTCAGGCTTAAGACTATTTTTTTGATCAAGCTTATAGTTATGGATGCACTTAGCACATATCCTCTTCTTTCTTCTGTCTCACAGGAAGCTCCTGTCCTATCATTTCTTTTCTTTGGCACTGAGCTCCTGTCCTCTAATTTCTTATCTAATTTCTTCTCTGTTAACTGCTGTGTGTCCTTCTCCTCCTTGGTCTGGGGTTTTCAGGCCGGGTTTCAGACCAGATTTTGTAAAGCATCTTGAGACAATTTGTGTTGTTAATGATGCTATATAAATGAAATTGAATTGAACTGAATAAACAATACAGAGGTTACTGCACAACATTATGGCTGTTATCTATTCATAATTGGCAAGCAGGACAAACAGACTGCAGGCTGTTGGGTGTATGACTAATGCAGCTGGCTGCTTTTGTGTAATTAGTTATACAGTGTCCAGATGATTTTTTTTTCTTTCTATGGTGCTTCATGGAGTTTTAACCCTCTATGTGTCTGTCCATTCACTTAGGGTCCCAGAGACCCCAAAGGTAGCACAAGGGTTAACAGTAGCTGAGAGGGAGGTCGGGCCAGATTGAGCTTCCTGAGGAAGAAATTCAGTGTTCAGTATGTATTCAGTCAGTGTTTCCAAGGTCCTGCAGCAGAGTGGCTTTGTTGCTACAGATTTAACAGTTGTTCCCATTCTGCAGGCCATAGATTTACAGTGAATTGTAGTCTCCAAGGTGTGGATCCAACTTTTTTCTTTCTCTAGTCAGGAAGTTGATATTCATGAAGATTTTGGGTAGCACTGTCTTTAGTTTTCTCTGGTTAAAGTCT
This sequence comes from Planiliza haematocheilus, assembly GCA_005024645.1. Classification (NCBI taxonomy): domain Eukaryota; kingdom Metazoa; phylum Chordata; class Actinopteri; order Mugiliformes; family Mugilidae; genus Planiliza; species Planiliza haematocheilus. The sequence goes on from SRSE01000487.1 coordinate 845,984, forward strand.
CTTATTACAATTACAGTTGCCTTTGTATGTGCACTCAGCTGCTTGCTAACAATGCAGTGCAATTTCCCCAGTGCTATAGCATTAGCATGCAGGGGTATGTAAGCAACTGAGAATAAGATGGCAGAAAACTCTCTTGGCAAGGCTGTCGTTTCATTTCTGTATACTTGTGCTTCCTCTGATGCCTATTTAGTGGGGTAATAGATTCTGCACTGATGAGGTGTTGACCCTTTACCTGGGAATGCATTCCTAGCTAAAGGGTCATTAGGAATACAATGTTTACTCTTATGCAGCTGTGACCGAATTTCAGATAAATGCATGAAAATGCATGGATGGATGGTATGGTTAATAGTTAGTCTCCAGCAGGTATGCATGGTATGTCCATAACTCGTAACCAACTCGTAGTTGGTTAAAATCTTTTCAACATGGTGTTCACCATTCTGTCAGAACTAGCATTAACTTTTTCAGCAATATGATAAAAAGCAGCTTGACTGTTGCAGATTAGAAACACCCCAGCTATTGCAGTTTTTGAGTGCTCTGACTAGGGTGGCCATACATCCGGATTTAGGCCGGACAGTCCGGAATTTAAATGCCTTGTCCGGTGTCGGGCGCAGCCTCAAATTTAAACACATTGTTTTTTGGGCCCTCCCCTAATTTTGACAAGCCCCTGGAGGAACACATCATGCAAAGAGTACACGTAATAACTCTCATTAGAATGTAATTTGACGACAACAGCAACTGTTCATCCTCAGCAACTGATCAACAACTGATCACCAACACACTGTTAACCAGTTACTCAATGAGTGTCCGAAATGAGTGAATAGTGGGATGAATTTTAAACCTGGGGGTGTCGAATTAGTGGTTTCAAATTTGCAGGAAGAAGATGAATCCTTGTGTTATGTTGTGGGTCAAATTGACTCATGAAAATCATTGCTGTTCATGAGAAACAAACATAACATTAGGGTTTATTCCAATCTTGTGGTGGAGTTCATGCTAACTACCGGGCCTTATTGGCGAAAATCAATCATCAATAGAGACCAAGTACACAAATTTTGGACTTGGCAACTGACTAGTTTAACTCTAAAGTGCAGATGAGATGAGTAAAGTAACAGCACAATGGAGAAATTCAGCTGTGGAGTTCTCATGGTCCGAACAGGAACCAATTTGTTTCTTGTTTCTGAATGCCTTGTACATACCTTGTGCACTGTTCTGTCTGTGCTTTTCCTCAACTCTGTGTTAACACTGCACATTGCGTTTGTGTAATGCACTTTGCAAACCACAATACAAGAGAGATGTGATTTGTTAGCTATGCTTATCCATATCGGCATGTACTGTCACCATATGCTCGAACAGGAGTTGTAGCATTCACCCAGATCTCTCCCTCTTAAGTAATTTTCATGCAGTGCAACACGACATGGTCGACTCGAATCCTCCCTTCTGCTCTGGTGGACCATAGAAAATGTGGTAGCCATTTTCCCCATTTGCATTTCGACCTCCATGCTCCCTGTTTGTTTCAGGCCCAGGAGACAAATGGGGAAGAGGACAGATATTTTGTGTGTTAAAGTCAAGGCACAGACCCTTCATGGAGGTCCATTCACTCACTTAGGAAGAGGATTTCATCATGACTCACAGCACTGTAGTCAAATGAAACAGTGAAGGATGAAATACTGAAATGCCAGTTAACTCCTCTGAACTTTGTGTAGACCCCATTTGTGCTGATCTGCCTGGCTGTGTCTACAGCTGCTCAAGGACTGGCTGTTGTGACAGAGCCAGTGCATTATAATCAATGAATTATACAGTAGTTTCTCACCATTTGTTTTTTCAATTAATTGACCAGTTAAAAAAATATAATGGTCACAGACAGGCCAGCTGACAGTCTGTATTACGTTTCGCGAAATGTGAGACCAGCTGGTGAATATATATTACGTACTATAGCAATATTGATATATATACATATGGATGTAAACCAATGAAATATACAATACATATATGTAAAGGGATTGGAGTTGGGAATTTTGTGTTTTGCTGAATATAGATAGGTATACTGTGACCTATAACTACTGATAAAGTATTGATGACATTTGTCCAAAGCATTTGAGTTAGTTGGCAGAGCCATATGACAAGAAAGTAATCAGCTATACGGTTTGTTGTGCAGTGGGAACAGGTGTCATTTTCTGCAGTTCCCATTTTGTGTAACACGTGTTGGGTGAAATACAGAATTTTGCAGTGAATAAGTTGTAATTTGGCAGTGGTAGGCTATGCATTTTCCACCGAGGCCTTCAGTGGCCTCCAACCTCATTCAAAAACAAAAAGAAAAGAAATTGTCGCCACTCAATCGAAACCATCAACAACATAGGAATACACAATAAAACAGGATGTTGCATGCCCTTGCAGTTAGGGCTGGACTAAACCATCCCTTAGTTATGCTGCTATAGGCCAAGGCTGCTGGGGGACAATGCAACAAACACATGTTCTCCTTCTTTCTTCTCTCTCCTCTCTCGTGTCCTACACTTTATTTTTCTCTGGCACAGAGCTCCTGCCCTCTAAATTCCTATCTGCTACTAGTCATGCAATTCTGTGCTATTACTATATAGAATGTTTACTGCTGCTCTCCCTTCTTCCGAGTATCTCTGGCCTGGAGTTGAGTGTTTCCTGTGGAGCTCCATACTACATCTGCTGTTGTGGTCTCATCAGCCTGCCCAGTCTCCATGGAATCCTGCTGTTATCCACTCCTACCTGAATGAACAATTCTCCAACCTGCCGATGATTCCCCTTATATTTTCAAACTGTCATGTAACATCATTAGTTTGAATCATAGCATCCAACTTGTATGCTTTAGTCAGATATGTGTATTTATGACAGATGTATGTTTATCTTGCTGTTCTCTTTCTCTGTCTGTACCTGGCTGGCCTTAGGCAGATGGGTCCCTCCATATGAGCTGGGTTCTGCTCAAGGTTTCTTCCTGTTAAAAGGGAGTTTTTCCTTGCCACCGTCGCCTTCAGGCTTGCTCTGGGGGTTTCAGGCCGGGTCTTGTAAAGCGTCTTGAGACGATTTGTATTGTTATTGACGCTATATCAATAAAATTGAATTGAAGTGAATGTAGGCAGGTATCTCATATAGCAATATGAATGACATTAGATAGCAAGAAACTCACTTAGAACAATTCATGAGTCTTCTCTCACTCACTGCAGCGCCAGGTGAACTGCAGCTGGGCACGTGCTCCATGTACAACAAATCCAGCATAAGCATCAATGTTAACCCAATAATATTACAAACATATACAAAAGATATAAATATAATTCATTTTACTCACTAGAAATAATTTGGAGTTCGCCTCGGACGCTGTCAGCCAAAGGTACTGCTCATAGTTGAAAGTTTTCCCGGCTGGGTTAAGCATAGCTAGCTCCAGGATTGGGGGACCTTTCCTTTCCTCTTTCCTCTCTGGAAATTCCACCATGAAAATTACTTTCTAAGACTATCTACAACCAAATCAATAGTCTATCCTCCTTCCACCATGGGTGGGTCCAAAATATAGATATCAAAACGTTAACTGAGATGATTTGGTTGTGCAGCTCACAATAGGTGAACATGAACCGCTAGAACGGGGAAGCTCTCTGGCCCCCAGTCAGAGGATGCAAAAATGCTTAGGCCACAGAGAAGGCCTAAAATGAAACCTGAAATCAAGCACACACACATTCACACACCAGTGCCACACACTATGAGCAACTGGGGGTTCAGTATCTTGCTCAAGGACACTTCAGCATGTGGAACATTCCAGGGAACGAACTGCTAATCCTATGGTTCATAGACAACACGCCCTACTGAGCCACAGTACATAACGAAAAAATTCCTTTTTCATTACTTACTGAGGTCTTTCAGTCCATATGGGTTTCATTTTGTTGGTAGCCTACAGCATTCTCAACAACAAAAAAAACAGGCTTTAATTGCCACATTAAAAAAAAAAAAACTGGACATGGGCCAACTGTTGTGTCATTTTCTTCTATCCATGAGACTATACTGTATCCTGTAGATAGATAGATAGATAGATAGATAGATAGATAGATAGATAGATAGATAGATAGATAGATAGATAGATAGATAGATAGATAGATAGATAGATAGATAGATACTTTATTAACCTGTGGGAAATTCAAGCTGTATGATGTACTATTGATTACAAATATGGAAAGAGTATATAGTCACAATATTGTCCAGAGAATGAAATCAGAATTACAAGCCATAGCTCTTCAGAATGATCTGTAACCACTACAATTGTGGTATAATAGGTGCTTTACAAAGTTTACTTGCAGACATGCATTCATTTGGAAAAATTCCTGAAAACCAAGCTACTTAAATAATTGACAGATAAGTCTTATCTGATTCTTAGATGGAGGTCTCCTGCAGTCAGAAGATCTGCAACACATTATTCCGTACTGCCGTATTTCCCATGTTTTGATGCACTTAGATATCTGTACAAGTAATAATAATAATAATAATAATAACGGTGATGATCTCATTACAATGTAATGTTCTTCCACAACTCTTGCCACAACCTTGTAAGTATGCTTGGGTCATTGATCATTTACAAGATCCATATGCCACCTTTAACTTCCTGGTTGATGTGCAAGATGTTGCTTCAGTACATACAATACTTCCTCATGATGCCATTTACGGGCGGCACAGTGGAAAGGTGGTTAGCACTGATGCATCACAGCAAGAAAATCACTGGTTCAAATCCATGGACCGGCTGGCCTTTCTGTGTGGAGTTTGCATATGGTAAATGGTAAATGGCCTTGCTTTTATATAGCGCTTTTCTACCTATTGGTACTCAAAGCCTCCAAAGACATGCTCATTAGGTTAATTGGTGATTCTAAATTGGCTGTAGGTGTGAGTGTGAATGGTTGTCTGTCTCTGTGTTAGCCCTGCGATGGACTGGTGACCTGTCCACGGTGTACCCCTGCCTCTCGCCCGATGACAGCTGGGATAGGCTCCAGCAGACCCCTGCGACTCTTAACAGGAATAACCGGGTATAGAAGATGGATGCCATTTATTTTCTTGAGTGCTTTTTTATATTGTAAATAGTAACAGCCTCAGATTTTCATTTACTTCATTATTGGACTAAATAGACTTTTTCCATGTTTTAAATTGGGCTGTTCAAAACAATAGCAGTGTCTGCATTATTCATTACAAACTCCAATATTTACTCAATAAACTGAAAAGACGTCAATATTTAGCATTCCTGTTAATCACTAAACTAATATTTAGTTGTATAACCACTGTTTTTGAGAACTGCTTCACATCTGTGCTGCATGGAGTTGACCAACTTCTGGCACCTGTAAACAGGTATTCCAGCCCAGGATGATTTGACAACCTTCCACAATTCCTCTGCATTTCTTGGTTTTGCCTCAGAAACAGCATTTTTAATGTCACCCCCACAAGTTTTCTATTGGATTAAGGTCCGGGGATTGGGCTGGCCACTCCATAACCTTAATTTTGTTGTCTGGAACCAAGATGCTGCTCGCTTGCTGGTGTGTTTGGGGTCATTGTCTTGTTGAAACACCCATTTCAAGGGCATTTCCTCTTTAGCATAAGGCAGCAGGATCTCTTCAAGTATTTTGATATAAGCAAATTGATCCATAATCCCTGGTATGGCCCGACACCATTGTAAGAGAAACATCCCCATATTATGATGCTTGTACCACCATGCTTCACAGTCTTCAGAGTGTACTGTGGCTTGAATTCAGTGTTTGGGGCTCCTCTGACAAACTGTCTGCGGCCCCTGCACCCAAAAAGAACAGTTTTACTTTCAGTCCACAACATGTTTCTCCATTTCTCTTTAGGTCAGTCGATATATTCTTTGGCAAATTGCATCCTCTTCAGCACATGTCTTTTTTTTTTTAACAGTGGGACTTTGCGGGGTCTTCTTGCCGATAGATTAGCCTCACACAAGCATCTTCTAATTGTCACAGTACTCACAGGTAACTTCAGGCCATCTCTGATCTCCCTGGAGCTGATCATTGGCTGAGCTTTTGCCATTCTGGCTATTGTTCGATCATTTCGAATGGTAGTCTTACATTTTCTTCCATGTCTCTCTGGTTTGGCTTTCCATTTTAAAGCATTGGACATAATTTTAGTTGAGCAGCATATCATTTGCTGCACTTCTTTATGTTTTCCCCTCCCCAACCAATGTTTTAATTAAAGCACACTGTTCTTCTGAACAATGTCTGGCACAACCCATCTTTCTCAGGTTTTCAGAGAGAATTGTACAACATGTGCTGGCTTCATCCTTAAATAAGGGTCACAAGAATGACACCTGTTTCTTCACATAAAGAATGACCTCACTGATTGAACTCCACACTGCAATTAGTTGAACACGCCCCTTTCACTTAATCATTCAAGCATTCATTCATTTAAGCATTCATATCATGAATGTTGGGTCTGTTGGTTTCTCTGACTCTACTACACCTATACCTGGTAAATTATTTTCCATGTAATAATATGATTCATTCCAAAAACATTGATTGATCTGGTTAGTCATGTTGGACTGCTATTATTTTGAACACAACTGCATGTGTTATTGTCTGCCATTAAGCTGAAAATTGACAAATATTTGTACTAGTTTTTGAAGCAGGGCTCTGATGATGGGTCCTATTTTGTATATTCTCACAATTTTTTTATTAAGTGTGAAAGAAGGTGGTCCTAGAGATTTATTTTATGTGTGAGTCAAAGGACATGACTAGTGATGGCCCTCTGACACCCGAGGCTCTGACACATGCGGGGTAGCTCATGAAGCAATTTTATCAAATCACTGCGCCTAGTGACGTTTGAAGCACTTGAGTGACTTCAGCAGCAAACAAACCACCTCAGGGGTCCGGTTTGTCATGTGAATTACCTGGTGGAATCGAGTGTGTTCAGGGATTTCTTGGATATCCTATCCCTATGTAGTGGTGCTCATTTGAATGTTTCTTTGCATTGTAGGTTGATTTGTTGCTATAGTTGGAGAGAGTTGCATATTTGGAGAAGATAGATAGTAAGATTCAGAGAGAAATAGATAAATTAGTTACATAGTTAGATAACACTATACTGATACTATCCTGACCACTTAAACAGGAATGGTCTGTTTGAAGAGTTTCAGTCAGGTTTTAGAGTTCATCATAGTACAGAAACAGCTCTGGTTAAAGTTACCAATGATCTCCTCATGGCTTCAGATAGTGGACTTGTCTCTATACTAGTTCTGCTAGATCTTAGTGCTGCATTTGACACTATTGATCATAATATTCTACTACAGAGACTTGAAAGTGAGATCCAGATTAAAGGAACTGCATTAGATTGGTTTGAATTGAAAAAGTTATGGAGTTCCTCAGGGTTCTGTGCTAGGACCAATTCTCTTCACATTATACATGTTGCCATTAGGGAAGATTATTAGAAAACATGGCATAAACTTCCATTGTTACGCAGATGACACCCAGCTATATTTATCTATAAAACCAGATGAAACTAATCAGCTGGTTAAACTCCAAGCATGCCTTAAAGACATAAAGGCTTGAAAGACGTGTAATTTCTTACTCTTAAACTCAGACAAAACAGAAGTTATTGTATTTGGTCCTAAGCATCTCAGAGATTCCTTATCTAATCATGTGGTTTCTTTGGATGGCATTACCTTGGCCTCCAGTACTACTGTGAAAAACCTTGGTGTTATATTTGATGAGGATATGTCCTTTAAATGTCACATTAAGCAAGTAACCAGGACTGCCTTCTTTCATCTACGTAATGTCATCAAAATTAGGAACATCCTGTCTCAGAATGACGCTGAGAAACTAGTTCATGCATTTGTGTCTTCCAGACTGGATTACTGTAATTCATTACTGTCTGGCTGCCCAAATTACTTTTTAAAAAGCCTCCAACTGATTCAAAATGCCGCAGCAAGAGCATTGACAGGAATTAGCAAAAGAGATCATATTACTCCAGTTTTAGCTTCTCTTCACTGGCTCCCCTTAAAGTGTAGAATAGAATTTAAAATCCTCCTCCTTACATACAAGGCCCTCAAAGGCCTAGCTCCATCATATCTTAAAGACCTCATTGTACCATATCATCCCAACAGATCACTTTGGTCTGAAAGTGCAGGCCTACTTGTGGTTCCTAGAATTTCAATTGCTGTAGTAGCCAGGCTAAGCCCTGTGATAGCCTCGTTTTTTTATCCTATAGTTTAGTTTGTCCTACATGAACAGAAGGGATTTTGAAAATGAGATAAACGGGTCCAAAACGGACCCGGGCCGGATGAGCCTTTATGAGTCCGCTGCGGACTCATAAAGGCAGCGGATGTATGTATCAATATGCGGGTCCCAAACGGACCCGCCGCGGAGGTGAGGCTTTAATCGCGGATGCGGAGCGGATGCAGTTACACTAGCACAGAGAATCCTGCCGACAATGACAGAGACTGTGACTGACTATCTGATTAGGGCTGAGAGCCTCATCACATCGTTGAGAGAAGCAGGGGAGACCCTGAGTGATGGACTGATCGTAGCAATGGTGCTAGGCGGACTACCGGACTCGTTCAAACCATTAGCCGTGCATGTTACACAGAACGAAGACAGTGTCACATTCGCCGACTTCAAGAGAAGGATACGGGTCTATGAAGAGTCGGAGAGAATGAAAATGACCGAGGCAACGACCGATAACGTGATGAAGACGTGTGCGAGACAGGGAAAAGGCCAGAGCAGGTATGAGAGTGGACGAAAAGATGAAGATGCTAACATGACGTGCTACAAATGTGGGACAAAGGGGCACAGGGCGCGAAAATGCTACAGAAAGGTGTGGTGTAGTTTCTGTAAGAACACCACACATGCCGAGTCGCTTTGCAAGAAGAAAGGACAACAAGATGGCGTCCGAATGTTCGTGGAGAAACAAGGTGAAGATCACGATGCCCTCTTCATAGCCAACCACGTCCAGCGAGAGAGACCACCGGGCAACGTGAAGATGAAAGGGATCATGGTGGACGCGGGAGCGACTTCGCACATCGTGAACGACATCAACAAGTTTGAGAGCTTCGACCACTCGTTCCAGTCCAGCACACACTCCGTGGAGCTAGCGGATGGAAGCAAGTGCACCGGGATGGCGCAACAGAGAGGAACGGCGGTGATCTACCTGCTAGACAGCCCCGGAAAGCGACGCAGAGTGCAGCTCCGGGATGCGCTCTACATACCTTCCTACCCACACGACATCTTCTCGGTGTCAAGAGCAACCAATGGAGGTGCGACTGTGAGAAATCTTCGAGAAAGGGGACAGTCGCATACTTACCAATGACGGTGAAAGGTATAACATACATGAGAGTGGTAACTTGTATTACTTACCTACTTTGCACAATGATGATGGTGACCATGACGAATGTAAAGTGTGCCATGATGTACAGACATGGCATCAGATATTAGGTCATTGTAATTTTGAAGATGTAAAGAGTTTGCAGGGGATGGTGAAGGGCATGGAGATTAAGGGAGGTTCATCTGGGGGGAATCAGTCATGTGAGGTGTGCACACAAGGGAAATTCACACAAACACGGAATAGGGAGCCAGATAGGAAGGCAAAAAGGCCCCTAGAGTTAGTACACAGTGATTTAGCAGGCCCCATGCGTACTCCAAGCATGGAAGGGCACCGATATGTGCAGTCATTTACAGATGATTACTCAGGCACGATGTTCGTGTACTTTCTTAAATCCAAAAGCGACACAGTCCAGGCCACTGAAAAATTCTTGGCAGACGTGGCCCCCTACGGGCAAGTGAGGTGTATCCGTTCAGACAACGGCACTGAGTTTACATGTCGTGACTTTCAGACAGTGTTGACCAAAAATAGGATTAGACATGAGACATCTGCACCTTACTCGCCCCACCAAAACGGCACCGCTGAAAGAGGTTGGAGAACACTCTATGAGATGAGCAGATGCCTACTGATTGAAAGCGGCTTACCAGACAACATGTGGAACTATGCTGTTCAGACATCAGCATATGTCAGAAATAGATGCTACAATAGGCGCACAAAGAAGACAGCGTATGAGCTGTTCACAGGCAGTGTAACTTGTATGTCAAAATTACAAAAATTCGGATCTGCATGCTTTGTTTACAAGCAAGAGAAAGGCAAAATGGATAAAAACAGCCCAGCGTACCTAGTGTATTACCCAGACACAGAGAAAGTCCAAAAGCACAGATTGGTAAAATTCATAACGAAGGTGACAAGTGAAAAGGGCACACAGACAGCTGAGTCACACACAGAGTACGGGGATATACTGTACATACAATGGTTGACAACACTGATGAGAGGGGTGGTGAGAAATTTGATGAAAAACCTGAAAATGCAAACGGTCAGAGTGTTCAGGGTGGTGGTGTTCGTGCTTCACCTGAATTAAAGACTGAACGTACCCAGCCAGGTGAAGTCACAGTGACTGAAAATAGAAAGAACCCACCAAGAGCCAAAAGGAGGCCGGCTCACCTACAGGACTATGACACAGGTGACACAGAGGACACTTTAAGTACTTGCATGGACTTTTGTTACAGGGCAGTGTGCGATGTGCCTCACACCTACCAGGACGCCATTGCGTCAGCCAATGCGAAGCAGTGGAAAGCTGCTATGAGAGAGGAGATACAATCTCTCCAAGAGAATGAAGCCTTCACCCTGACCCAGTTGCCACCAGGTAAAAAGACAGTGGGGGGTAGATGGGTTTATGCCCTGAAAACAGAGATGGATGGGTCTGATAAATACAAGGCAAGGTTTGTAGCAAAAGGCTACAGTCAGAAACAAGGTATCGACTACGAAGAAACATTCTCACCCACAGCAGACATGACAAGCGTGAGGGTAGTGATGCAAAAAGCAGTGCAGGATAACTTAATGTTACACCAGATGGATGTTAAGACAGCTTATCTGCACGCCCCGATAGATTGTGAAATTTACATGGAGCAACCTGAGGGATTTGAAAAGAAATCAGACACGGGAGAAAAAATATGTAAATTACAGAAATCAATTTATGGGTTGAAACAGTCAGGCAGGAATTGGAATGCCATGTTGCATGCATGCTTGGATGAGAATGGTTTCGTACAAAATCCTGCTGATACATGTGTGTATACACGGGAAAGAAATGGTGACAAGGTAATCCTAATCATTTGGGTTGACGATCTCATAATTGCAGCAAGCAATGAAAATGTGATGATGAATGTGAAGCACATGCTCACCGAAAGGTTCAAAATGAAAGATCTGGGTAAATTGAAACATTTCCTGGGGATTGAATTTGAACAAACAGATGGGGTAGTGAAAATGTCACAGGAGAAATTTGTGAAAAAGGTACTACAAAGATTTGGCATGCAGGATTGCAAACCTAGAGAAACACCATGTGAAGCAAAACTTGATTACACAGAGGATGCAGAAAAAATGCAGGAAGCAAGAAAGTACAGGGAGGCTGTAGGAAGCTTAATTTAATTGTCCACATGCACTAGGCCAGACATTAGTTTTGTGGTCAGTAAACTCTCTCAGCACTTTGCTGAACCAACTGTTGAGCACTGGAACACAGTAAAACAAGTGTTCAGATACCTCAAAGGTACAATGGAGAAGGGTTTGTACTTCAGAAGAAATGACAAGGAGGGTCTAGGCCTAAGAGTCTACAGTGATGCTGACTGGGCATCAGATTCCTCCGATAGGAGAAGTACGTCAGGCTATTGTGCCAGTCTTACTGAGGGCAGCTCTTTGATTTCCTGGAAAACAAGGAAACAACCAACAGTGGCTTTATCAACTTGTGAGGCAGAATATGTGGCCTTAGCATCAGCCATACAGGAATCTATTCACCTAGAGCAACTGCTGAGTGGTATAGATGGTTACAAATATGCACAAACAGAGGTTTATGAGGATAACCAAGGTGCCATAGCACTGGCCAAGAATCCAGTGAACAGGCAGCGATGCAAGCACATCGACATTAAGTACCACTTCATAAGGGAAAATGTAAATAGTGGAAGGTTGAATTTGGAATACTGTCCTACTGAGCAAATGATTGCTGATGTTTTGACGAAGCCAGCTACTAAGCTGAAGTTGCAAGGTTTTTCAAGCAACATGTTTGGTATTTGAATGTGATGTAATGTTTTGTTTTTGTTTTCTATGAGATGTAATGAGATAAGAGCGAGTGGGGGTGTTAAGATATGTAACGCTCTTATTGTGATACAGAATGTTCAATGTACATATGGTTCAGCCAATCAATCACATTGATGTGATATGCGTGTGACGTAGGCACGTATTGTGATACGCGTGTGACGTAGGCACGCATCTTGTGTTAGTTCAGCGCAGCATGTCCTGGAGAGCGGTCATGCTCAAGTTCGGCTCAATAAATGAGAATTACTTTTGAAACTCCGCTCCGCGTCTTCTTCATCACGCAAGTTAATGTGTGCGCAAGTCGGATACCTTAACATACTTTATTACAGATTCTAAAATACACAATAAAAACACCATCCACACAGGGGCAACTAATGGGGGAAAATGGGTGCTGAGGCTTACCGGTGTGGGACTAGGGGCTGAGGCGGAGACACCCAACCAAAACAATAAGCACCCAGACACTCGTGCCAGTCGCTAACACATGCACACACAAAGTCAGTGGAACCCAGGACCAAGGGGAGCACAGCACACCAAACGGGGGGGGGGGGGGGGGGGGTCCACCACCAGACCACCAATGTCACCACCGGACCTCAGCAACTAAAGAAAGAAACAAGGGAATTAGTGGGGTTACGCTAGCACACAAAAGAAAACCAACAATATCCATCAATAAACAAAACCAACATACAAACAGCCAACTGCCAGGTATAGAAAATAATAATAAAAATAAATCCAAACCAAGTATCAAAATAAGGAAAACAACAAATCCAGTAACAGGCAAGTAAACTAAGTAAACTATAAAAAGGAAACAAAATAATCTAATATAAAGGGGGTTAACCCCACTACTCAGTCAACCATTAAATATCAATCCCCTTAATGCATGAAACAATATGCGCACAAGCTGCCCAACGGGTGGCTAAGCACCAGAGGACACTAAAAACCTGAAAAAGGTACAACGCATAAAGCGAAGCATAAAACTACTAATAGAATAGCGGCAAAATAAAACAGCAACGAAGCAAAAAGCACAGCGATTCAATAGCCGCAAAGCAGAAATAGCAATTCAAAATGGCAATGAGCAAGTCAAAAGCAACAAAACAAAAGCAGCAGCGGTCCCCCGTAGCTTGTAGTAGTATGCAGCGGACCACGAGGATCTGAGGACCCAATAGAGCAATTAATAACTAGAAAATTCCCGCGGAAATTTTTGAAGTGCCGAGTGGGCTGTTGCCATTAGCTGCTAATGTTAGCAATTAGCATGACGCGCTAGCCACTAACTTTAGAATTAGTTTAGTGTTAGCATGTCTCTTTAGACACTAAAAATTAAATACATGCTAGTTGTTAGCATGCTAATGCTAACATGCTAATTGCTAATATGCTATTCGCCAACATGCTAATGCTGCCACTAATGCAACCACCAATTTCTAGCCACTAAAAATTAGCATTAGCCGCTAATGTTAGCAATTAGCATGACGCGCTAGCCACTAATTTTAGCATTGGTTTAGTGTTAGCACGTCTTTTTAGACACTAAAAATTAAATACATGCTAATTATTAGCATGCTAATGCTAACATGCTAATTGCTAATATGCTATTCGCTAACATGCTAATGCTGCCACTAATGCTACCACCAATTTCTACCACTAAAAATTAGCATTAGCCGCTAATGTTAGCAATTAGCATGATGCGCTAGCCAATTATTTTAACATTGGTTTAGTGTTAGAATGACTTTTAAGCCACTAAAAATTAAGTAGATGCTAATTGCTAACATGCTAATGCTAACATGCTAATTGCTAATATGCTATTCGCTAACATGCTAATGCTGCCACTAATGCTACCACCAATTTCTAGCTACTAAAAATTAGCATTAGCCGCTAATGTTAGCAATTAGCATGACGCGCTAGCCAATGACAGACAGACACCTGTCATTGTTCAACTTGGGTGCCAAAAGCCAAAATGGCCGCCCCACAGACCAGTTACTTCAGTTAGAAGTTTCCCGAGTGGGCTGTTTCCATTAACATTGCCCCAAAATGGCCGCCCTACAGACCAGTTACTTATGTTTTCCCGCCTCTTTCTGTGGAGCCCCTGGTTGCCACGGTGACCAGTTTGAATTTCAGTTAGAAAACGGCTAGAGTGAGCGAAAATGCTGAAACCACGGCCTCGAATAGGAAGGCCTTGTGGCCAAACCGTGTGTCCAATCGTTAAACTGACTTCACTTTGGGCATCTTGAGGCTTTCCTGAACGATATGCAGTTTGTGGGTAAAGTGAAGAAATGTGAGCTATTTAAAGCGATTTAAAACAAAGGATTACGTCTGCTTTGCTCCAGAAATTTAACATTGCAGTCTATGGGGCTCTGCGATGCAATAGACGCGAGCAATAACAATAGTGGGCTCTGCGATGCACAGCACCACTAATAAGCAGAAAACCCAACAAACATCAGTGTATAGCAATGATGTGTCTCGCCAGTAATTCTTTTCATCTCATCATCTCATCTCATCTCATCTCAGCTCATCTCATCTCAATAGGACTGATGATTGTCGCCAGTTATCTTATTTCATGTCAATGGGACTGATGATTGTTGCCAGTTATCGTGCCATGTCATCTTGGTGGGACTGATGATTTTTACCAGTTATCATATCGTCATGTCAGTGGAACCAGTGATCATCACCAGTGATTATCTCAACTCATCTCACCTCACCTCAGTGGGACTGATATTTGTCACCAGCTATCACCCCCAGAACATAACCAAGCCTCCTCCATGTTTCACAGTGAGTGATGTGAGCTCCAGTTTAGTCTCATCTGTCCAAATTACATTCTTCCAGAAGCTTTGTGGCAAATTCCAACCCAACAATGGAGTCTTCCTCTGTTGTCCTCCATTAAGTCCACTTTGGCTCAAACAGCGACACTAATGTACGTCAGTGGCGGCTTTTATGTTAAGGGGGGCGCAAAATTTACAAATCAAATCCCTGTAGGGGGGTCTGGGGGCATCCTCCCCCAGTCATTTATTTATTTATTTTTTGTGATTTTCACATACAAACTAAGCATTCTGTTGCATAATAAAGACAAAATAGAACATTTCCTTACAAAGACAAAAGGGGCCATGGAACTAATTTATTTGCCTTGTAAAATCCAGCAAGTTTAAAAGTGCTAATACATCAATAAAAATAATAATTATACACAAGTTAACATTCTCTCTCTGTTTGTATGTGTGTTTGAGAGAGAGTGAGAGTGTGCACATACTGCACATCCAGCTAGCCAATTCCGTTTAGTATACACATTTGAGGTGAAGCTCCTTGTGTATATCCTCCCACAATCAGTAGCCTGCTGCGAAATGTTTAAGTCCGGACAGTCGGGTCCCAACTCCTTCACCCTTTTCTTCTCCACAGCCGACCGACGCAAAGTATGGAGTTTTTTTAAATGAAATAATTGAATTTTCCTTAAGCATCACTGAGTCTCCACTATTAACGTCAGCCATCTTGTCTCTTAGAACGAGTTAGAGCTGTGGCACGAATGCGTCCTGATTGACATGATTGATTGATGAATTGTCCAATCATGCTAAGATTAAAAAAAATATAAAACAATGCCATTGGTCTGGGCGCAGAGAGCTGTGAACTAGAATCGAATTTTCATGCGCCAATGAAAAGCTGTTTCTGCTCGTAAACAGTAAAAAAGTTTGCTAGCTCTCATAGACTCCAGCATTACCGGCGCCCTTGACCTGGAGGAGGGCTTTATATCGAATGGCAAATCGCAAGCTTAGCCTAGAGTCAGACGTATTTAATGGTTGCTGGCAGTGTGGCAGGTACCACTACACCATTGCACAAGTAAAAACGCGATGTATTTTTGTGTATTTATTTCGTATTTGTTAGGTTTGATTGATTCATGATTGATCTTGGTAGATATATAAAACAGTCAATATTTCACAGGAGGGGCGGCGCCCTAGCACCCTCTATTGACCAGCCACCACTGATGTACGTTGACCAGGGAGTTCACCCCTAATCTCCTTGGAAGTTGTTCTGGGCTCTCTGATTAGCATTGGTATTATCCTTCTTGCTGGTTAGGTTCATTGGTGATTCAAAATTGGCCGTAGGTGTGAGTGTGCATGGTTGTCTGTGTCTCTGTGTTAGCCCTGCGATAGACTGGCGACCCCTGCCTCTCGCCTGATGACAGCTGGGATAGGCTCCTTTACAGGACACACATTAATTTAAGATGTCCCTATGGTCTTATTATTTTCAGTCTTTTCCAGGAGTCACATTAACTGAATATTTGCCGTCATTGACCGTTTCTTTGTTGTTTTTTTCGGAAAGTCTGAAGGTCATCTGTCATTTTGACAGATTGCAATTCACACCTCTGACCACTTGGTGGTGAGTGAAGTTAATAATAATTCTTGTCTCTAACTGCAGAACTTTTGTCAGTGCATGATTTCATGTTACACATTAGAGCTCAGCTAATGGCTACCAGAATGGAGGAATCAAATGAAAGAATGTTGCTAGACTGATGGAAGGCAAATTTTATTATAAACAATTACCTGATGGATATAATAAGACAATTTACGTTTTGGCTCTTATCTCAATAACCGTGTGCCCTAGAAAGAACATTCTTTCTCCCTTGATTCCTTGCATAGCCCTGGTTCTAATGGACTGGGCCACGCCCATTTTCGCCCACCTTTTTTATCTGCTATTTTGAAAAAATTGCACCTTAAAGCAAAATAAATTCCTCCTAGCCCGTTCACCCAATTCTCATCTTAACCTCAACTTCAGCAGCTTTATTGATTACAAAGTTGATGGCTAATTAATTAAAAACACAGTTTTGATCCAAAGCTCATATTTTGTGAACTATATACCCAAACTTCATTTCATTAATAATAATATGATTCTGTACAAGCAACTTTTGTGACCCTTGGTCTCTAGGGGGTGCTACACAAGCAACATATCAAAATCTCAAAAACTGCAATAGCTAACTTCATGAAATTTGGCATATACAATGTCCACAGGGGGGCGCTACAAGTGACACGGAAACATTTAATATGACTTTAAGGCTTACAATTTTGAAGTATTCACCCAAGTCGTATGAAACTTATCAACTGTCATTATAATATGCTTGCATACAATCACGCCAAGTTTCATGAAATTTGGGCTATAGGGGGCGCTTAAAAGACTACATGTTTATATACTAGAAACCTATCCCTGCTCTCTGCTGTTAAGCAAGGTTTCACAAGTCTTGGCTAAGCAGGGATACATGAACAGCAGTTAGGAGTCGGTTAAGTTTTGTTTCTTTGTTTCTCTGTTCTTTTGCACCGCTACTCCTAACTGTACAGGAAACCACTCGGAGATGGAATTGCCCATGATGGCACTGCATTCAAAATATTCATAGAATGAACATAGCCTTCCTGAAATCAGGAAGTGGAAGTAGAGGGGTGTATTCCATTTTAGGCATTGCTTTATGATGTTTTGCAGAGCAAAGATCTGGTCCATGCATCCTCTTTCGCCTCCTGTGAAGCCAGCCTGCTCCTCTCTAAGCAGTGGTGGTTGAGAGGACTCTGCAGAGCAACTTCCTTGGAACAGAAGAGTTAGTCCACACCAGTTGTCGCAGTTCTTGGAGTCTCCTTTCTTAGGGATTTTTTCGTGTACATTTGCATATGGTTGTTTGCTTACTGGTTGTAAATTCATTACATTTCATTGTAATTTAATTAAATTTTTAATATTCACATATTTTTAATATACACTTATAGAATAGAACGCCTTTATTGTCATTATACACAGTACAATGAGATTTAAAGCAGACCCTTAAAAATGCACACAGTGCAATGAATAAATAATGTACCTATGCGAAACCCACTACAGTACACAGACAGACAACAGATAAAACATACGTGAGTGGTGATATTCAGTGCCAAGTTGTTATATGCACACCACTCACCAAGTTTGAGGACCTTATCTCTGTAGGCCGCCCATACACTTTTAATTTTTCATGAGGGGCTAAGCCGGGGTACACATTTACCAGGCAAATTTTAGAACAAGACTCTCCCTGCAGTCCTCGTCCACATACTTCAGTGCAGCTGGATGTGGAGCTTGGGATATCTGGCTCCCCGCCTTGTGCCTCTGGTAGAGTGACAGGGTCTGCAGCTGCCCATGGGGGCGGCCCTGCATGCATTGTGAAAATGTGTGCATCACTGTTGCACTCTGCACAGTGAATAACAGCTCTACAGTTTTTGGTCCTGTGTTCTGTTGATGAGAGACACTTGTAGCAGATTGACAACTCCTTGAGCAGGCCTTTCCACTCATCCAATATCTACATTCTAAACCCTCTACATTTGGCGAGTGAATGTGGCTTCTTGTGTACTGGACACTGTTTACTGGGGTTGAGAGAGGAGGCTTTGGGTTCATTGTTAGTTGCACCGACCTGTATTTTGTTTGCTATGACGGGGACTTTGAATTGTGTTTGTATTGCTACTGGCCTTTGTACTTCCATGTGTGCGATGCTGCAGTTTTGCAGAATATAGTTGGGGTCAGCTATCATTTCTGCGTGGTTACTCACAAACTGGACAAAATAGGAGAATGGTGGGGAGTGACTTTTGTGATCCTTCTTATATTTCGAATGTTCTCTGACCCATGTCTCCTGCAGGCCAGTTGGGAGCTTTTCCACGACTGGGTTTATTCCTCGAATTGTCGAGAAAGCTGAGGCCTGGTAGATACCCTCAATTTTTTGATGACAACAGCAGCTAGCTCTTGCACGTAGATGTAGAGCCATCCTCCTTCCCGGAATGGCGCGGCCTGCTAGCTGTACTGAAGCATCAGGGATTTGTGCATGTAGCCATGTGATGACAAGCGAGCAGCATTCTCGAACGTAGTGATTTCCAGCCAGCTGTAATTCCAAAACGTCCGTTTTGTGCATGCCCGCCGATAGGGGGGACAAATGGGTCTGCTGTCCCAGGCCCAGGGTAGAGGGGGCGCCCAGATTAAATTATGGAATAAAAACTAAATAGGGAGCTTTGTGAAAAAAATATGTAATGTCTGAGTTACATAAAAGCTTTTTATTTGTTTTCTTCCTAATTGACCTTGAAATAGTGGTCAATAAGATTTTCTTTAAGGCCTCTTAAAGGTGGTGACGGTGAAGCTGAGACTAGAAAAGTGACGTAGAGCAAGGTGAGAAACAGCGCAGTCAATGCTTACCAGCTTTGTAATGTAAAGTAGCGCTAATGTTAATGTCCATTTGCCTGTATAAAAGCCTGACACAGCACGTTAACTTTGACAGAAACAGTTGAGTTTAGTAGCTCTGTCTCATAAGATTATCTCGTCCCGGGCCCAGGCAAGACTGTCAGCTGGCCTGGTTTTGGGGACCATAGATCTGACGTTTGCGAGATAGAGGCTTGGCAACGGAGTTTTGAGTGGCAGTTTCCTTAGCTTAGCCAGCAGACCAGCATCTTCTTCGCCTGCCAGACCCAATAATAATCCATGGAGATCCCACTGGTCTCGCTATCTCGTCCAGAATGTTGTGAGTGTGATGGAAGTCGCTGCGGATGGTCATCTTCTGTTGGAAGCCGATGTCCAGTAAGTTCATACAGCTGTATGTTTAAGTCCGTAAAAAAAACGTACAACATGCGAAAACAACACTCAGTTTTAACCTCTGTAGGGTAGGGGGTTGATGTTCATTTCCAGACACAGAGTCGCTTATGATCTTGTACACTGTGCCCAGGTTTCCATAGGCTGCTGCCTTCTTAGCTTCACTTGCCAGGTTTTCTACACAGACCCTCTTGTCTCTCCTTCCACTCCTCTTCACCTCTCTGTCCTTGTCTTATAGGACAACTTGGCTTTCTTGTGTCATTGGGACTTGGTGTTCAGTATCCTTGCATTCAGGTGTTTCCGATATCCAATCTTAAGCCCCCTTCTGTCTGTAGTCCAGGATGTTTTGTGCTATTTCAGTGTATACGGCCTTGATGGCATTCTATTTGTTGTTTATTGTATTTCAGAGGCAGAATCTAGCGTGCTAAAGCAGTTTCCGAGTTTCAACACAAAATCCTTGTTTTTCTTTGGGAATTGGAGTTTTGCAATGTCCAATTTCTTGTCCAGTTGCTGGCCTTGTGGGACAATCTCCTTCAGCTTGAGTTTCATGGTGGCAGTGATAAAGTTGTGGTCACTATAGGCATCTGCACCCCTAAACCTAACCCTGACATCAGGTAGTGACCTGTGCCATTTGCCATTGATCATGATATGGTCAATTTGGTTGATCGTCCTACCATCAGGTGCCATAAATAAAATTGAACTGAACTGAAATTGAATCCATTGAGTCTGCCCGTTGCCCTGTGGGAGTTGTTGGTTCCCACTTTGGCATTCATGTCAACAGTTATGAGCAGAGGTTGTGTAGCCTCATTGGTTCCAGTTCCATAAAATTGTCTCTCCTTAGAGATTATGATGGCTACAACATGTGTCACAACCTGGCTCAAACAGCAGTGACAAAAAGGAAAGCCACACAAAGTCTACTAATAATTTAAATTTAATAAATCTCCAGACACACCATTCCCAGCCTCAGCAACCTTGGTACCTAGGAGCAATTTAAGAGGAAGTGAGACAGATGCTGCAGAGGACAGTGCACAGAACAAAGAAGACGACATATTAGTAGAAAAGTTACCAAATCTACAGAAGCGCATGGGACAAAGCATCAGCCATGACATTATCTTTGCCCTTGATGTGCTGGATGTCCAGGTTGTAAGTTCTGCAGAAACAAAGCCCACCACATGAGCCTCTGATTTGGGTTCTGCAGAGATTTCAGAAGGGTTAGAGGGTTATGGTAAGTCTACAATCGCCATTCCAGAGTCAAGATAAACATGAAAATGCTGTAAGGCCAGCATTAATGCCAGTGCTTCTTTCTCTCACTGAATCACTGAATAATTCAGAATTCATAACAAGTCTGTTAGAGGAGCCACTATAGTTGAAAGATTCCAGCAAAAACAACGATAATAACCGACCAACCCCAGGAACCATGAGTTCCTTTTTTGTAGTGGGAACAGGAAAATCATTAATAGCCAGTACCTTGGGACATGACCCTGCCCCCCGCCCCGCCCCACCCCCACCCCACCCCACCCATTTGATACACTAAATCTTGTTGGCTAGATGCAAAGCTTTATTTTCAGTGTTGTGCAACATACAACAGACCTAAAACCGATCTTTTCCTGAACACCCCCTACCCTCGACATCTCAAGGTCTATTCCTCGAGGAAAGCTTTGGGTTAGAGGAAGCTGAATCAACAACAGTTCCTAGGACAATAGACTTAGCATAACAATATACGTATCTTAATATAATATCACAAGCCCACAAGATTTAAATGTACACATAAAAGTGAGAATTGTCCACAAAGCACATGAGCTCTCTGACCTGAACTGAGGACATTCAGCTGTTCAACAGCTTCAAACAGTCTGACACATGTGACCCTACCACTGGGGGAACAGCTTACTGATGCAACCGAAGAAAACAAACCCCCTCTAAATATAAATACATTTTAGCATCTGCAGATGCGAGAGGGGGAGACATACAGAGTGGTTTACAACTTCTGACACAGCTGCTATCTGAATGGAGAGCATGTGACCACAGAAAACAAAATAAAGTCAACGGCATGAGGTAGGGATGCATCATAGGCTTTGGACCCCTCAGGAACATGGATGCTCTGGCCCCCATACTGGAGTGTTGACCTACCAGACTGGATAGGACATCCACAGCTGTGTTTTTATTGTATTTGTTCATGAGGATAACATGAACAGGCTTCAACCTAGATCATTAAGATTTTTGTTCCAATGCACCAACACATTTTAATATGCAAATTACTAAGTTTGAAAAGAACAGCTATGTAGCTGAAAGATGAATTAATCACACTGATCTTGATATTATCATTTATTATCATATTAGCAAACGATAATGCTGAAAATGCGCGACACAGTGCCTGGCACTGATGCCTCACAGCAAGAAGGTCCCGGGCCTTTCTGTGTCCCTGTGTCTGTGCGGGTTCTCTCCGGGTACTCCGGCTTCTTCCCACTGTCCAAAGACATGCTCATTAGGTTAACTGGTCATTCTATATTGGCCGTAGGTGGGCGTGTGAGTGTGAATGGTAAATGATGAATAATGCTGAAAATGTCAGTAAAAGAGTGGTGGCTCCATAGTAAAAGCAATGGTGGTGATGAACTATTACTTAAATATACATTTGTGAAATCATTATGCTGGGTTTTGTAGAATGATCACGGGACTTATCTCGGTTTTAACTCAACAAAGTGCATTTAACGGTGTGCAATAAACTATAATAGACAACGAACCAGACAGAAAATTCTAATTTAATTTATTTATTTTTTTATTTAAATTTTAGTTGTAACCATAGCAGGTTGGTAATGACACTTTTTTTTCTTTTCAGTCTCTTGTCTTTTCTTGCTTTCATTAATTTACCATGCTGGTTATTTTTGCCCTTCTACTATTTGGTATTAACAAGGGTAAAGTGTCTCAGCTTTCATCAGTTTATGTGATTGCTAATTGGCCAAGAAGAAGCAGTGTTGGTTGGTGTTCAAATCTTCCTATTTAATATACAGCAGTATTAGCCAATATAAACATACTGCAGGGAAGGCAAGGTGTCCAAAACACAAATCCAAAGAACAGATGAAGACCAAAAAAACAAAACCTAAACTAGAACTCAGGAACACAAGGTGCTGAACCAAAAAGCTAAGAAATATGAGGAAACACCAACAGGGTAACTTTATAGAGGACTCTTCACAGGGGTAACAGCACAGACATGCCAAGAACAACGGTAAAGACAGGACTATATGTGCAGAGTGGTGACACAGACTGCAGTGAAACCAACTGAAACATGTTGCAGTACAAAGGGAGAAAACAATCAAACAATAAATTGGGTGGAACAGAGGAAGTAAAGCAAGACAAGAAACACCAAGGAAGCATGTGAAACTTCTACAGTGCATGCAGTAGGTTGAGGATGAGAAGGAAATCTCTGCAAGGTTCTACAAGGAGCATTAAAGCCAGCAGTGCCATTTTTTTTTTTTTTTCAACAATATTTTTTATTGAAATTACAAATGCATTTCAAATTCAATATAAAAGATACAAACATGTTCACCCCATCCCCTCAAACAATTAAAAAATAAAAATAATAATAAAATAAAAAATAAAAAAATAAATAAAAAAATAAATAGATACATTTAAATCAGATTAGATTAAGACAAAAATAGAAGGCAGTATCATTCCGTACCCAGTTGTTCAGACAGTGTCGTCTGTTTCATTTGTCATGGATGACATGAATGATTCCCAAATACAAGCAAACTCCTCCTGTTTACCTTTAACAATATACGACAATCTCTCCAGTCCAAGGCAGGTTATCAACTCCTTCTTCCATATTGCCAATGATGGTGGCTCAACATTTTTCCAGCATAATGCAATCATTCTCCTTGCATGTAAAAGTCCAAAGTCAATCATTTTTGATTGTTTCTTTGTTCTGGTGAAATCCTTGGGGTATATTCCAAGTATACAGATTGTTGACATCAGAGGAATGTTACACTTAACCATCCGTGATAAACATTTAACTACATTTCCCCAAAATGCTAATATTTTAGAGCATTCCCATAAGCAATGAATTAGAGTTCCTTTTTCAGTCAGACATTTGACACAAACATCAGGAATATTAGGGGAGATGTGGTGAAGTTTTGCTGGAGTTATATAAGTCCTCATTAGCCATTTATATTGAATTAGTTTTAATCTTGTGTTTATCGAATTCTTTTGTGCTTTTAAACACGCCTTTCCCCAATCTTCTTCACTTATATCTGTTTGTGTGTCTGTTCTCCAAGCATTTAATTTATCTGATGTTAATTTTGTTGGATGTTCGGAGAGTAGGGTATAGAATCTGGCTATTTGTTTTTTATTGTTCAAATTATTAATTATCGTTTCCTCAATAATCGATAGCGGAGGTGTGGACATGAATGTCCTATATTTCGATGCTATAAAGCTTCTTAATTGTAAATATTTGAAAAAATGTTTTTGAGGAATTCCGTACTTAAGGTGAAGTTGATCAAATTCAAGAAGGGTACCTTCAGAGTAGAGGTCCGAGACCATACCAATTCCTCTCTTTGCCCATAATTTGAATCCTCTATCCAATCTACCAGGTTTGAATTGACTATTGCCCCAGATAGGAGTAAATTGTGACAGAGATATTTTTTCATCAACAAAGTTATGTACAGCATACCACACTGATATTGTATTCTTAACAAATGGGTTCCTTGTCTGTTTTTTCAGTGTTTTGATATCCGAGGAATATAGATATTGCTTCATGGGCAGATCAGACACAGATTTTTGTTCAATATTTACCCAAGGGATGGATGAAGAAAAATAATATCTTGCAGAGCTTAATTGGGATGCCCAATAATACCATTTCAGGTTTGGGACCTTAAGTCCTCCCCTTTCATAGGGTAAACATAGTAGCTTTAGTCGGAGTCTACCTTTCCTATTGTTCCAAATGAACTGGCTAAATATACTATCAGTTTTTTTATAGAAGTCACTTGGTAATGGAAGTGGAAGTGTTTGAAAAAGTAAAAAATATAAATTTGGGAATAATAGACATTTTAATAAGATTTATACGACCAATCATTGATATCGGTAATTTAGACCACCGGTCCAATTTTTCTGTTACTTCTTCTATTAGAGGGTTATAGTTTACAGGGACAATTTCGCCAATTTTGGGGGCAATTTTAACACCCAGGTATTTAAAACCATCTTGTGTGGCCATAAATGGTGTATTTATTTTGGGGTTGCGTCTTTCTTCTTCATTTAAAACTAGCAATACCGACTTTGATTTAATTACTCTGTATCCAGAAAACTCGCCGAAGTTTTCGAGTAGCGTGATCAGGTTGGGAATACTGTCTTTCAAATTTGTTAGAAAAAAAATTATATCATCCGCATATAATGCTATATGATGTTCTATGTCCCAAATCTTGATGCCGGATATGTTTCTGATTGTCTTTACTGCAATTGCGAGAGGTTCTATTGCTAAAGTAAAGAGCAGAGGGGACAGAGGGCAGCCTTGCCTAGTTGAGCGTTGTAGACTGAAAGGTTTAGAAATTGTATTATTCGTTAATATTTCTGCAGTAGGGTTTGTGTACAATAATTTGACCCATTTGATAAACGTTTCTCCTAGACCATATCTGGGCAGCAGATCAAAAAGGTATTTCCATTCTATTCTATCGAATGCTTGGCTAGCATCAATAGACAACATTTCAGTATCTCTGGCATTGTTTTTCTCAAACAGTATGTTCAAAACTCTCCTGATGTTATGGAAGCCTTGCCGTTGTAACACGAAACCGTTTTGATCATTACTGACTAGCTGAGGAAGATATTGTTCCAGTCTTCTAGAAAGAGCTTTGCATAATATTTTTGTATCGCATCCCATTAAACTGATGGGCCTGAACGATGAACAGTCGGTTGGTGATTTGTCAGGTTTCAATATCACAGTTATCATAGCTAATCTTAACGATGGTGGAAGATTTCCTGTTGCATATGATTCGTTAAACATGTCTAGTAAAGGTTGCACGAGTTTCTGCTTGTACTTTTTATAGAATTCTATAGGTATCCCATCAGGACCGGGTGCTTTCCCGCTGTTCATGCTGTTTATAGCGTCATAAAGATCCTCAACAGTTAATGCCCTGTCTAGTAACTCTTTTCCATCTTCAGATAAGCTCTGGAACTGCAATTGGTCAAGAAATGCCTGTTGTTGTGTAGTTCCTGTATATTCTGATTTGTATAATTTTTCATAAAAGTTTCTGAAGGTAGTATTAATTTTCACTAGGTCTGTTGTTAACTCGCCTGACATCCTTATACTATTAATTGCTCTTTCGGCTTGCATTTTCTTAACCCGCCAAGCCAATAATTTGCCTGGCTTTTCGCCTTGGTCATAATATGCTTGCTTGGTCCATAAGAGAGTTTTAGCAACCTTATCAGTTGTTAGTTTATTGTATTCAGCTCTCATTACTGCTAGTTGTTGTTGCTTGTCCTCGTCGTTATTTTCATAAAGATCTAATTCTAGTGTTTTAATCTGTCTTTCTAATATTTGTATTTCTTTTTTGTTCTGTTTAGTCTTTGAGCTTGTGTATTTAATTATTTCTCCCCTTATATACGCTTTAAACGCTTCCCATCTTATGATCAGATGAAACAACTGCTATGTTTCATCTGTGTTTAGCAAGAAATAATTATCTATGCATGCTCCTATGAATTTAAGAAAGGATGGATCCTGTAACCAATATACCTGGAACCTCCATCTCTGAGGGTGTTGAGAAAATGTGCCAAGGCATATTTCCATTGAAACGGCTGCATGATCACTAATCACTATGCTGTCGTACCCACAGTTTGTGACATTAATAAGCAATTCGACAGATATTAAGAAATAATCAATACGTGAATACGTTTTATAAGTAGAAGAGTGATAGGAATATTCTTTTTTGTTTGGATTTTTGTCTCTCCATACATCGATTAGCCTTAGATCTTTTATGAATTCGACTAGCTTTTTCCTTGTCTGTACGTGCGAGGTATCAGTTCCAGTGAATCTGTCCATTTATTGGGTCTAGTGTACAATTAAAGTCCCCACCAAAGATGTAAAAACCTTCTAAGGTGGACACAGTTAACAATAATTTCTCAAAGAAAGATGGCCTGTCCTCGTTAGGACCATAAACATTAATTAGGTTAATTTTGCATGACATAATGTCTCCTTGCGCGATCACATATCTACCCGTTGGATCTTGAATGGTTTGAGTGATTTGGAATGGAACAGACTTGTGTATGAGGATAGCAACACCTCGAGCATAATTATTGTAAGAAGAGTAAATCACTTGGCCTGGCCATCTTTTTTCCAGACAATTTATGTCAGAGGCCATTAAATGGGTTTCTTGTAGGAAAACAATTTTGGACCCGAGATGTTTCAGTCTATTTATAACTTGTTTCAATTTGGTCAATTTTCTAAGTCCCCTAACATTCCAACTGGTGACCTTAATTCCAGAAGTATTCATAGACATATTTTTTGCAAGTCATCGATGTTTTGATTGGCCAGATCCAAGAGAGAAAAGAAAAAAAAAAAAAAAAAAGACACACACTGGAGGGGAAAAGAAAACCCATAAGAACAACTACAACAGTGATATCCAGAACAGGAAAAACTATCCCAACCCATAACATTTCCACTGAAATGCTTTCCCACACCCTCTTTAATAAACCGAGCTCCAGAGGGTGCTGATCCACTGTTACTGAGGAGCAGCTAGTCCTCGATCTTGGGCAGAACAGCCACAAACCCACACAACCATAATGTCTCCTAATTTAACATTAACCCTTTTTTCTGTTCTCAGTAAAGGCCAACACCATCGAAATTAGCAGTGCTATACCATAAATAACGATTGCCTTATATGTTGCACCACAAAAAGGAATTTAGCAAAATGGTACTAATTTCTATCATGTCCCTTTCTCAATCCTTATTTAGATTGTCTATATAACCTTAAGCAACATTATTGTAAAGAAACTTTTTTTCCCCTTTTCTTTTTTCTGATTCCTGTATATCATTTCTGATACCTGACTACGCCGTTGTTTACTTTCTTGATGCGTTCAGTGTCCGTCGTAACTTCAGGAACTGTGAATCACAAGCGCTTACGCGCATCTCGTTATATCTTGGTGGAATCTCTCGGCTTCTTGCGGTGTTGAAAGGAGGTGAATTCTTCCATTGTGAAGCACTCTCAGTTTACAAGGATTGTGATGAAATCCTCGAAAGATTCCCATAGCCACAAACTGCTTCACAACTGGGCCGAACTCTCGCCGAATACGGACCGTTTCTGCAGACAGGTCTTGAGAGAAAGAAATCTTGCCGTCGTCATGTGTGATGTCGCGCTTCCTTGCTTCGCGATATACAAACTCCTTCTCCTGAAACTTCAAAAAGCGCACAAGAACAGCTCTGTTCTGATTAGGTTTGGCCGGTGCTAGTGTGCGATGAACTCGCTCCAGAATGAATGTTTTATCGGGACAGCCGAGCCATCGCGGTAGCATGTTGTTTACAAAGTCGAAGAGTGGCTTATTTCCTTCTGCTCGTTCACGTAGGCCAAAAAGTCGCAAATTCTTTCTTCTGCCTCGATTTTCCAAATCTTCAGTTTTGGATTCAAGATAGGCGATTCGTTTAGTGGCTGAGGCTAGTGCTTCTTGCGTGTGTTGAAGCGTGTCTTCTATGATTGCTATGCGTGTCTCTGCTTCTCCGACCTGTGTTGTACATGCAGCCATGTTTTGCTCCATGTCTGCAAGTTTGCTTTCCATCACCACCACTGAGTTTGCCACATCCGATAAACGGCTGTCAATGTTATCCAGTTTTGATCCAAAGTCAGAGCGGAGGGACTTCAACTCTGCTAGCACGTCAGCTATGCCAGCCATGCTGCTTACTCCTTGAGCCATCGTCGTCGCAGGAGAAGTTGTCTCAGCGATATTTGCCTTGCGCGCTCGGGTGAAAATGTCGTAAGATCTTGATTCAGATGCCTCTGACATATCCAGAGGTACTCTGTTTACCCGAAAATTATCGCTGCATTAATGGGTTTTTCAAAAGTTTATGTTCGGCTGTGTGGAGCTTTCAGACTACGCCGCCATCTTGATCCCCGTTCCCGCAGTGCCATTTTTAGTTCAGCAAGATGCTGAACTTTGGTCACATGCGATCAGTATATGCTGAGGTGACTTCCGGGTCAAGCCATGTGGTGGTAAGACACACGTTGTTCGAGACTTTTTCGGTTTAGCTTATTAATAAAATACCTTTCATCGTCACATAGTGCTTCATCCTGAAACAGTTACTTTGCTTTAAAACGGAACTCGTGAAGCAAAATGAGTAAAGCAGGAAATTGAGGCGGTAAAGCCGAAAAGCAGCAGAGTGCTAAAGTCTGTAGCAGTATGCCGGAAGACCCTGTAGCATCGCTAACGATGGAGACGCTTGTCCTAGAACTTGAAAAGCTGAGGTGGAATATGACCAGCGAACTCACAGCTTTACTAAATAGCTCCCTGGAACCTATCCGGTCGTCGGCCGAATTGTTTCAGCTGAGCTTGGCAGCACAAACTTCTACTATCAGAGAGATGGAGACTAGCTTATCCGACCACAGTGACAAGATAATGCAACTAGAACTAAACGTGAGCGGGCTCCAGTCTGACCTGGGATCGGTGGTGAAAGAGAATACAGAGCTCAAAGCGAAGGTGGAGGACTTGGAATCCCGCTCAAAATGCCAAAATGCCAAAATGTCCTTGTGCTGGGACTCCCGGAGAACATGGAGGGAAAGGATGCTAGAGTCTATATGGCCGAGCTGTTCACTGACCTGCTGGGAGACCTGCTTTCTGGACTGCCTGAGCTGGACCGCGCACACCGCAGCCTGCAGCTGAAACCCTGACCGGATGATCCTCCACGTCCGATTATTGTCAGTTTTCATCGCTACATGGAGAAAGAGGCTGTTCTAAGGTGGGCAAAGTCACACAAGGACTCTTCTTACAACAGCCACAGAATCTAAATCTTCGAGGATTTCAGCGCAGCGGTGGCGAGAAGGCGAGCAACATTCAACCCGGTCAAGGGGCCAGTGAAGTTCGGTATGCTGTATCCGGCGCGCCTCCGAGTCACCCATAACAACAGGGAGCACGTCTTCAACTCTCCCTCTCGAGGGGGGTGTGGTGGGGGTGGGACTTGTTTTGTTGTTGTTTTTTTTGTTTGTTTTTTCATCTGTCTGTTGGCTTTTGTTGTCTTTGTTCTCTCCACTTTCTCTACCTTTGGGCCCCAAACTACTGGTTTTACACTCTTTTACACTATTTTACAGCCTTAGCTACCTTGTGTATCATAAATGACAAGTGCTTCTGTAATGCCAGGGGGTATAGCTGGACATAAAATTAACATTTTTACTTGGAATGGTTTGGGGGGGCAGATATAGCGTTCCAGAGTTTTCTCCCACTTTCGCTTTTTTGCAGGAGACTCACCTACGTACAGTTGACCATACCAGGCTCCGTAAACCATGGGTTGATCAATTGTTTCACTCCAATTTCAACAGTAAATCTAGGGACACGTAAACGAATCAAGTTTGTTCCCGATCATATATATTCTGATCCTGGTGGTCGTTACATTATAGTTCGTCTATCTAATAGAAAGACGAACTATACCTGTGGAAATAAATAAATAACAATAATGGACGGAGGCACGACTGCGCCACAGTTAGCGACGCACTTAGTGACACAGCTAGCGCCGCCAGGCAACTTCTCCAGTGCTAACCACTGGTTGAGATGGATGAAGCGCTTTGAACATTACAGAATAGCATCAGGACTGGACAAGCAGTCGCAAGAGTTTCAGGTAGATGCCTTCATGTATGCAGCTTATGATGCTAAAGACATCCTAAAGGTAATGCCCCTTATGGAGGAACAGAAAAGGATGTACCATGTGGTCGCAAGAGCGTTTATGGTACACTGTGCCAGCAAGCGAAAAGTTATCTTCGGATGAGCGTGCTTCTTTCACCAGGAACCCGGTGAGAGTGTTTCATAACGGCAGTACATACATTGACTGAATTCGGGGCCCTGCGAGAACAGCTAATAAGGGACCGAAAAGTAGTTGGCATCAGAGATGCTAAGCTGTCAGAAAGTTTACACCTGGACGGTGAGTTAACTTTAGAAAAAGCCAGCAGTGAAAAAACAGCAACCTATGTTACGAGGGATGGAACAAGCATCAGGACAAGTTGAAGCAATACACAAAAAACACACCAAAGTTCCTGCCATTAAAGAAAGTCCCTGAAAGAGGAGGGACTCATGTTGAATGACAAGTGTGAGTTTGTGTTTGTGGGTCACTGTGTCACAACGGAAGGGGTGATGCCAGACCCGGAAAAGGTCAGAGCCATCAAGTAGATGCCTGAAAAGACCAGAGTTGATGGCGGGAGGAGAGTGATGGGGTTGGCTAATTAACTCAGCAACTTTTTGCCCCACCTTGCATCATACATCCGACCCTTTAAAGAACTGCTCAAAAAGGGAATGGTGCTGGGGAGCACCACAGAAAAAAGCATTTCAAAAACTCAGCTCAAAAGCTGAGCTGAGCTGAGCTAATTACGGGTGCCACCCCCATACTCACCCTCAGCAGAAACTTGTGTGTCAACAGATGCCTCGTCATTTGGTCTAGGAGCTGTCCTCAGCCAACAACAGACAGACAGAACATTCATTCATTCATCTTCTGTACCCGCTTATTCCTGTTAAGGGTCGCAGGGGTCTGCTGGAGCCTATCCCAGCTGTCATCGGGCAAGAGGTGGGGCACACCCTGGACAGGTCGCCAGTCTATCGCAGGGCTAACACAGAGAGACAGGGCTAACACAGGACTAACACAGAGAGACAGACAACCATTCACACTCACATGCACACCTACGACCAGAATCACCAATTAATCTAATGAGCATGTTTTTGGATGGTGGGAGGAAGCCGGAGTACCCAGAGAGAACCCATGCAAGCTCATGGAGAACATGCAAACTCTACCATGGATTCGAATCATTTGAAACATTATGCACAGATCAAAAAAAGAGGCTTTGTCTGTGACCTGGGCCTGAAATTCAAGTTGGAGACTGATCATAAGCCCCTAGTGCCATTGCCGAGTACCAAGGCACTAGCTCCCTCCCAGAGTCCTGAGGTTTCGACTGAGACTCATGAAGTTCACATTTGACATTTTGCATGTGCCAGGCAAGTGCTTAATAACAGCAGACACTTTATCAAGGGCACCTGTAAAACACACGCCCACACAGGATCAAAAAGACAGTGAGGCAGAGAAGTGTTTGTGGCTGCAGCCTTCCTGCCACAGAAGTCAGATTAAAAACTATACAAGAGAGACGATGACAAGATCCTGGACAAGATTTGTTCTAAAATGACATAAATATGACATGAATAACAAGAATTCATTGGTTGAAGACTGCAGAGGATTTAATGATGTGCTTTTTCTTCAGTAAGTGTTTGTCAAGTCTTTTGGCTTCAGGGCTAACTGGCATAACCGACAAAATGTAATATGTTATTTTAATAATAATAGTTGCTGCTTTCTATTTTGTGTTTCTTGAGACATTTACTCAAAAATAAATAACTTGTAGGAATTAATGTTGGTCTTGTTTCGAGTTTTGTATGTGAAGCAACTAAGAGGACTGGACACTGATGTGTCAGTGGAGACACCACAGGCCAGCAGCAGACTTGTGCCAGAAAAGTGGTGGACACACAGCTCATGCCTGACTCTTGAATGATTGGCAGTGAGGTGGTTCTCCACTGACAAATTAACACCATGGAGAACGAAAGTCATCAGGTGCCCAGTTTAGCAAAAAAGAAAAGAAAAGGAGGAAATGAGAGAAAAGCGCTATCTATTTATGAGTATGGTGATGATATAGTAATAATGTGATAATATAATAATGAATAGGATGAAAAGTATAAATATGTTAGTATGACAGAGAATAATCCAACTCTGTTTTATAATATGTAGCCTGAAACAAACCTGTTATAGCCCAACTCATGATTTATTTTTTAATTTATGATATGACACCACCATGCATGTTTTCCATGCTGTTGATTAGGTCCTGAGTTTATTAAGCTAACTTAGAAGATATATACCAGATATAAATTGTATCAGCCATTTTCAGCAGGAGATTGTACTGTCATTTTTGTAAATAGCAAAAATTCTATATTCATATACTGTACTTGTACCCAGAACAAAATGAATTCCACCTAATGCCAGCACTAAAAAAGACCTGACATGCATGTATGTAACATTGTAACATTACATTAGAGGTTTTATCAAATCATATTTCAGCTGTCACGTGTTGCCTGTGTCAAAGTAATCTGCCTGAGCATTCACAATTAAAACTGCAGACGGCTGAAGCTTGAAATACATTGTAATGACGCTGTTCCTTTTACCAATCACATTTTAATTTCTTATTCTTAGGCCCTCTCTGTGACCTACACTGTTTTCGTGTCCTCTGTTTGGAGAGTCAGAGAGCTGCTCCGTTTAATCCAAACTAGCAGTTCATGAGTTGCGAGCTGCACAAACAAATCAGCCACATACTTAAGTGGCTACAATCCTTTCTGGCTGATCGCTTCCAATGCGTCAGGGCTGGAAAACAAATATTTTCCTCTGCAAACCTCCTGGGCTGCCACAAGGATCAATTCGCAGTCCTCTTTTGTTTTCTACATACATTAATAATCTCCCCATAGTTTGTGGTAAAATAGAAACAATATTATATGCTGATGATACTGTTTTAATCACCCATGGAAAAAATTCTAATGAGGTTGAAGCCACACTGTCTGAGAGACTATGGATAGAGTGGCTTGGCTCCTGAAGCCCATTGCATCTAAAATTTTGGAAATATGTCACATATATGTAACATTCAAGGATGCACAAAAAAGTCAATTGGAACCATATTCTAAACCCAACAGGAAGTCTGTTGTGTTGATAAAACAGTAAAAAGTGGACAAAACTTTGGTTGTGACTTCAAAATTTGGAAATAGGTTGTTGAAAGAAAGGCAAACCAAACTGACATAAGTTTGTGACTTTTCGTTGAAGGGGCGTGGGTGTTCTGGCCCCTCAAAGTTTCATGAAACGCCATGAAACAGGAAGTTCTTTCAAACGTGCTGTAATTTAAGCATACTTTGTCCAAACTGTCCAAATCTTACAGTATTGTTAATGGTCCCTAACTGCACAAGGAAATGTCAGATTTTGTATTGAGTTTGTAGTGTGACCTGCTGTTACTGTCAGGGTGATTGGATTCTCTTCATATTTTATCGGTACAGACTTACGCTTATCGTGATGACTTGTGAGTTTTTGTTAAAATGTGGGCCTGTTCTGGTTGTAAAAGTGAAATGATTCGCTGTCTTACTAACGCCGTCATCAACTCAAGCCGTGTGCTACTTTGTCCTGCAGATGGAGCCATAGCATTTCTCTCTGGTGGCTGTCTGTCAGTGTGTGTGTTGGTTAACCTGTAATGGTTGGTGAAGCTGTTTTAACATACTTTGATGCGACAGAGAGAATAATTACACAATTATTGAAGTGCCACCTACTGAGAACAGGAAATGTCTTATTTTGTAGTGTGTTTGAGTTCAGGGTGATTGGATTCACTTCAGATGTTGTCAGGACAGGAGATGGAGCCGTTGCATTTGTCTCTGGTGAGTTGTCTGTCTGTGTGAGTGTGTGTGTGCGTGTGTGTGCGCGCGTGTGTGTGAAGCTGTTTTAACATATTTTGATGCCACTGAAAGAATACATTCAAAACAGCCAAGAATTATTATTTGCTGTGAAAAATACTGAATTTCACAGACTGTGCATCATGCCACGGTGCATTGTTACTCCAGTGTATCCCCTGAGAACTGCAATAACCCTGTTCTTGCCAGTCCCCTACCAGCATGGGGTGCAAGGGGCCATTCAACACTGCTTGCAGCTTTAATTTTTATCTTTATGTTGAAACTTTTTAATCATAATTTGAATATACTCATAACAGGCAAATTGCTGACTCATGTTGTTTTATCTCATACTTATCATCAGGTATGACATTTTTACTATGTGGCACTGTCCTGTATGTATACGTTGTGCAGATAAGATAAGATAAGACTTCCCCCACATCCCTGTGGGGAAATTAGGGCATTACAGCGGCAGGAAACAACAGTGCAAAATGCAGAAGATACAAAAACAAATGGAATAGAATAAAAAATAGAATACGGCAGACAAATATGTTATGTACATAAAATATTTACATATTACATCACAGTGACTAGTCTGAGTTGAAACAGCCAATTTGGATTGAGGAGTTAAAGTGTTAAGTGTGGGGCGGCTGTGGCTCAGTAGGTAGAGCGGGTTGTCCACGAACCAGAGGGTTAGCGGTTCGATCCCCGGAATGTGCCACATGTCGAAGTGTCCTTGAGCAAGACACTGAACCCCCAGTTGCTCCCAGTGCGTGGCACTGGTGTGTGAATGTGTGTGTGCTTGTGTGAGTGAATGGGTAGATGTGTCTCTGACTGTAAAGCGCTTTGAGTACCAATATATATATATTTTATAATATATATAAAAGCAAGGCCATTTACCATTTAAGATGTTAAATATATATATATGTTGACAATCATGAATATCATCAATAAAAACAACAACAAACTCCAATAAGAGTTAAATTACCATGTACTGCAAATAGAAGGAATGAGATGATGGTTAGCACTGATGCCTCACAGCAAGAAGGTCACCGGTTCGAATCCATGGCATGTTCTCCCTGTGTCTTCGTGGGTTCTCTGTCTTCGTGGGTTCTCTCTGGGTACTCCGGCTTCCTCCCACCATCCAAAGACATGCTCATTAGGTTAATTGGTGATTCTAAATTGCCCGCGCTCTATCTCGATGTCCGGTCCGCTCTAATCCGTTCAGCGAAATATGCAGGTCTGAGGTGAGTTCGTTCAGCCAGGTCTCGGTGAAGCTCATGATGCTACACTCCTTGTACTCTCTGTGCAGCCTGGTTAGCGCCGTTAGTTCCTCCAACTTGTTAGAGAGAGATCTTACATTCCCCATAACAACAGAAGTTAAACAGTTAAGTTTAAATTTTAGTGTCATGAATCAGCTTTCGCTCGATATGCCATATAATTCAACATAAATTGCTATCCAGAAGGTCAACCATCATTGAAATTTGGAAAGGGCGGGCACTTACAAATCAGTACAATCACTACAAAATGTCAACCAATCAGATCAACAAATTATCTGATGCAGCAGGAGAGCTTTACAGAATTAAGAATAAACTGAATCCGAGGAGCATCTGAAAGCTAGATATTGAGTACTTAAAAGGGATCCAGAACATAGCATTTCGGTATATAATTCTTTCTAAGTTTGTTAATAAAATCACTCTCAGGGCTTACCAATGTCACACCTAAAATCTATTTTTAGTAATGAGAACCTTTTTTAAAATATATTGGTCTTGTGACTTGGGATTAGCTAACTAAATAATAAACAAATGTAAACAAGAATGCACAAATGAAATTGTACTGTTAAACATAAGTACTGTGTGTGAGTCTCATTAAAAAATGTATCAGCATATGGGTAAATATTGATGCAATCATGTGAATATCTAAATAAGTTTCCTCAATAATCACCAGTGTTTATTTATTTTATTTATTTACTTTTATCACCACAGCACAGTGGTGATATTATTTTTTAGAAATACACAGGACAAGAAGTTACAATCCCTTGTGCTGAAATCCCAGGCAAAACACGTTTAGAGGCCCTGTTCGACTAAGAGGCCCTACCAAGCCTACAGTCATGTATTATGACCAATAACCTATATTCTACCTAGGCTAACTAGAAGCTGCTGGCTTGTAAGCCCATTGAGCAGCAGAGGATACCTCAAACATTGTAAAACATACCTAACTAAACGCTGCTGGCTTGTATGGACCACTCAGTAGCAAACCATGGCTACCAAATACCATGAGAACATGATCTGAACAACAGCAGTATGCAGCATGTCATTGGGGTTTTCAAGTGGGAACCTCCCTTCACCGATGTTTCGTTAAGTTAGGCTCACGACACCTCAAGAAGGCTTACCAGTGATTTCCAGCGTCCTGGAATCACCCCGCTCCACACGCCACTACACAACCCTTTCTTCCTCACCACTCGATGTCTATCAACAACTAGTATGGAAACTAATAACCACGAGCCAAACAAACAAATCTACCATGCTCCGCTCCATTGATGCGAGCTGAAGCACGTAACAAAAACAAATCCATAACAAACAAACAAATCTACCATGCTCCGCTCCGTTGATGCAAGCTGAAGCACCTAACAAACAAACAAATCCGTAACAAACAAGCAAATCAACCATGCTCCGCTCCGTTGATGCAAGCTGAAGCACGTAACCAACAAATCTGTAACACGCAAACAAATCTACCATGCTTCGCTCCGTTGATGCAAGCTGAAGCAACAATAAAATCAACTGGGGCCTACATGCGGCCTACATGCGGCCTACATCCTTACCTTTGTTAGCTCCCGAGCTAGCATGCTTCCTGCGCACCCATAACCAGTCACTGGCTCT
Organism: Planiliza haematocheilus; assembly: GCA_005024645.1. Classification (NCBI taxonomy): domain Eukaryota; kingdom Metazoa; phylum Chordata; class Actinopteri; order Mugiliformes; family Mugilidae; genus Planiliza; species Planiliza haematocheilus. Next base: position 883,147 of record SRSE01000487.1, read on the forward strand.
CTCTGCTGCCCGGGACATATGGCTAACCGCAGTTCTCTGGCTTCTTCCTCGTATGCCCAGCTCACTCAGCAGAGCAATGACCGACTTTGCCACACTTCTACCGGGCGGACATAAGCCTTCCATCCATTTTGCTCTGCATCTGCTGCTAACTCTGCATACTTAGCTCTTTTTCTCTAGTTAGCCTCCTCCACTCTATCCTCCCACGGGACAGTCAGCTCTATGAAATAGACTACTTTCTCTGGCTCAGACCACAACAGCAGATCTGGCCGTAGTCGAGTGCTAGCTATCTCACCTGGGACAACCAGTTGGCTATTTAAGTCCGCCCTCATCTCCCAGGCTCCTTCTACCCTTAGCTGTCCCGTGTTATGCCTGAAGCCTGCTCCTCTAGCCTTTTCTCCCTCCCGTACAAACTTAATACATCTATTCTCTCTGTTAACGGCCACGGAATTTACATTCACCCGTTTTTCCTCTATTGCAGCTGCTAAACATTTCAATACCTGATTGTGACGCCAGGTTTAACATCCTTGGGAGAGACTAACCTTACAACCTGTCAGAATATGACTAAGCGTGCAGACACAAGTGCACAGTGGACAGGCAGCATCCTCACCTACCCACTGGTTCAGGTTCTGGGGAGTTGGCAGCACATCATAAGTAGCCCCTAACATAAATCTGATCCTGCTAGCTTCCATACTCCAAAGCTCTCACCACTGAACCTTCCTTTTCTCCACACTCTCCCAGTTCACCCATTGACCCTGCTTAGTCTGCGACACTGCCTTCAAGCTTCTAACCGTTTCCTCTTGCCTCTGTATCTCTTCCACTATCATCTTTCTCCTTTCTACTGCTGATGCCTTGCTCCACAGAGGTTTCCCTGCACACAGTCCTAGGCCTCCACGCCCTTGCTGTACATGGCCTATAATATCTCTATGCTTAAGAGCTGCCTGTGCTTGCTGCACTGGCTCTTTTGCCTTCCACTTCCTCCCTGTCTTAATAGTAGGCGCTACACTCCTCACCACTGGATCCTTTGACTGAGTCAGAGTAATTTCCAGTCTAACTTTAGTGCACTTAAACTCCTCTGTTAGGCAGGTAACTGGGAGCTCCAGTATGCCTTTCCCATACAACGCTGTGCTACTTAAGCAGCGGGGACACCACGCCACTTTCTGATAAATGAATTACTCATTCTTTCTAGCTTTTCTACCTTTGAAAGGGCAACCTCATACACTGTCAGCGGCCACATTAGCCGGGAGTAAACCAAATTGCCAGCACCACAATTTTAACTTGCCTGGTAGCCCTGACTGGTCTATGCTTGAAATGCCTTGAATCATTTCCTGCCTCAACCCTTCAAACTGCGCCTTATCACTAAGGCTTGCATCGTACCATCTTCCCAAACTCTTCACTGGCTTCTCCAGCACTGTGGGAATTACCTCATCATTTATAAAAAACTTCTTATCTACCACTTTTCCTTTAACAATGGAAATACTCCTAGATTTAGTAGGCTTCACTTTCATCCTAGCCCACTGCAGATTTCTATTTAACTTATCCAGCAATCTTCTAGTACAAGGAGCAGTTGACATTGTTGTCGTCATGTCGTCCATGTAGGCCCTAATTGGGGGGAGGCGAAGCCCTCCCTGCAGCCTTTCTCCACCTACCACCCATTTGGAAGCCCTAATAATGACCTCCATTGCCATTGTAAAGGCTAGCGGAGAGATTGTACACCCTGCCATAATGCCTACCTCCAGCTGCTGCCATGCTGTAGTGTACTCTGCTGTGGTAAAGCAGAGCTGAATGTCTAAGAAGTATGCTTTGACTAAGTTTTTTATACTACCTGGAACTCTAAAGAAATCAAATGCTTCCCATAACAAACTATGTGGCACTGACCCGAAAGCATTAGTCAGGTCTAAGAATACAACATGCAGGTCTCTCTTCTCTTGCTTTGCTGACTGAATTTGGTGCCAAATCATGCTGGTGTGCTCTAAGCACCCAGAGAAGCCGGGGATCCCAGCCTTTTGCACCGACGTATCAACTAGCCCGTTTTCACTAAGTAACTGGACAACACTGAAGAAGATCTTCCCCTCAACATTCAACAGACTAATTGGTCTAAACTGGCTTATTTCCACCGAGTCCCTCTCTTTGGGAATAAAAATCCCCCCTGCCCTGCGCCATGCCTTGGGAATAACCTGTTTCTTCCACACTACCTTCATTAATTTCCACAAGAACCTCAACACATCTGGTGCACTCTTGTACAGCCGGTAGGGAACCCCATTAGGTCCCGGGGCTGAAGAGGCTCTTGCGCGTCTTACCACCTCCTGAACCTCTTTCCACCTTGGTGGGCTGTCATCACACTGGCTAACAATTTCACCGATAGGTGGAATATCAGAGGGTAGAGACAACTTTCTAAACCTGTCAGCATCTTTATGCACCTCCTCCAAGTACTCCTCTAGTTTCTCTTTTGGTACCGTAAGGCTACCATTCTTTTCCTTACTAAATAGTGACTTCACAAACCTAAATGGGTCCTTATAAAATGCTATTCTAGCCCGCTCTTTCCTTTTCCTATTTTTCCTAATGTTCTCTGCCCTTCTTAAAGCTGCCAACCGCTTCCTAACATCTGCCTGTAAACAATCAATACCTTCCTTCTCTTCAACTGTAGCTTTCCTCCACTGCTTCTTAAGGAGTCTCCTCTCCTGTATGAGTCTATCAATCTCTTGCTGACGCCTCGATCTAACCACCTGTCCCTTTTGCTTCTTCTGTTTTTCGGCCACACCAAATCTTTCCTTACCGTAATCATAAATGAGATCTCCCATTTTCTCCAACTTACTCTCCGCTGTCCCTTTAAGCCTACCTAGTACACAAACCAAATCGCTATTGATATCCTCCCACTGCCTAATATCTGCTGCACCTGGCCATTTGATCCTTCCTTTCTGACTGCTAATTTTCTCCCTTTTTGGCTGGCTAACCTCTCTGTCTGCCTCAGTGCTTGCACCTACTTCAACATTAGGGGTGCTGATGTCCTGCGAACTGTGGGTTAACTCCTGTCGCTGGACTTCAACCGACTGACTTAATGCACTTCTTAAGAAGTAGCTATCAATGCGGGGTCCCTGTGTTCCCTCTGCCAAGCACTTTTTCCTCCCTTGATGGATTCTGAGGCCCTTCATTGTTGTTAACTTCTGCCAGCCACACACACAAACCTGCTGCTTCTTTCCATCTCCATCTGAACTAGTAGCTTCCAGTAACGTGCCTTGCCTACTCAGTGTCAAATTCAATCCTGGGTCAAAAGCCGTGTCAGTCCAAAGTGAGTCATCTTCCGCCCCTGCTCTCGCTGACTCTAGGGGTATTTTATCATTAATCGTATTTGTAGCAACTTGGGGTGTAGTCCATGGCTTATTAAAGCCTGGGCTACTGCCACAATGAGCTGCTAACCCACTGTAGCCCCGGTGGGGACTGTTCCCTCCTGTCAGCTGTCTTTCCATGCTGTCACTAGGTCTTTCCCTAGTTGTCAGCTGCACTATTCACAACAGTCACTAGCCTAGACTAGATAGACATTTAGAAATACACAGGACAAGATGTTACAATCCCTTGTGCCGAAATCCCAGGCAAAACACGTTTAGAGGCCCTGTTCGACTAAGAGGCCCTACCAAGCCTACAATCATATAATATGACCAATAACCTATATTCTACCTAGGCTAACTAGAGGCTGCTGGCTTGTAAGCCCATTGAGCAGCAGAGGATACCTCAAACATTGTAAAACATACCTAACTAAACGCTGCTGGCTTGTATGGCCCGCTCAGCAGCAAACCATGGCTACCAAATACCATGAGAACATGATCTGAACAACAGCAGTATGCAGCATATCATTGGGGTTTTCAAGTGGGCACCTCCCTTCACCGATGTTTCGTTAAGTTAGGCCCACGACACCTCAAGAAGGCTTAACAGTGATTTCCAGCGTCCTGGAATCACCCCCCTCCACACCGCCACTACACAACCCTCTCTTCCTCACCATTCGATGTCTATCAACAACTAGTATGGAAACTAATAGCCACAAGCCAAACAAACAAATCTACCATGCTCCGCTCCGTTGATGCAAGCTGAAGCGCGTAACCACCAAATCTGTGACAAGCAACAAACAAATCAACTGGGGCCTACATGCGGCCTACATGCGGCCTACATGCGGCCTACATCCTTACCTTAGTTAGCTCCCCAGCTAGCATGCTTCCTGCGCACCCATAACCAGTCACTGGCTCTCTCTGCTGCCCGGGACATATTGCTAACCGCAGTCCTCTGGCTTCTTCCTCGTATGCCCAGCTCACTCAGCAGAGCAATGACCGACTTTGCCACAAATCCACGGCAGCCCACTTCTACCGGGCGGACATAAGCCTTCCATCCATTTTGCTCTGCATCTGCTGCTAACTCTGCATACTTAGCTCTTTTTCTCTCATTAGCCTCCTCAACTCTATCCTCCCACGGGACAGTCAGCTCTATGAAATAGACTGCTTTCTCTGGCTCAGACCACAACAGCAGATCTGGCCGTAGTCGAGTGCTAGCTATCTCACCTGGGACAATCAGTTGGCTATTTAAGTCCGCCCTCATCTCCCAGGCTCCTCCTACCCTTAGCTGTCCCGTGTTATGCCTGAAGCCTGCTCCTCTAGCCTTTTCTCCCTCCCGTACAAACTTAATACCTCTATTCTCTCTGTTAACGGCCACGGAATTTACATTCACCCGTTTTTCCTCTATTGCAGCTGCTAAACATTTCAATACCTGATTGTGACGCCAGGTATAACGTCCTTGGGAGAGACTAACCTTACAACCTGTCAGAATATGACTAAGCGTGCAGACACAAGTGCACAGTGGACAGGCAGCATCCTCACCTACCCACTGGTTCAGGTTCTGGGGAGTTGGCAGCACATCATAAGTAGCCCCTAACATAAATCTAATCCTGCTGGCCTCCATGCTCCAAAGCTCTCTCCACTTCACCTTCCTTTTCTCCACACTCTCCCAGTTCACCCATTGACCCTGCTTAGCCTGCGACACTGCCTTCGAGCATCTAACCATTTCCTCTTGCCTCTGTACCTCTTCCACTATCATCTTTCTCCTTTCTACTGCTGATGCCTTGCTCCACAGAGGTTTCCCTGCACACAGTCCTAGGCCTCCACGCCCTTGCTGTACATGGCCTATGATATCCCTATGCTTAAGAGCTGCCTGTGCTTGCTGCACTGCCTCTTTTGCCTTCCACTTCCTCCCTGTCTTAATACATATATGCACACTTCTTGTGCATATATGTACAAAAAGTGTGTTCCTTGAGACTGTATACATCTCCTTTTGCTCTGCTTCTGAGCATCAATAGGGTGTCTCAGCAACAAGTGCATTTCAGTCTGTTCTTAGCTGTACTTATTCTCTTGCCAAATGCATTTGTGTGTTGGCTCAATTAAATGCAAACAGTCAGTCAGTCATTTTCTATACCCGTTTAGTCCTGTTAGGGGTCACGGGGGTCTACTGGAGCCTATCCCAGCTGTCATCAGGCGAGAGGCAGGTCACATGCACACCTATGGGCAATTTAGAGTCACCAATTAACCTAACCAGCATGTCTTTGGATGGTGGGAGGAAGCCGGAGTACCCGGAGAGAACCCACGCAGACACAGGGAGAACATGCAAACTCCACACAGAAAGGCCAGCCGGCCCATGGATTCGAACCGGTGACCTTCTTGCTGTGAGAAATCAGTGCTAACCACCTCTACACTGTGCCGCCCTAAATGCAAACATTAAAAGTAAATAAAAAGTTTTATTATTTTACCCTTGCTCTATCATTGCTCTAAGCCCTAACAACTGAGCAACTTTTCATGCCTACTGCTATTTTGGATAGGCTTGTATAAACAATAACAGTGCGTCATTTGTGTGGAGTATTTGCCTATGGCATTTCACCCTCTCTACAGACAGACAGCACTAACCACCTTTGTTTCATTTCGAGAACAGAAGTTGTATTGTGGTTAAGCTGTTTCACTGCAACGGAATGTACTGTTGAGGAAAGCCAATTGAAAAAACACACCCAACTGTTTTCTCTGCAGATAACACTGCTGGTGTCATAATGACAGCTGCTATTTTCTTTGGATCCTAAGAGATTTATTATTTAAAAAGTTTCTCACTAGTGTCAAACAAAGGCAGTCTGTTTATGATACTCCAGTTTATTTTAATTAGCCCAGGAATTAGAAGCACTTCATTCCAGTCCTCTGGATGTTTCCAGACAGAAACAAATAATAACACCAAATACACACACACACATATGTATGTATGTATTACAGTAAACAGGACAAAAACCACTGTCTTTTTGTGGATTTATGCTGACACATGTAATGCTGGCTCATAATATAGATCAGGGACCTTTTTGTCGTCATGGCATCAGTTGCAGGAACTATTGAAGGACATTTTTTTTCTACCATACGCCACAGCAAAATTTGTCCCGATGGTCATCATTATAGGCTGGTTTCCAGCTACAAAGTCGTACGATTTTGTAGTCATCAACCAAAAGCTCCTATTTACAGCCTATTCTTTCTGGTACAAGAAAGAAATGCTTCTCTGTAGATAGTCTGTAGATAGGCCAGTGCACATAGTCCTGATACCAGTTTTGTTATAAAACTGTTTGGCTGTGCAGTTCATCCTTAAATCTTTACTGAAGCATCACACTTAAGGAACATTTCTAGAAACCTAATGAGCAGATTCCATTTTCTCTTAGACATGCTTGTGTCACATCATCTGTCTCTAGTATCTGTTAAACTTTTCTTCAACGGTAATATATTCAAAATGGATTAGGGTCACAAGAAGGCAGTGGACAACTCCGACAACGTTGTGCAATATATTAAATAACCACCGCACATGTGATCTGGTGCTGCGCCCCTCACCCAAGCCTGTTATTTGTTCTCTGAGTTTGTGTGTGCATTTGTATGAAATACAACAAAAAGAAAAAAGCGTGCTACTGCGACGTCGTCCCCATTGTTCATGTTAAAGAGCCAGTCAATAGTTTGTGAACGTCACATCTCTAGTGATGATTTTTGTTGGTAAATGCTTGGCTGGGCTCCGCCTTATGTGAGACTCTGAGACGCAAACCTCCTGCTTAAACCAGCCACTACATGGCTTTTTAGGTAACTGACTCTCCAGGAGGCCCATAGAAGAGAATAGATCACAGGAGAAAATACAAAGGATTCAGCACAAGGTTCAAACATTCATAAATCTCAAAAATCGAAAGATAAGAAGATTTCAAAAATGCCAAAGCAGTTTTGGAACAGAACCCCGTGACCCCTAACAGGACTAAACGGGTATAGAAAATGACTGACTGACTGACAGTTTTGGAACAGCATTTACTGTACTAGACAGGTGAATCTAAGATAAACCTGTGCCAGAATTACAGGAAGAAAAAGATATGGTGGTATGGTCTTGTGATCCACAGGATACAACATAATCTCTAAAAAAAAAGTGGAGGTAGTATGAGGCAGGCAGATAAATTCTGTGCATTTGGATATACTGTCTTCTTATATGGACCCAAGATAAAGAAGCGATAAAGAAGAGGAATTTTCCACAGAGTCTGTCATATGATCTCAGTCTCACTGATCATGCATTTCCCTTGCATTTCCTCAAGACTAAACTACAGGCAGAAGGTAAAAATAATACCTGACACGTGCTGCAGTAATAGCATGGCAAAGCATTAAAAAGATGGAATCTATTTGTTGTGCAAGTTTTCCAGTGTCAAAATATTGTCGTGTCACTTTTGAATGTCTTGAAAATTGAAAATTTCAACTAATTAACATTGTTAACATCTAAACATCCAGTCTGATGTCTGCACTTTAAGCCTACATTCATGGTATTACTGTAACCGTGAATGTGTAACAAGCAGTTACAGAAGATGAATGAATGAATGAATGAAAACATTATGAATGTTGTGTAGAGGATGACAGAAAAAAACATTTTCTTTTTCCTCAAGTAGTTTTTCAGACATGCATGGGAGGTCCAGGTTTAATATACTGGCTGGATCAATGATGTTGTCAAAAATAGTATCAACATCCGAGGAAATACATCATAAGCAGGACAATGTGTTGAGTACCACTAACAGTCTTCAAAAAAACTTGATTATTGCATTTGCCTTTTTTGTTTGTTTGTTTTTTGGATATACCATCACCTAGAAACGTCATAGAGAATCAACAGTGACAGTATTTACCATTCAAATATGAAGCAGGTGACACATGCAGTGAGAAAGTTTAAGACAGGAATTCAAGGAGTTGTCTGGTGCAGGTTATGTCCTAAAATAACAAGCATCTGTATACGTTCCCCGAGAGAGCCTTATTGTTTAAAACCTGTTTTTCAACCAGCTACTTATTCTAACTGAGCCATGCATGATTGAACATGCTGGCTCCTCACACCAGGTACAACATGAAGAGATGCTGCATAGGGCAGAGACTGAATCCAGATAGTTTCACACAACCTAGACAACATGGCTTGTATTTTTTTCATCTTGTGAGTCAGGATACAGGATAACATACTGTGGATTAAGTTTAAAACGTATCAAATGTATTAATTTAAAAAGTATCAGTCAATATAATCAATAATCAAAAACACATCACTGATATTCAGGCAGAAATTTAAAGCCAGGCTGTGGTATCTCTGCACAAACAGCCGGTTGGTTTGATAGTGGAGATGGAAATCAGGTGTTGGGTGTTGGTAACAGGAAGAAACAATGTTTTGTATGAAGGAATCCATCACAACTTCGAGCTGCCAATTTTGAAACAAAGCTTACTTGTCAAAATGATGCTGCTGGAAAACACCTTGCATTCTTTTGCCAACTTTAGACAATATAGCTTTTGTCTGACACTCTGTGTTTCATTATCTAGATAGAGACAGGAGATAAAATGCAGTGCAGGTTAAGGCACAGATTAGCATATGGAGCCTGCATGTTAGTATTATGAACTACTATTATATTTAAGCTAGAGTTTTAGAAGAGGCAGTCATTCACTGTTAAAATTAATAATTTGTGCAAATATAGTACAGAAGTTTAGTTACATATTCTGCGAAATGCAGCCATCTTCCTTTAACAATCTTTCTAATTATATGACTCGTGTACTGTTTTCTTTTTTGTTGTGTTGTTGTATTGTTGTTCTTCCTCTTCTTCTTATGATTATAATGATTTATCTTTTTCTGCGTAGTGTCTTCCCAGGACTGCAAGGGCAAAAGCATCAAGTCCTATTATGTCACTTTGCCAAGGTGCCAATACACATGCATGCAGCTAAGTGGCGCTATAACAGGAGAATTTATGTTTTGCCTCATATCTTGAGAACTGTGTGCCCTAGAAACATTTTTTTCTCCTTCTCATTTGTTGGATAGCGCTGGTTCTTATGGACTAGGCCACGCCCATTTCCACCTACCATTTTCCCCCCGCCATTTTTTAAAACATTGCACCTCAAAGCAAAATCAACTGCTCCTAACCCGTTCATGCAATTCTCACCAAACCTGGCATGTATAATTTATGGACAAAGATACTGAAAAGCTCTCAAAATAACTTAAGCAGGATTATTGAATTCATAGTTAATAGCTAATTATTTTTTACTGTGTGCAACAGTATAACTCAAAAGCTAATGTTTTGTGAAGTATATACCCAAACTTAATCAAACTTCAGATCATTGATAATAATATGATTCTGTTCAATCCAACTTTTGTCTTGAAACTTTTGTTTCACTAGGGGGTGCTACAAAAGCAACTTTTCAATATCTCAATATCTTAAACTGCAATAGCTAACTTCATGAAATTTGGTATACACAATCTGTACTGTAAAGTGTAGATGCAAATAAAGTTGCATGGCATTACATCAACAGTTGGCACTACGGAAACATTTCATGAGACCTATAACTTTTGAAGTATACACCCAATCCTTATGAAACTTAGCAACCTTCACTATGTTTGTGTACAGTCATGGCAAGTTTCGTGAAATTCAGGCTGTAGTGCTACAACGACTACATGTTTATACAGTATCTCACAAGCCACCACAGTCACTTGCTTTAAAGAATAGTACAGGACCTGTACCGGTCTAAGCTAAGCTTATTCACATGAAAACATAAAGTGCATCTTGCCTCCTGAACCCAATCATGATCATTAGTGTCAAACCGGGTAACTTCACATCCAGCACCCAGTCCCTCAGCACTGGCGCCCCCCAAGGATGCGTCCTCTCCCCACTGCTCTTCTCCCTTTACACCACTGACTGCACCTCAAGGGACCCTTCTGTGAAACTCCTGAAGTTTGCAGACGACACCACCGTCATTGGACTCATCCGGGACGGCGACGAGTCTGCATACAGAAGGGCTGAGAAAACAGAGGAGATTACAGAAACTATTAAAACTATTATTAAAAACTGGAAGGATGGCGGAAACCATAGTCTTTGAGACACCTGTACACTGATTGAACGAAAATGTTTCCTGTTGACATTTACAAATTCATGCGATGGCGCTTTTATAGCAATGTGTGTGCAGTCGATAGGTCCGATTGCATTCAGAAAACCGTCTCAGAATCGAATCAGCTTTATTGGCCAAGTATGTGCGCATACAAGGAATTTGACTCCGGTAACTTTACTCTCTAGTACAACTTAAATAGCGAAAAAAGAATAGAATAAAGATAAAATAAAACACAATAAAATAAAATAAATCTCCCTCTGTAATATAAAATATAGAATAATATATACACCGGGGTTATTGTACAGTGAATATATGCAGTGAAGGGTAATTGTCTATTGTTCATGCCGCCTCCGCCCACCCAACACAGTGCTCTCTCTCCTCTTTTGCCGCTCTGGAAAAAAACCAGGTCATGGACCTAGTGTCTAAAGCTAAGTCCACCTTCTGCAAGCTGGACCCCATGCCTACTACCTTGGTAAAGGCATGTTTGCCTACCCTGTGCCTTGCCATGGCTAGTATCATTAACACCTCACTGGCACTAGGGGTGGTCCCCACTAGCTTCAAAACTGCTGTGGTGATCCCCACACTGAAAAAGCCTGGTCTGGACCCAGATGATCCCAGCAACTACCGCCCTATATCCAACCTTCCCTTCCTCAGCAAAATTCTGGAAAGAGCTGTGGCTGCTCAGCTAAAGCTACAGCAAATCATGAATGACCTCCTCACAGCTGCCGACAATGGCCTCATCATTCTCCTTATCCTCCTGGACCTTTCTGCGGCTTTTGACACTGTCTCCCACACCATCCTCCTCAACCGCCTTCATGAATACTTAGGACTCACTGACTCTGCTCTCTCCTGATTTCAGTCTTACCTCTCCGGTAGGAAACAATACATCACCATCAAAGACTCAAACTCAACCCCAGCTCCAGTCAACCATGGTGTGCCTCAGGGATCAGTACTTGTCACCCTTCTGTTCACCATCTACATGCTCCCCCTTGGTCAAATCATTCGTCACCATGGACTCAGTTTCCACTGCTATGCTGACGACACACAGCTCTACATAAGCACCAAACCCTCGGCTCAGCTTCCTTTCATATCCCTTGTAAACCGCCTGCATGAAATAAAAACTTGGATGACTGCCAACCTACTCAAACTTAACAATAAGAAAACAGAGCTCTTGGTGGTGGCTTCCCCATCACTGGCTTAGAAGGTTGGTGATCTTTCCCTGGTTGTGAATGGCTATACCATCAGGCCATCCCCAGAAGTACGCAACCTTGGTGTCATCCTGGACTCCATACTCTCACTCCAGGCTGATATCAAAACCACTACCAAATCTGCATTCTTTCACCTCAAAAACATCTCCAGACTCCGGCCATCACTCTCTGACTCTGTGACTGAAACACTCATTCATGCCTTCATTACATCCCGCTTGGACTACTGCAATTGTGTACTGTATGGTCTGCCCAGTAAGACCCTGGATAGACTGCAGTATGTCCAAAACTCAGCTGCCAGGGTCCTGACACGCTCCGAGCCATGGTAGCACATCACCCCCACACTCAAGAAGCTTCACTGGCTCCCCGTCAAATCCCGCATTTCATACAAAATCCTGCTCCTAACCTACAACTCACTCCACGGACTTGCACCCCAGTACCTCGCAGATCTCCTCCACCGCTACTCAAAGCCAAGGTCCCTGCGGTCCTCTGACAAGGACCAGCTTGCCACTCCTCGCACCAGGCTACGGACTCTTGGTGATAGAGCTTTCTGCGTTTCTGCCCCCACCCTCTGGAACACACTACCTCTCCACATACGTCAAGCTCCCACACTGCTGTCCTTCAAAAAGCACCCCCCCCCCTTAGTCTCCACGTCTTGTAAAGCGACCTTGGGTTTCTTGAAAGGCGCTATAAAAGTCCAATTTATTATTATTATTATTATTATTATGCAGATGGACTCGCACTCTGTGACTGCTCAGAGTTCATCAGAGCGACAGCCCAGGGGAAGAAACTGTCCTTGTGGCGGGTGGTTTTGGTGTACAGTGCTCTGTAGCAGTTTGTGACCAGGGTGTGAGGTGTCTGTGGAGATTTTCCTGGCCCGCTTCCTGACCCGGGACCGGTAAAAGTCCTGGATGGAGGGAAGATCGGTGCCAATGATCCTCTCTGCAGACCTGACTGTTCTCTGCAGTCTGTCCCTGTCGTGCCTGGTGGAGGATCCAAACCAGACAGTGATGGACGTGGTCAGGACAGACTGGATTATTGCGGTGTAGAAGATGATCAGCAGCTGCTGAGGCAGGTTGAACTTTCTGAGCTGGCGCAGAAAGTTCAGCCTCTGCTGGGCCTTCTTCCTCACAGAGTCTATGTGGGAGGTCCACTTCAGGTCCCGTGAAATTGTGGACCCAAGGAACCTGAATGAGTTAACTGTTGGGACTGGCCTGTTGAGGATTGTGAGAGGAGGTGGTAATGGGGGACTCTTCCTGAAGTCCACTGTCATCTCCACAGTTTTGAGCAGGTTTAGCTCCAGGTGGTTCTGACTGCACCAGAGGACCAGCTGTTCCACTTCCCTTCTGTAAGCAGACTCGTCACCGTCCCGGATGAGTCCAATGACGGTGGTGTCGTCTGCGAACTTCAGGAGTTTCACAGAAGGGTCCCTTGAGGTGCAGATTGCTCTTTAATGTTGACCTGTTTAGCTGCATTGTAGGGGAATCTGATATACCTGGCTGACATGCAGATAATTCCGTCCCACACAGCTTGCATGGCTCTGCTCAGGGTCAACTGGCTCAGTCCCGATCGGTCGGAGTAATAGTTTTCACATTTATGACAGTTTCTCTGCATTGCCTCTAAGTCGCCAAAGGATCGACATCTGTAGAATCCTACGTACGCCAGCCATGTCGTTGTCGTTGGCACGTACAAAGTTCCCGGACATTTCACTCTTGATACATCTTAACTTTTACGTGAGCGAGTACGTGCATAACGTTTTTGTACGCACGCAACGTTCGTACATGAGGGCCCAGGTTATTCCATCATTTTTTCTGCACTGATGGCATGGGCATATTCCAAGATGACAATGCCAAGATTCATCTGACTCAAATTGACCTTAACCCCACTGAGAATCTTTGGGATGTGCTAAAGAAGGCTTTGCACAGTGGTTAGACTCTCCCATCACCAGTACAATATCTTGGTGAAAAATTAATTCAACACTGGATGGAAATAAATCTTGTGAAAAGAAATGTTAGAGTGTATGATTTTTTTGGTGGCGACTTTTTTTTGGGCCAGGCAGTGTATAACAGTACAATCAGCATGAAGCCATGTTCTGTCTGAATGTTGAATGCTATGGCCATGCTTTGTGGCAGGGGTGCCCATTACGTCAATCGCGATCAACCGGTAGATCTTGAAGGTAGTGCGGGTCGATCGCGTGTCTAAAACATTTATCTGTTGCAACTCAAAAACAAACACCAAGACAAGCGTTCATCTTTTATTTTTACTTTATATTTGCAACACGCCCTCAATTCAGCGGTACACATCCACAGCAACGCCCAACTTCAACGACAACTTAAGACTACTGTGGAGTGCGATAAGTGACGAGACAAGAGGCGGAGATGTGTCGAGTCCACTTTACTTTCCACTTTCTTTTTACTCTCAGTACAGTCAGCGAGTCAGGTAAGAACTGTGACATACACGCTAAAACCGGAACAGCTAACCAAACACCTTACGTCCTTAAAGATACAGTCACTGGGAATGTCTCATTGTTCATTGTGGGCCACCACACAGCGCTATTTTTCTAAAGGTACAGTGTACCAATTTTTCTTGATAAAAATAAAAACAAAGATGGATAGAGCTTTTAACACTGCATCAATTAATATGACAATTAATTTATCTAGATAGATAGATAGATAGATAGATAGATAGATAGATAGATAGATAGATAGATAGATAGATAGATAGATAGATAGATAGATAGATCCTCTTATACCAGGGGTCACCAAACTTTTTTCTCTGGGGGCCACATTATCGTTGCTGACTGTGATGGGGGGCCGGGGCCTGGTCAGCTATACAACATAGAATTGTATGACTCAGACCAAAATGACCACCAGCATTGTGTTGTAGAGATTACTAGCCTGGCACAGCCGTCCCCACTACTATATCCACACAACTATATCAACACTTGAGCAACAAACTTTATTGCTAGCCATTTTGCTGTCCTGAACACTGGCAGTTCTCCTCGCATACGTCATCTCCTGCTTGATCTCGAGCAGTACCGCGGGAAGTAGGGGTGCTGCCAAAAATGTATTTACCCAAAAATAAATACACGAAATAAAGTGGAAAAAAGTGGGGGAAAAATTATTTCTAATAATGCGATAACAGTGCGTATACTACGTAGGCTACACATGCTTCATTGGATGGCTTCATGAATATATAACGCAGTTGACTATGTGTCACCGCTGCATGTAACAATATTGCCGTGGTATAGGAGTCAAGCCGTGCTGGTTTATATAGCCTATATAATTTTTTTAATTAGTGTATTGAGTTACAGCGCAGAGCTTTCTTTTTTCTCAGCACCCCCTGCACACAACATGAACAGAAGGGATTTTGAAAATGAGATAAACGGGTCCAAAACGGCCCCGGGCCGGATGAGCCTTTATGAGTCAGCTGCGGGTCCGGAGGTGAGGCTTTAATCGCGGATGCAGCGCGGAGCCACGGCGGATCCGCGATCCGCCTTCGTAGCGGATCCGTTCCTGAGTGCATCTGGACCCCGATACGGGTCCGTTTGGCGGGTCCGTTCCGGAAGCCGCCATACATCCGCGGCAGTCCTTTTGCTGTGTGGGTGTTCCCGCGGCTATGATCGCGAGCATGTGCTGAAAATTCAGCAAATAGTTAATTTTATAACTAAATATCAATTTTTAACTGAACAAATCAACAAAATACCAGATGCAAACATGCTATTATTTTCCAAAAAGCAATTTAAAAAAATAGGCCATAACGACTTTTGGGGATTGCCTCATAGTTCAAGTGGTGATGGGGCTGGGGGGCTGGTCAAAGGGGGGTGGCGGGCCGGAGTCGGCCCGCGGGCCGTAGTTTGATGACCCATGTCTTATACTATTGTAAAAGTAGCTCGCAAGCCAAAAAAGTGTGGGCACCCCTGGTCTAAAACATTTATCCGTTGCAACTCCAAAACAAACAGCAAGACAAACATTCATCTTTAACGCTGTAACCACAATTAATATGAATATTAATATGGCTGTTAATATGACTATATATATACAGGTAGATCACTTGGTCATTGCAAAAGTAGCTCACAAGCCCAAAAAGTGTGGGCACCCCTGCTTTGTGGGATAAAGTCAGAAACATGCTTTATTTCATTAAGAGGGTAACCCATCATTTTGCTGCTTTGCCAATCAAGCCCAATCACAAACCTTGAGTGCAGGTTTTGGAAAGTACATATTCTCCTGAAAACTGGAAGCTAGCACATTATGATTGCTGCCCTGTGTTGTTTAGGTAAAATACTGTGCAACAATAGAATGATCTGTTAATAACCAGTTGCAGTACTGTTGGGATACAATGCTTATGAGAGGTTTTGTCAATACTTCATAGGTTTAACTTAAATTAAGTGTGGCCCTAGGAAACACTACCACATTGCCAGTAATTACATCATATTTTGTCCAGAACCCAGTACTGGCTTCATTCTCAAAATCTGTAAGGGATAAGGAACATACAAGAACATAATCGTGGAATTTTCAACTAAGGTTACCAAGTTGCTCTTGGAGAAAGATCAAACCTTGAAGAGGCCCTTCTTCGTCATGCTTACTTCCTGCTGGTCTTGTTTTGCTAGGGCTTTTAGATAAACTTTTGCTCCTAGGGTGACTGCGGTCATGGGCTGGGGGTTTTCCTTTTACTGTCACATTTGAAGAATACAGGATACATTTCCATGGAAGTTTGTGGGATGTGCCATGTAGATTAGTTGTGGGGATGATAAAGATTGTCATTATGCACTCCATGACATAAACCCATCTCTATGTGGATATCACAGCCTGGGTAAAAACATTCTCATTTTACTTGTGCAATAATCCAAAACATTTTTAGATGGCCAATTACAGATGTGTCTAACTTTATGCTACACCCCTCTTATGGGAAACATGATATTGAGCAGTCAAACACCTTCAGCATTGACAACTTGACAAATCTAATGGCTGTTTAAGAAAACAGTAATGAAGCAGTGATGTCAAACTGAAAACCCAGTTAAAACAACAAATGTTATTTTTGCAGAAACAATTGTTGCCCCCTCAACAATAGTTTTTAAAACAATAAATACATTAGCCTGAGGCTCAACAAAGGGAAGTTGGATCTGGCGAATTTGGAGGCCAGGTCAAAACCTTGTGCTGTTTTTCATGTTTTAGTTTTTTTTGTTGTTGTGTTTTTTTTTGGTTTTTTTGTCATTGTTATGGGGTCAGGGAGCCCAGTCTGGTCTACATGGTACATGTCTAAGCAACACCACACAAATACCAGGTCCCAGGAGAACATTATACTGTCACAAGAAAGTGGTCATAATGTTGTTGGCTGATCAGTGTATACTCCCTATTAAAATAAAAGCCACTGAATGCTCAAAAAATATACTGCTCTTTATCCATCCAGGGCTTCCTTTGGCATGGGCTAGGAGGGCTATCTGTATCATATCTGTATCACATTATTTCCTGTATTGATTTCTGTTTGTTTTTTGCTTTCCATCTACAGTGTTTCTGGTGCAACATTTCCTGATTTTCCAAACCACAAACGAGCCATGGTCAAAATGACAGAAAATGCGTGCTTTAATGCCTTGTCAAAAAAATTATACCTACTCACAAGACACTGTGGGCAGGGAACATAAATTAGATTTGTTATATGAACAGCAGCCTCCAACAGGACTGTTACTTTGAATCAGCACATCTCTAATTTATTATCAACAAACTGTGGTGACAGTAACATTTAGAGTATGAATATACTTTATCAGTCGTAATAAATTTTAGTCGTAGTTTAACTATTTATAGAGACGAAGCAAGGGTGGTTTGTCTTGGGAAAATTTTCACCTGATACACTGACATGCTATCATAACATCAATGAGAATCAGTTATAGGGGATAGGAATGTCCTTGAGTAGGACTCAGCAGCCAAATTCTCAACATGAAGGGTTTCAGATTAAAAAAATAAAAATAAAAAATAAAAAATAAAAAAATCTCTCCATGCACTCACTTAAGAAGATATCTGACATGGGCCTCAGAGGCCTAACCAGTGTTATGTTTGGCTGAGGAGAGTTTGGAGCTGCAGGGTAGCAGAAGCCACCTGTGGTGTCCCTCTGTCCAAGAGATTTTTGGCTGCATATATTAGAATACAGTATTGCAGAACTGATGAAGGTGTTAGAAGGGATAAAAGGAGACAAAAATGAAAGAGTGCAGCTAACCGAGGTTTCTCTTGACCATGCAAGATAGTATTGGCTTTGTGAATGTAATGCTAGTGATATGTATTCAGAGCCGTCTGGTTATTATTTGGAGCTTTTCAGGCCATTCTTTAATGTTATAATGTCACTAATTAAATGGGCAAAACATAAATAAACATCCTTGAAAACATTGTTACACACAGCAGTTGTTAAAATCAACAGTTACCAAGGTGTTTCTAGAGTTCTTAATGACATTCATGGATTGCCTCATTCAGGCCACCTCAAAAGAAACAATGTTGTGCTCCTCTGCTTTAAGTACAGGGCTGAAACACTGTGATCCATGCTGATTGTGATTGTAGACACAAGTGTTGTGGTTGTGTCATTTTCTTTCTGGAAGATAAGTAAAATATTTTTTGTACCTTGAGGTAATACTGTCATCTGCCCACAGGTCTCTTGTGGCCAACTCCCTCCTGCAAATCCTGCCAGCCTCTGATTTCCATGCTCATAGACACACTGGTATCTCTCAGCTCATTTAACCCTGATCAAGTCTGTGGCCTACAACTCTGGTCTCCCTTTATAAACAAATCCCAGTTGAACTCTGCAGAATAAGAAGCCCTAGGTAGATGTATAAGTAAGTACAAGTAAGTGTGTACCCTGTGTGGTACCCTGAGTATTTTTCTTTTATTAATTAGGTCTCCCTTGTGCGTCCAAAATAATTCTAACGCAGAAAATTTAACATGAGATTTCTGAGGGTGTCTGGTGGTGTCGGGTAAAAGATTGTTGTTAGTGATGGTCCTATGGGATGAGGAGAAGGGTCTGTGGATCAGGCTTGTTCCAGTGCATCCCACAGATACTCAATCAGTTGGAGATCTAGGGAATTTGGAAGCCAGGTGTTGTTTTTCATGTTTTTTGATTTATTCCTAAACCGTTTTTGTGTAACCCTCTGTCAGGCTGTATCCTGCTGGGGTTGACTGCTGCAATCAAGGAGTGTCATTGCTATGGGGTGGGGGTTTCTGGTCTGGTCTAGTCTGGTCTGGTCTAGGTGGGTGGTACATTGCTAGCAACTACAGAAACGCGCTGCAAATACAGAAACATGATGCAAGTTCAGAAATGCACTGCAAATACAGAAACACGATGCAAGTAAAGAAACATACTGTAAACACAACGGATATGTTTCCAGAGGACCCTAAAAGCGATGGACCTGGTTTGCTCAAAACAAACCCATCTGCTAGCAGCTAGCTAAGGCGGTGGCCTTGCTGCCCCCTCACGTTACTTGAGGTAAGTTCACTTAAACTACACTCTATGATAATTTGTTTGATTGAAATTATACTACACAAATTCGTTTAACGTTTTTTTTTTTTTTTTTTTTTTAAATGGTATCATGTGTAACTCTTCAGCAGCAAAACATTTATTACATGTCAAAAAAATTGTTAGTTAATCAAAATAGTGAAACTAAATTTAGATCTTTACTTTAGTTGAGCAGAGTAGTTTATTTGGGTCACTTGATTATACTTTTATAAAGTGGTTCTTAACCTTTGTTACAGTCGATGGTTGCTATTTATAGTTCCTACTATAAACTAGTTATTGACACTAGTTTACTTACATAACTGCCCCTATTAAAGATACTAAAGTAAATAGAGTACATATTTACGATTTTGACCCTAAATCTGCAGGGGAACTTCTGTCAGCTATGTCAAGTTTTATTATTTTGGATATGAATGAAGAGTGCGTTTATTACAAGATGATTCTCTCTTTCAGTAACTGGTTCAGCTCATACCCACCTGTGATGCCTCCTCCATGTCTGCCACACTGTCTGTACCAGTACCTGCTTCAACAACAGACAACTGGTATTATGTTATCTTAATACAACTAATTATATTTGAAAAATCTCACTTATATTTTAAGGTCTTGTTTTATTTTATCCCACAGATGTGACAGAATAGTATTGCATTTATATTTTTCATTACTGTAAGCATTTATTCTTTTATTTTCCTCCATAGTTACTGTGTGGATCATTGGTGACATGTTTGTCCATCATGGGGCCCAGAGAGCAACAGAAAAATCTGCAAGCTGGATGTACGTATGTGTTTGATGTTTGGCTGGTGTGAACTTTGATGGAAAAGCTTTCTCCTCTTCTTTTTCTACTCATCCTCTGAGGTGGCAGTGACATGTGAGAGGTCAGCCAAATAAAGCTGGTCATCATGATGAAGGAGGACATGCACCCACTTACACCTGCTCATTTTCATTCCTATAACCCCACCCTTAAGCCCACTGAGACTGGTACAACCCTTGTTTCACTACCTGTTTACTTTTACATTTTATAGTCTGAAATACAGTCACATTTTGTGTATAATGTCTTGTATTTAAGTTCTGTTACAGTCAGAAGTTATAGTTCACATTTCAATAAATTCCCTTTGTATTTACATTCCTTTGGTCTTTTGTGCTGATGGTAAATATTATATTATACATTAAAATATCACTGTCAACTGAAAGTACAAGCAAATCATAACAATTGATCATTAATCATAATAATTTATTGATAACAAAAATGATTACTGCTATTCAAGCAATAGTTAAAGAATTTATACCATAATCTTACATTTAGAAAAACATCAATATTAAAGTTAACACATCCGGACTGTAACAAGGAAGCAGTGATGAAGTGAAGACATTCAAAGTATTCTCTGCACTGACGAGAAGTCCTGTTAGTCCAGCTCTTCTTCTCGTATTGAATGTCAGTGCAGCCTGTCTGGACCACTTTACACAAACAGACATGTAAAATAATGTGTGATATCATACTTAATATAATTCCTATTACACAGTGCCACAGTACACACACCGGAGCTATGCTGAAAGGCTATCCTAAGGCTAATTCATTAGCCGGCTAATTATCTAATTAGCTTCTTCTACCAGGCTAGCTCTGTTGGGCACAGACACTGTTTACATATAAATAATCCTCGAATAAATAAACTGAATAAAGTTCTGAGATGTTCTGTTAGGAGTTGCAGCAAAGCAGCCAGGTATTATTTGTTTTTAAAATGATCAAAATGGACCAAAACCTCAGACACTGCCTAGAAGTAGTCATTAACTCCTTGCAAGGAATGGGGTTTGAGCAAACGAGGTCCATCACTTTTTAGGGTCCTCTGGAAACATTTCTGCTGTGTGAATTTGCAGTGCGTTTCTGAACTTGCAGGGCATTTCTGTGTTTGCAGCGCGTTTATGAGTTTGTAGCGCGTTTCTGTATTTGCAGTGCGTTGAGCTCTCTCAGCCACTGTATAAATGCCAGGTCCAAACATTTCCCAGCAGAATATTGCATTGTCACAAGATGGCCAATGTTCTTCTGTCATTGGTCATAACTTTGTGACTGGTCGGTATTGCTTGTTTTTTACAACAAAGTAAAAAAATTACAGTCATTGTAGATAAGTTCATTGACCTGTTAATGCATCATGTTTTTTTAATTGTTTTCTTACTGACATGCTTCTTTTAATATTAATAATACACATTACCATTGAGTATGTGCCAATTACCAGATAAACATTTGAGTATGTTGCAAATAAAATTGAAATAAGGAAACACTCATGAAGGAACAGGAGTTGACAGAAATGAAACCAAGTAAACCTTGGTAGTTATTTAAGGACATAGACTGGCGCAAAGTAATCAGGACATAGCAGTTATTTCTCAGATGTTCATAGTTTTGTTTTCTATTTGAATAGCTAGCAGGGAACTCCTCAGCTTGAGTTTTTGTAGTGACTGTTGTATTTGTGGAGCCAAATATTGGAAACTTTGATACTGAATCCACTGATGTATGTTAACTTTGGCAGTGTCCAAACAATTGTGGGGATGCTTTTCCTGCACATTACTTCACCTCCACTGCCTACCACCCACCATCTCCTCAGGTCGTGGAGTTTCCTTTAGCCACTGCTCGCTGAGCTGAGGATGAGAAAGCAGAGGGAAGACACTGTGATGCATGTTGCAGTGAAATCTCAAGTGTCTTAGAAGTTTTTAGAGAAAACATTTCATTGTGGGAGTTTTTCTGTTACTGTTCCCTTTTCCTTTTTTCTTTCTTTCTTTTCTTTTCTGTTTTAAGGGGCCCATGTTCTCTTCGTGAACTCTGCTGTATCCTGAGTAACACACCACAGGAAGCCTTCAGCCAACCATATCCAAAATCTACCTTTCTCATGGAGGTAATGAATCTCTCTGTGATCGCTCCTGCATTCCCAGATGATAAATGTTAAGACTACTGTTAGAAAAGATAAGGGCAATGCTCTTTTCACTGCTCTCTGTAGAGTACAAGACAAGTCCCAGATGTCAGTGTGACCTAAAAACCGTACAGGAAGTGAAACAGAGTCATCAAGCTAGGCCATGCATACTGTTTGTTATCAAGAGTATCATCATCATGAGTATGTGCATGCACCGATCAGCAGTAACATGACTACAGACAAGTATGTCATACTGATTATGTTGTTTTCTTATCCCACAAGTGGGTGGGATATAATAAGCAGCAAGTTAACAATTTGTCCTTAAAACTGATGTATTAGAACAGGGGTCGGGAACCTTTCTGGCTGAGAGAGCCATGAAAGCCACATATTTTAAAATGTAATTCCGTGAGAGCCTTACAATATGTTTAAAACTAAATACAAGTAAATGTGTGCATTTTATGTAAGACAGACACTTTTAAAGTGCAATAAGTCTCTGAATTATTTTTATTAACATTGTTATGCTTTTGCTAACAGTGATGAATAAAGTACTTCTTACCATTAATGCGACTTCTGGTGCTGCATGGTTTTGCTAATGGCTTTGTAGTCTGGTTGATACTTGGTGAGGTTAAGCTTCATGCAGGCGTTGAGACTTACATCCATTAAACGTGATCGTAGATTGGTTTTAATGTTCTTTAGATGTGAGAAAGACTGCTAACATGCATATGTGGAGCCAAATATTGTTAGTACAGCAATACTCACACGCTGCAGTGTGTGGTATGTGACGGAAAGCGCGTTCCAAGTTTTGACAATTAGCTGGTCCACGGGTTGAAGTTTTTTCATTTCTCCCCACTTGTGTTTGCTCGCCAACTCTGCTTGCTGTCGTGCAAGGCTTTCGAAATCTTTATTCAGTGACTTGAACTTATTCACCCACATGTCTGAGGCCTTCAGGTCAGCAGCTTGTAGCTCAAAATCTCTGATTGAGACACCGGGGATGTAACTCAGGTCGGCGCAGTCCACTGCACACTCGTGTGTATGGGTGATGAACTTAAAAAGATGAGTGTGCTCACAAAATTCTTCCAAAGCGCGCTTTGAATGAACCACTAGCTGCTGAAGATCAAGATGTTGAGCAGGGTCACTTGCTGTGCATGCATCCTTAGACTCTCTCAGTTTTTCAAAGTGTAGTAAACGACCTGTTTCAATGTCGGCAATGAAGAGTTCTAGCTTGTTTTCAAATGCAAACACTGCTTGTTGAAGGGATAAGACTGTATTTCCAACGCCTTGCATTTGCACATTGAGCTGATTCAGATGTTCAGTTATGTCCACAAGATAGTATAACTTCAGGAGCCACTCAGTGTTGACTAACTCATGATGCTCGACATTTTTTATTTCAACAAAAGTCTGGATTTTGCTCAGACAAGCCGCAAAACGGCTGAGCACCTTCCCTCTTGACAACCAACGCACATTGATGTGCAGAAGCAGACCAGAATAATTATTCTTCATCCAGCAGTGTTTTAAACTGGCAATCATTTAAAGCTCGGGCAACAATAAAGTTGACAAGCCAAATGACCAGCGACATCACCTCACCAAGCTGCTCACCACACATCTGAGCCTGCAAACACTGGGAGATCTCAGTATGTCGGGATGGGGAATTGTACGTCTGTAATCGTCAGCAGCACGGAAGCACCACAGGAAAATGGTGAAAATCCGACAGGCAAAACAAACCAAAAACACTACACCTGCGGGGAAACCGAGAATGATCAATACACCCTGTCTTTCACAGAAAAGAGTCCGGATGTGTCACAGACAAGAAATACAGTCATGAACAAACAAAGCCACTACTGTGGTCCACCGGGCCACACCTCTCCCCCACTCTTTAACCATGATCGACTGAATGCCTGAGTGGAAGGAGGAAGTGCGATCACGTGGAGATGGAGAGTGGAGAAAGAGACAGTAAGTACTCCAGCTTCCTCCCACCGTAGACATGCTCCTTAGGTTCATTGGTGATTCTAAATTCTAAATATTTGTGCATGTGAGTGGTAATGGTTGTCTGTCTCTCTGTTAGCCCTGCGATAGACTGGCGACCTGTGTACTCTGCGTCTTGCACGATGACAGCCGTGATAACATAGGAAGTTTTGCTGTTGAAATGGGCTGTTGAAATGGGCATTTGGTCTCTGGCACTTGCCAGAGACCAAATGACTCCAGAGTGGGACCACAACATTTAAAGGGATTCAAGTAATCGTTTCTTCTAAAGACATTCCCATTTACCTAGAGGTGGCAAATACTTAGTTACTGTACTTAAGTCGATTTTTCAGGTATCTGTACTTTACTTGAGTATTTCTTTTTCTGACGTTTTACTTTTACTCCCTATGTTTGTTTGAACTGTTTAATTTATGGCAAAATCATTTTTACTTTTTACTTAAGTACATTTGAGAACCTGTACTTTCTTACCTTTACTTGAGAAAAGGAGCTGAATCAGTACTTTTACTTTTACCACAGTATTTTTTTATATCCATACTTTCACTTAAGTACAGAGTGTGAGTGCTTTTTTTGCCACCTCTGCATTTATCTGGTGGTTTGTTGTATAATACTGTTAAGTTATAATATTTGTTTATTTAAAGTACCAACAAAAAACATCTTTGTTTGCCTGTTTTCTTTGATACATTATGAAGTTGCCATTTTAATTGCAGTAATAATTTGTGGTTTGGTAATATTTCACAAAAATTGCCGATGTGGAAATCTGAAATAAAAGTAAGGTGTACAGAAATGATTCAGTTTGAATTTATTTCATTTAAGAACTTAAATAGAGCAAATAATTTTACGTAAAATCAGAAAACTAGGGCGAAACTGTTCTGCAGTATGACATTATGATCTGGTCACACTGTGAACAGTATGTAACATACTGAATGCTGCAATGGATTCTGGTGTCTCTGCTCCTCTGCAAGTCTGCATTATGTAACTGTCTCATTGTACTGCCAATTAATGCTAATAATACTCAACTGCAACCAAATATATATTGACCATATATGACTAACAGCAACTATGGAGCTAAGGCATGAGCTAAGTATCACAGAGGGTCCTTCTTCCCTACTCTATTAATACAAAGTTTTACATTTATGTATTTAATAAACAAGTCACGTACACCATCCCCTGGCATCTCAAGCTGCCTGCCTGCCTGTATGCACGTGTGTGTGTATGTGCGTGTGCATGTGTGTGGGTGTGGGTGTGTGTGTGGGTGGGTGGGTGTGTGTGTGTGTGTTTGTGCGTGGGTGTGTGCGTGTGTTCCTGGCGTCTCAGTGAGTTGATGACAGAGATATGAGTTCCTGACTGAGCAACAGGCTGGCCATCCGCTAAGTTCTTCTCTTTCCTCTGGAAAATCAGTGTTCTTCCTGTATGGCATTCTAAATATGGTATCTGTCCAGACGGATCCACAAGAAGTGCGTTTTGCAAGACTGGTCCTGCATTTTATTACATTCTGACATGCTAAATTGTTAATGTGATTGATGAGTTGTGTGTGCAATAACAGCACATAGATAGCTTTCCATGTAGAATGCTGAACAACATGGTAAAGCATCATTGCTGCTCATAAAAACATAAAAGCAACATACTTTTATGTTTTTATGATTGATGTAATTTACAGTACAGTACACAGCACAGTACATGTAGAAGTTACATGTCAGCAAAAAAATCTGATCAAATTAATATATCCATCAAATAACAATGCTGGTAATGTAGAGGACATCAAACAGCTTTGTTATTTGAAGGATAGGAATGACAATGGCGGTCTATTTAACTGGCTTTTGGGTTCATTCCGTTTTGGTTTGGTTTGGGGTTTTTTGTAATCCTTGACTACTACTGGATGACGTTTGTTATGAAATGTTTAGTCACATTCATCGTCTTCACAGAAAGAATTACTTGACTGTAAACATGATAAACATTAATCCAGGCAAACATCAATATAGTTGCATTTTCACTGTGACCTACTCATGTTCTAAGCTAAAAATGTCAAATAGTCCCTTTATCAGTTGTCTTTTGTGTTTGCTGCTGTAAACGCTTATACATAGCTAGGTCTTATTGTCTTGGTGTCTGATGCTGTGCTGTCCTGCAGTGCTACAGTCCTGGTTGGGGTTGCTGTAACTGGTTGTTTTAACCTCAGTGCCATTTATTTGCCTCGATAAATATAAAATGTAAATAGAAATAAATAAAACCACGCTGATGTGAGAATTAACTTGACCTGCCATAAGGACTTTTTAATTTAATAATGTTCTTTAATATGTGACTGTCACTGTTAACCTAACACAATGTAATCCTGTACAGTTTGAAGAAATCAATATCTTCATCATCACTATCGGTTTCAAAGATGATTGATGATTACCTACATTCTTCCCTCCATGACCAACATTTCACTTCATACATGTAATCAAGGCATTTGCAGTAAAATGGTTTATTTAAAAAGTATTATTTAAAAATAAAGAATAATAATCCTGTGATATGTACAGTAAATAGCTAATAATCAGGGTAAAGTGCTAAAAATACATTTTAATGTAATGCATTTATAATAATATAACACATGTATGCTTTTAAAAATGAGGGATATGTACAGTTTGTTGTTAGTATGGCTTTGATGGCAAAAATTATAATGTATCTTTATATACATAGCCTTGTAGTCCTGTAACCTTGTCACACTTTGGGTTACAATATTTTAGGCTACAGTAAGCATCCACTGGGTCTTTTAGAGTCCATTTGACATTGCATACATCCATTGGGATGTGTATTTTGTATTATTCCTATATGGACTGAAATTAAGGTCTCTGCCTCCAACAACTGAAATGAACAGGCTTTTGGCTGCATGTTGTTGCCTTTGGGCATATACATATATATATACATATACATACGTATATATATATATATATATATATACACATACAGTGGTATGAAAAAGTTTGGGCACCCCTTAGGAAAATCATTGCATCAGTTTGTCACTTGCTGAGCTTTTGAAGCAGCAACTTTATTTTAACAAATGTTATACCTTATGGAAACAGAAACATCTCAGTAGTGAAATCATTTTCATTGGTCCAAGAGAAACATTTTTATGAATATTTAAACAAAAATAGGCATGTGCATAAATTTGGGTACCCCAAAGAAATAATTCCATTAATATTTAATAGAACCTCCTTTTACTGCAAGAACAGCCTGTAGACGCCTCCTATAGCCACTGATAAGTCCCTGAAGTCTGGCAGGTGGTACTTTGGCCCATTCCTCCAAACAAAACGCCTCCAGTTCAGCCAGGTTTCTTGGCTTCCGTGCGTAAACAGC
This sequence comes from Planiliza haematocheilus, assembly GCA_005024645.1. NCBI lineage: Eukaryota > Metazoa > Chordata > Actinopteri > Mugiliformes > Mugilidae > Planiliza > Planiliza haematocheilus. Next base: position 910,465 of record SRSE01000487.1, read on the forward strand.
CTTCTTCAAATCAATCCATACATTTTCAATGATGTTAAGGTCTGGGGACTGGGATGGCCATTCTAGAAGATTGTACTTGTGCTTCTGCATGAATTCCTTGGTGGATTCTGAACAGTGCTTGGGATCATTGTCCTGCTGAAAAATCCAACCCCGGCGTAGCTTCAACTTTGTGACGGATTCTTGAACATTCTTGTCAAGAATCTGCTGATACTGAGAGGAATTCATGTGGCCCTCAACTTTAACAAGGTTTCCTGTCCCTGTGCTAGCCACACAGCCCCATAACATGATGGACCCTCCACCATATTTCACAGTAGGCAATAAGTTCTTCTCATGGAATTCAGTGTTTTTTTCTCCATGCATACCTCCTCTTGTTCTGACCAAATAACTCTATCTTAGTCTCATCTGACCACAGTCTTTTTTTCCAAAATGCTTCTGGCTTGTCCAGATGTGCTTTTGCATACCTCATGTGACTCTTCTTGTGACGACAACTCAGGAAAGGCTTTTTGCGCATCAGCCTTCCAAAGAGCTTTTCCTGGTGCAAAGTGCGCTGGATTGTGGAACGATGAACAACTACACCATCAGTAGCCAGATGTTCTTGTAGCTCTCTGGAGGTGGTCTGTGGCTTGTCTGTGACCATTCTAACCATCCTTCGTCTGTGTCGTTCCAGTATTTTGTTTGGCCTACCACATCTTTCCTTCACAATGACTGTTCTTCTGGCCTTCCATTTCTGCACCACATTTCTGACTGTGGAAATAGACATCCCAAACCTTCTTGATCATTTCTTGTACCCTTCTCCTAATTCATGATAATGAATTATCTTAGTTTCTTGGTTAGTGGATAGTTGTTTCGATGCCCCCATGTTGCCAGGGGCATAGGACAAGCACAGCCAGCAATTGCCTCTGTTAAATAGCCTTTGTCATGATTGGTTTTACCTGTCTTTGTAATTGAAGCTCTCACAAGCTAATCAAAGCAGTTTTGGGCTGCAACATGTCAGCTACAAATCCCAAACTTTTGCACATACCATTTTTTACATTTTAATTTATTATAATAAAACTTTGTAATGATACTCTAAGAATTTTGGTCTGGAAAACACTCAAATGTCTACATCTCTGTAGGAAATAAAATCTTGTTGCTGTGATCGTCTTTTATAAAGTTAGAGCAAATTATTATGAAATCTTAGAGGGGTGCCCAAACTTTTTCATACCACTGTATATATATATACATATACATATATATATATACATATACATATATACACATATATACATATATATATACACATATACATATATACATATATATACACATATACATATATACACATATATACATATACATATATATATACATATATATACATATACATATATATATATATATATATATACAATGTCCTGCTCTCTGTTGATAGAGTATATCACTTGATCTCAGCTGATTTCAGTTCCTTGACCTGCATGTGCAGTGTTTTGTGGACAGCCAGAGTCCTAGATTGACAGAAGCCTTTTCCACACTCCTGACATTTGAAGGGCTTTTCTTTGGAATGAATGTACCTGTAAGAGAAACACAACCGTGCAGCAAATTAGTGTTTAGAATAATAATTGTTTAGGTCCAAGTGTGTCTGGCTTCATGGCCATTCCAAAATGTCCAAGACAAAGCCCAAATGATTCTTGAAAATGTGCTTATGCCTGGTGAAAACTCCCGTTCATCATTAGCCATTCCACAGATTCTTCTCTGCAGTATCTCTATCTATAGTACACGTTCAGTGTTGCCTCTGTAGAGACACAATGGTCCCAACTTCACAATATCAACAACTTTGTACAGTTGTCGATCACACACATCTGATGGTATATTAATGTAAGCTCAGGTGACACATTCTCAGAGAGCAAATATTTTTTCTTGCATTTATACTTTTACTTGTACCACCATTTAAACAATCCATGTAAAAATGAATGATAAAGTGGTGACTGTGCAAACAACAACTCTTTATTAACATGCGCAGGTTGAAACACAGATAATTATGCAATATAAATTCAAGCACATCAAAGCTAAACCAAAGCAAAGCTGGTCTGGTTTTAGTTTTCTCATACAAATAGCTTCTTCAGTTTGTAAAGCTTTGTAAAGTTTGTAAAGTGTTCTCACCTGTGGTCCCTGAGGTGGTCTTGCCTCCGGAAGGCCTTGTGACAAATATCACAAGTATATGGCCTTTCATCTGTATGTGTCCTCTCATGAATCAGAAGGTTGTAGGATTTGGTAAAATGTCGACCACAGAACCTGCAGACAAATTCTTTCTTGGTTTTGGAGGGCTGTCGACCTCTGCTAGATTTGTGCTCTGATGAGGAGAGTTTGGTTACATCTAGCAGACATCCCATAGTGGCTGAGGTCAGCTGTTGAGATGAAGCCTGTGCCACACTGGCAGCAGCAGCTGCCATGCTCAATTCTTCCACTTTTCCATCCTTCTGGGTGGCTGCTACTGCTAGGTTGGCAAAATCAAAGCGGGGCTTGTTCCTGGAGGTCTGTGGCGGGCCTGCTGAGTCCTGTTTGGGCTGCAGGAGGGTGTGGGAAGACAAAGAGAATTGCGGAGGGACCTTGGAGATGATGCAGCGCGGCAGGGAGAAAGGTGGGTAGCCGAGGGTCCACTGATGAAGGTGTATCGTCTGCAGGGCAGTGAAGCTGTATAGACTTTGGAAATTATCTACTGGCAGCTGTAGACCTGTAGTGCTTTGGAAGAGGGAGCAATTGGCCAGATGAAAGGATGGGTGGACAGGGACTGGTGCTTGAAGAGCCTTGCTGCTCATGGCTGCTCCACTAAATCCAGCAGACAGTCTAATTGAGACAGAAAATATTAGTGAATGAAAATATGCAACTTTCTGAATGAATTATGTTGAATTGTTTAAGAAGATTACTTAAGAGACAGCAACAAATAAAACAATAATTACGACAAATATTTTTTTATTCAAGAAAGCCTGTGGATGTAAAGAGAACTCCTAAAACAGATAGAAAAAAATAGAAAGATGGGACAGAAAAAGGAGGATGAGAAGGCATAGAAGTACCTAGATAAAGCAAATGACCAACATGCAATTCATGATATATATATATAGAGAGAGAGATGAGACATGCAAGGACAATGCAGAGCCAGTCTTCTTTATAGCAGGATTACTGAATTAATTGGGAACTGAGGCCAGCTCATGAAACTGCAGCAAACTAAGAGGCCAGAGAAAAAAACTAATCACAGTAACAAATAAAGAAATTACAACAATATACTGTAGGAGTCGGTATATTCTATTATGTAAATGCAGAACAGCATATGCACAAAGGGTTGCCATCACCCTGAAAAATAAATAAGGGGCATCTCATTGGCAGGGACAGTCGCCCTGATTGGACCCGACGTGGTGATTTTTTTTTTTCATCTTTTTGTGTGTGTGTGGAACAATTTTTGAATTATTTGACTCAAACCTGAATTGTAGCCTATTAGATGTATATTTTTAAGTGATATGAACACGTGCAAAACTAATTATTATCCAACAATTTATTTTTAATACAAAATAACAAAATTAACAGAAACCTGTCCTGCTTAGCTTAAAACGGTATGAATTAATATAAAACAATAGAAAGTAGAGCATCCTCTTGTAAAAGCGCAATAAGAAAGTTCAAATAGAAAGTGTGAGTAAAAGTTGTTTGCTTTATTGTCTTCCGATATCTTCTTCGCAAACAATAGTACCTCGATCGACCAATGAGATGAGCAGGATTCCCGCTGTCAGCTCATTGGTCACAGAGCAGGAGACGGCCTGGGAATAACTTTACCGTAAATGTTCACATAAAGCGCACTGTTATTTATTTATTCCACTGACATTTTACACACTATTTTTGATTCTCATGGTAATACGGGGCAAAGTGCGTCCCGTTTCAGCTCAATACGGGACATGCACTTTTGTTTCTAAATCTTTTTAAAGCAGAGAGAGATATTTTGTCTTGTTAACCAACCTGTGCTTGAAAGAGCGGTCAGAGCCAGGCGTATATACAGTCAGCGCTCAGAGCGTTCCGCTCAGAGCGTTCCACTCGAGCGCTAGCGGCGACTTGGTCCGACGTGACTATACCATCTCCTACTGCACGAGAGAATGTACAATTAGCCGAAGTCATGCGCTGTATTAGACTATCCATATGTAATAACTACACTGTGTAGTAGTAGTAGTGTAATGTGTGGTAACTGTCCATGATGTCTTTCTGACATTTTCAAAATCTTTTAGCTCAAAGAAAATTCCCACTCATTGTTTTAAATTGCCACAAGTTTTACAGAATTGTGCTGAAAATATGCTCATCTAACGTTTTTTTAAGGAACTGTTGTTAACCCTCTTCATATGAACAACTACTGAACTATTTTTTTTTTAAAGCAGAGAGATATTTAGAAAGGGTGCCGCCAATTGGATAGCCCGGCTTTATAGAGTGCAAAATGTGAGAGGGAGAGAAAGAGAGAGCAATGGAGGCACATTAATGCATGAGAGTGAAAACTGAGGAGAGAGCAGTAGATGAAAGTAGCTCAATGCATTAGGTAGTCTGACAGTCAGATGAAGCTGTTCTAGAGGAGCTTATTTTCCACCTTTAAGGGAGGTTCATGATGGATCAAGGCTATACAAAACTTTAAAAAATGTTCACATTTCCAGAGATTTCTTGTCCAATGCAAGTTTTTTGTTGCTGTTGTTGTTTTTTAAGTCTGATCTTCTACAATTGCAAACATGGAGTCATAGACTATTGCATATACCGCTCTAGACTGGAGAGAAAATTGGAAAAAAAAAAAAAATCTGGCACATCAATCACAATGCAGTGGTCTTAAGCAATTAAAATATAGTTGCAGCAGGCCAAAAAATGTTAAGGATAACGAACTGGTTCTCTCTATAGTCCTCATTCATCTGACATGTACAGCAACTATGGAACATTTGAAATAGCATGGTTTAGATTAGAGAACAGAATTGCAATGGCAAACAGATGCATGGCTCTTACTAGCAGTGCTATTTAATGGCATTAATATGTAATCATAATGACAATAAACCTTTGTAAACATTTGTTTTTCTCTCTCTTTTTTTTAACTCACTGATCTCATCTGATTCAAAATATGAGAAAACCTCTTCAACTTTGGTGAACCCAACAGTAAATTTGATGTAATTTGAACAAAATGTTGTTCAAGCAAATACTGGTTATTTAATTAATATATTAATAATAATAACACTAACTAATTGTGAATTACGAGAATGTTCTCAGTTCGAAACCTGGTGTTTAGCTAGTGGGTTTTTTTTCTGCCACAGTTCTAAATATTTTATAATATCTCTGTGTAAGGCCTGTGATGAATTGATGATAGACTGGTGATCTGTCCAGTGTGACCTGCCTCCAGGCCAATGCGAACTGGAAATGAACTTTTTTAAATAAGTAATAACAAAATTCCAGAGTTCACTCGTCCAACAAACTCCAGTGAAGTGGTTTTAATGCAGAGCAATGAAGTTCAACCAGCCCCCTATGGTCTGTTACTTTCTGATCATGATGCAGAAGTAATTGACTTTTATGTGGGAGGTCATTAGAGGAGATAAGTGCCCTGCTGCTGAGCCTCTCCACACTTTTAACCATTTGATGTCTGCATCCTAGAATATCAAGCTTGTGAAATTATGCACAGGGGATTGCTGCCAAAACCGAAATGGTGCTTTTCACTTTTGCTTCATTTAATCAGAATCAGAACAGGTTTAGAAGCCTATGCAAAGTATACCCAAGAAAGACTGATTCTGATTTTTATTTATTTAAATATTTATTTATGTGGTTATTTTGATAAGACTTCATATATTTAAATGTTACCACATTTATATAAACGAAATATCAAGGGAAAAGTCTGCAGTGAAATGGTCAACAATGCCACTATCATAAAGCCCTCATCAAATTTTAAGTTGCCTGAAGGTCTGGTCTGATAACATCTTCAATGGCACCATAGAACTAAGTTTAAAATTTCGCACCGACATATCCACCGAGATGTGGTCTCCATCAGCTAAGGTATTGCTTTATTCCATCACACTGGCCCATTATATACGTCCATAGAATGAATTTAAACGGGCCAGCATAATTAATTAGTGGTGCTGGAAATGAAGCCGCGCATTTAATACCAAGATGGTCTTTGTCAGCCAAACAAGCTCTACTGGTCTGCAGAATTCATGAATTCTGGAGACATTTCGTAGGCTGATATATAAATACTAGGGTATGTTGATAATAACGGAAAATGTACTTTGATAGACTGGCTACAGCAGTGGTCTTTCTGAATCATCATTTTAAATAGACTAGAATAAAGCCAACGCAACCACCAGTTACAAGGTTTGTCGTTAACACACCTGGACATAATACCAGTGCAGTGTAACTTAAATTGGCCAATGGACGTCCAAGATGACACCTGTTGTGCAATTATTAAGCATATCTACATCATCTACAAGCATATCCAGTCCTTAGATAATAATTTGAAAAATTACACTTCGTGGCTCTGGCTGATTAAAATAGCTTGCATCTTCAAACAACTAGGAGGGGCGCACATAATTGATATAAAAGTCTGTTTACTTCAGTTTTGGGATGTTGGCAAAATTGAATTCGATTTTCAAAAAAAAATAATAAATAATAATAATTACTTACCAATAAAATATGTCTTAAATTGCTGTGACGTCGGACGCTCAGCCCACTGAGCAGACTTGTTTACCGTGATAGATAAGTTAGAGAGAAGGCCGGGGTGGCAACATGTCCGCTGTTGCAGCTTTCACACGGATAGTCACGGATAGGACTGGGCTAAGAAGGCACGCCGGTGTGGCAGTTAATGCTGGGACGACTCTTCACTACACTGCTAAGCGGCCTCTGCTGCCTTTGGCTCTTTATTGCAGCGGCAAATCCGACACCTACTGGCACGTCACAAAGCCAGCCCACAGTACTCCTGCTGCAACATGATGCTGTGCTGTCGGGCAGGGAAGAAGTAGTATACTAGTTCTTACAGCATCTCTCCTCCCACCTTAATTGTCCTGCAGCATTGTTCAAGGATTTAGCAAACATTGTATGATGCCCATGCAAAAGAGCTGTTATTAGGCCACAGTTGGAATACTAGCCTGGGGGCTGTCTGTAAAACCAAAGAAGAAATTTGAAAAGGTTATCACAATTTATTCATAGAATATTAATCAGATTATCTTTGCTTCAATGGGGAAATATTACAACTGTACCCCCTACTTCTTATTTAATGTTGTCTCAAGTAATATGTTAATGAAAAGAAAAGTTACATAGTTATAGTTATAATGATAAACTGAGCAGTCACAGAGTGTGAGACCATCCACATGAACAATAAACAATAACTCTGCATTATTGTATATAGGCAATACATAGTGTACAAAACTATGTATCTGCTCTTATCCTATATTTTATGTGTACAGATTTATTTAATTTTATTTTATTTTTATTTCACTTATTTAAGTTCTGTGGTTTCTGTATAAGACAGCAAAGTTACCGGAGTCAAATTCCCTGTATGTGCACATACTTGGCCATTGAAATTGATTCTGGTAACTATTCGTTATCTAAATGGAACTTAACTATGTATTCAGACTTTAAATATGCTTTGAATAAATCTATTTCTGATTTTGTTTTAGGAATTAAACAGATTTTACATGTGATAAAATATATTTCAGGTTACATTTTTTGCATGAGGTCTGCACTAATCAACATTTGGTGTGATCAATCATTGCTTTCAAAACAGCACTAATTTCCGACTGTCTGAGTTTTTTAAAACACCCGGCACTTATTGTATATCCTTCTTGCCATATTTCTGTGGATCTAGGCTGTCTAAAGTGTTGTCTGTGTTTTTATGCCCATAGCTTTCTGATATTCACGCCATCTGATGCCTACTCTTTGTTTTGCCTGTTGCTGAAAATCTATGTTCTATGTGAGTCCTAAACTGAAGGTAAGGGAGTGAAAAGATGTCTGAAAAATCCACTGTTGGAGTATCTTAGCAGGCTTAGGTGTTTTACACCAGTTTTGCTTTATTGACCGTGCTGAAGCTGCATGGATATCATATTATTTTCCAGTACCATTTTAGGAATTCTCTTTGCATCCACTAGTTTATTACTACATTACCACATTTCCCAGTTTTTAGATGGGGTTTCTACACTGAACTGCAGAGAATATATGCACAAAATAAAAACCAATGAGTTTTGGAACTCTGATAAACTGAAAATGTTCATAGTAATAGGTGTTTAAATGCAGCTTTAGAGAGGGGACGCTTTTCTTCTGTGAGAGGGCCCTCATCTGTAAGGGATTCAGCAGGAATGTCATCCATAGACTCAAAAATGTGTCCCCAAGATATTGATCATCCTCAATTAGGCTGTTTGCTAATGAAAAGAAGTTTAAGAAAAGGCATCTTAGCGGTTGCTACACCGGAAAATGCGCTGTTTACATTTTAATTGACAGCATTTTTAGTTAATTTCAGGTCAGTTTCAAAAAAAAACAAAAAAAAAACAAGTGCACTACAACTCAGCATCTTACAAATAATGTACATCCCCAATGTTGGATTCAGCAAAGTAACTGACCACCTTCAGTAAACTCAAAAGTGTTTCATGTGGAGCTGTGAGAAGCCAATGTTGGTTTCTGTTTCTTTCAAGTTTTTAAGTTCATTTTATCTATTTATTTTTTGCTGTTGTGTCTACATCGACACAATGAGGCCATAAATGGCAAAGCAGAAGTGTTAAACAAATTAAATCACTGCAGCTGGTCAACAATGAAATCTATCCAGTAAAGCTCTTTGGAAGGCTGATGCGCAAAAAGCCTTTCCTGAGTGTTCGTCACAAGAAGAGTCGCATGAGGTATGCAAACGCACATCTGGACAAGCCAGAAGCATTTGGGGAAAAAAATACTGTGGTCAGATGACACTAAGATAGAGTTATTTGGTCAGAACAAGAGGAGGTATGCATGGAGAAAAAAACACACTGAATTCCATGAGAAGAACTTATTGCCTACTGTGAAATATGGTGGAGGGTCCATCATGTTATGGGGCTGTGTGGCTAGCACAGGGACTGGAAAACTTGTTAAAGTTGAGGGCCACATGAATTCCTCTCAGTATCAGCAGATTCTTTACAAGAATGTTCAAGAATCTGTCACAAAGTTGAAGCTACACCGGGGTTGGATTTTTCAGCAGGACAATGATCCCAAGCACTGTTCAAAATCCACCAAGGAATTCATGCAGACGCACAAGTACAATCTTCTGGAATGGCCATCCCAGTCCCCAGACCTTAACATCATTGAAAATGTATGGATTGATTTGAAGCAGGCTGTTTACGCACGGAAGCCAAGAAACCTGACTGAACTGGAGGCGTTTGTATGGAGGAATGGGCCAAAGTACCACCTGCCAGACTTCAGGGACTTGTCAGTGGCTATAGGAGGCGTCTACAGGCTGTTCTTGCAGTAAAAGGAGGGTCTATTAAATATTAATGGAATTATTTCTTTGGGGTACCCAAATTTATGCACATGCCTATTTTTGTTTAAATATACATAAAAAAAATTCTGTTGGACCAATGAAAATGATTTCACTACTGATATGTTTCTGTTTCCATAAGGTATAACATTTGTTAAAATAAAGTTGCTGCTTCAAAAGCTCAGCAAGTGACAAACTGATGCATGATTTTCCTAAGGGGTGCCCAAACTTTTTCATACCACTGTATAAATGTATAATATAATAAACAAGACCAAAAAATATTGGGGAACAATGGGCAGCAACAAAAAGCAAGTAAGAATGGTAACCATCAAAGATGCAGAACAGTCACAGGTTACACAATGATTGATTACCTTACCAACTGAATAGAAACAGTATCAAAAATGTGTTCACCTATCCAGCCATACTTGATAGGTGGCCAGAGAAGAAAAGTAATCATGGTAACAAATAAAGAAATTACAATAACAGCTGTGGTTTTACCTGTCTTTGTAATTGAAGGTCTCACAAGCTAATCAAAGCCGTTTTGGGCTGCAACATGTCAGCTACAAATCCCTACAGGTCTTGAAATCAATGTGATTAAAAGGGTGCCCAAACTTTTGCACATACTATTTTTTACATTTTAATTTATTATAATAAAACTTTGTAATGATACTCAAATGTCTACATCTCTGTAGGAAATAAAATCTTGTTCCTGTGATCGTCTTTTATAAAGTTAGAGCAAATTATAATGAAATCTTAGAGGGGTGCCCAAACTTTTGCATACCACTGTATGCATCAATGATTTATTACTTCAATGAGTGATGAGGACTTCAAACAACAATAACAACACAAATATTGTAACGATCACAAGGATATTCCAATCAGAAGAGAGTATAAATAACTTCAGCTACTCCTTTACTTTACAATTACTATGTGATTTGAATTTAAGTGTACTTAAATGAGAATATAGTACAGTATATGAAGTGTATCAGATAAGTAAACTAATTTTGTTAACTTTCTTTCTGTGTGATCTGTGGATGTCTTAGCATGGTCATTTGTGTCTAATGCATCATATTTCTTCACACTCATGTTAATGTGAAGGGTGCTGAAGGGTTCATAAGTTCATTCTCACCACATGAGATCACTGCAATGTCCGCAGGATCTCTCTGCTGAGAAAATCCCCTCTTAGGCAGCTTGAAATCAATGTCGCTGGAGTTTGGATGACCTTTCACCATACTCTGATGGTTCTCCATCTGTAACCAAAGCAAAAGGGATCCCCAGAGGAAAACAAAGAGAAGAGCTCCTCCGATCATGAACCAGAGTGAGCCGTCCCTGTTAGATGCAGGAAAAAAAGGGTCCTTAGGTAGTTCTTTCGTTTTGCTCTTTATTGCCTATTTCTTTACAAACTAAACTTGTGGGGGAAGGGGAAGGGGAAACAAAAGAATCTTGTCAATCTATGGAGTGCGCCTCGCGCGTTTCCATGGCTCAGCTTTAAACATCGGGAACACCCCCTCACCTGGAGTGCGACTTCCATATAAGGAAAATGACGTCACACAACAGGTGGAGGTGACTCCCCTCATCGTAATTATCGATAGACTCAACATACTCCGGCCCGATGAACCTTTCTCTTCCAGAGTCATTGTTCATCCAATTCCAGTGGGTAGAGAAGTTGAACAGGTCTCCTAAGAACAAGACGAGATGGAAGTCGAACAGTACACGACCTAACTTTTCCGTCTCTTCCTATGAATGTTTCCTTAATCCGTCCCATTTTCCACATGTGCTTTGGTTGCTTGTCTTCATGTAGCAATACAACATCTCCAACTTTAAATGGTGCAGATTGTTTTAAATTACTCACATAATGAGCGGAACGAAGCTCCATCAAATATTCTTTTCTCCAACGATTCCAAAATTGATTACTCAGCCTTTGACGGTATTGCAATCTCTTATTGAGCTGGGTGGCATTCGTTTTATCCAAACTGGAATCGCGAACAAAGTATGACGGAAGAGTAGTGATCCTTTGTCCAGTCAGGAAATGAGCAGGTGTGAGAGGTGAGGGCTCACTGGTCTCTGTATGAAGATAGGTGAGGGGACGAGAACTTCCACTTCACAGATCAACGTTTGAAGCTCCTCATACTCAAGACAGGACTTTCCTAGCACCTTCCGTAAACACGTTTTGACTGTTCTCACCAAACGCTCCCACATGCCACCCCACCAGGCGGCTCTTTCCAATGAATCAGAATCAGAATCAGAATCAGAATCAGAATCCGCTTTATTGGCCAAGTATGTGCACACACACAATAAAATAAATCTCAATCTGTACATATAAAATATAGGTAACATATACACCGGGGTTATTGTACAGTGAATAGGGGTCTGTGGAGATTTTCCTGGCCCGCTTCCTGACCCGGGACCGGTACAGGGTGCCAATGATCCTCTCTGCAGCCCTGACTGTTCTCTGCAGTCTGTCCCTGTCATGCCTGGTGGAGGATCCAAACCAGACAGTGATGGACGTGGTCAGGACAGACTGGACTATTGCAGTGTAGAAGATGGTCAGCAGCTCCAGAGGCAGGCTGAACTTTCTGAGCTGGCGCAGAAAGTACAGCCTCTGCTGGGCCTTCTTCCTCATGGAGTCTATGTGGGCGGTCCACTTCAGGTCCCGTGAAATTGTGGACCCAAGGAACCTGAATGAGTTGACTGTTGGGACTGTCCTGTTGAGTATTGTGAGAGGAGGGAGTGATGGGGGTCTCTTCCTGAAGTCCACTGTCATCTCCACAGTTTTGAGCGGGTTCAGCTCCAGGTGGTTCTGACTGCACCAGAGGACCAGCTGTTCCACTTCCCTTCTGTAAGCAGACTCGTCTCCGTCCCGGATGAGACCAATGACGGTGGTGTCATCTGCAAACTTCAGGAGATTCACAGAAGGGTCCCTTGAGGTGCAGTCAGTGGTGTAAAGGGAGAAGAGCAGTGGGGAGAGAACACATCCTTGGGGGGCGCCAGTGCTGAGGGACCGGGTGCTGGATGTGAAGTTTCCCAGTTTCACCTGCTGCCTCCTGTCAGTCAGGAAACTGGTAATCCACTGACAGGTGGAGGGGGGCACGGTGAGCTGGGACAGTTTATGGTGGAGGAGCTCCGGGACGATGGTGTTGAACGCAGAGCTGAAGTCCACAAATAGGACCCGTGCGTAGGTCCCTGCAGAGTCTAGGTGGTGCAGGATGTAGTGGAGAGCCCTGTTGATTGCATCATCCACTGACCGGTTTGCTCTGTAGGCAAACTGCAGGGGGTCTAGCAGGGGGTCCGTGATGTCCTTCAGATGGGCCAGCACCAGTCGTTCAAAGGATTTCATGACTACAGATGTCAGGGCGACTGGTCTGTAGTCGTTTAATCCTGTGACAGGGGACTTCTTGGGAACCGGGATGATGGTGGAGCGTTTGAGGCAGGAGGGGACCTCGCACAGCTCCAGGGAGTTGTTGAAGATCTGAGTGAAGATGGGAGCCAGCTGGTCAGCACAGACTTTCAGGCAGGACGGAGACACTCCATCGGGTCCCGGGGCCTTCCTAATCCTCTGTCTCTGAAAGAGCTGACGCACGTCCTGTTCACAGATCCTCAGCGCAGGCAGGGGGTCGGGTGTGGTTTGTGGAGCTGCAAGGCCTTTTGTGATGGAAATGGTGGGGGAAGTGAAAGGTGTGAAAGGTGTGACAGTCCTTTCAAACCTGGAGTAAAAGTCGCTGAAGTCCTCTGCCAGGCGGGGGCTCCCCACTGGGTGGGGGGATGGTCTCCTGTAGTTGGTGATGGTCTGCAGGCCTTTCCAAACTGTAGAGGTGTCGTTGGCAGAAAAGCGGTCCTTCAGCTTTTCGGTGTAGTTCCTCTTTGCTGCCTTGATCTCCTTTGTCAGCTTGTTCCTGGCCTGCTTGTACAGGACTCGATCCCCACTCCTGTAGGCCTCCTCCTTGTCCTGGCGTAGTCGTCTCAGTTCTGCAGTGAACCATGGTTTGTTGTTGTTGAACGCGCAGAAGGTTTTGGTCTGCACGCACATGTCCTCACAAAAGCCGATGTAAGATGTCACAGTGTCGGTTAGTTCATCCAGGTCTGAGGCTGCTGCTTCAAAGACGCTCCAATCAGTGCAGTCAAAGCAGGCCTGTAACTGCATCTTTGACTCGTCGGTCCATCTCTTCACAGTTTTCATTGCAGGCTTAGCAGATTTCAGCTTATGCCTGTAAGATGGGATGAGGTGGACCAGGCAGTGGTCAGAAAGTCCCAAAGCAGCGCGGGGGACAGAGCGATATGCGTCCTTTATTGTGGTGTAGCAGTGGTCCAAACTGTTCATGTCCCTGGTGGGACACGTCACGTGCTGTCTATATTTTGGCATTTCGACTTTGAGATTTGCTCTGTTAAAATCCCCGAGAATGATTAGCAGAGAGTCCGGGTGTGTTTTCTCCACGTCTGTAATCTGGTCGGCGAGGTGATGTAACGCCTCCGTTACGCACGCCTGCGGTGGAATGTACACACCGACCAGCACAAACGATGCGAACTCCCGCGGTGAATAAAATGGTCTACAGTTTATGAAGAGTGATTCCAAGTGAGGGCTGCATGACTTCTTTAACACTGTGACATCTGTAGGCTACACCAACCTTCGTTAATGTAGAAGCACGTTCCTCCACTGTCTTGGAAGTCAAAGGGAGGAGGCTCCTCCCTTTGACTTCCCAGACAGTTCCGCGCAGCGGTCCGCACGGAACAGCTGGAAACCCGGCAGCCGTACTGCGCTGTCCGGGATGTGTTCGCTGAGCCAGGTTTCAGTGAAGCACTGGGCGGCAGAACGGCAATAGTCTGAATTCTTGGTTAGGAGAAGGAGCAGTTCATCCATTTTGTTAGCCAGAGAGCGGACGTTCCCCAGGTGTATGGACGGGAGAGCGGTGCGTAATCCCCGCTGCCGCATCTTGACGAGCGCTCCAGCTCGTTTTCCGCGCCGGCGTCTCCGTCTAAATCCGCAGAGCGCTGCTGCTCCTCCGACCAGAATCTCCAAAAAACAGTCTGGCTGGCAGATTTTTTAAATCTTGTTCAGCTCTTTTAAAGGTCCTTGCATTGTCAGAATAGATTACTTTACAGATGCCACGTCTGGAGATAAATCTTCTGAAAGCCAGCATCGGTAGACAAATCGGTAACCAATTCTAAATGTATCGCTCGTGTTACAGCACATGTAAATAAAGCTATATACGTCTTTCTATTATGTGGTTTTACAAACAATGGCCCAGCAAAATCCACCCCAGTAGTCTCAAAGGCTTGCGTTGTAGTACAAATGCGCCCCCTTGGCAGCGGCGCACTAACCTGCTGCCCAGCTTTAACTCGAGCTCGTTGACAGATCAAACAATGTTTAACGCATCTTTTCGTCATTTGTCTTGCTTTAAGAATCCAATATGTCTCTCTGAGCTGATTGAGCGTAGCTTGTAATCCTGAATGCATCACGTCTCTGTGGGCTCTTTTAATCAAAAGTTCTGAAAACGTATCATTACCTGGTAGGATGTAAGGATGCTTCTGGGAATAAGACCAGTCTGCTTCCTGTAATCTGCCTCCCACTCGCAGAAGTCCACATTCATCCAAGAATGGTCTCAATGTAATGACCTTATGTTATATAACAAACTTATGTTTTTTGACAAGTGATCCATTTCCCTTGGGAAACTGGTACTTTGAATGAATTTCATCCAGAAATGTTCCGCTTGCTGTATCTCCTCAGTACACAGTTGTCCGGTATGTCTTTCGTTGTTCCGTGTGTTATGAACAAAACGCTGTATCCAGGCTGTTATTCTCAAAGCCTTACTAAGTTCACTGTGTTTACTCAACTCAAAGAGGGGTTGAACTGTAGTCTAGTTCAGTCACTGTATTCTGAACGAGGTATTCCTGAACCTCATCCACTTCGGTGATCGTTTCAGTGGCATAATTTACATCATTCAGCCACTCCGGCCCGTGCCACCACAGATCATCCTCCCACTCAAAAAAGTGAATAAGGCGGGTTGTGCACTGTATATTACTTTTATGTTTTCAGTTTACTTAAAATACATGTTTTTGTTGAGTTTAAATATTATTTTCTAATAAAGTCCATGTAATTGTGCCTCTCGTTATGTGTACAAAATAATTATGTGTTGGTTAATCACAAACCATTTAATTTAAGTGAATTATGATTGAAATACTTATTACAACCAGAGGGTGGCAGTAAGAAGACGATTCAAACGCTTCATACTACGCATGCGCAAACTGGCGAAAAACTTCGCGGTGAAATTGGCAACGGTTTGTCTCCATTTTCTGACTTGGGATAGGTAAGAAGACATTTTCATCCATACCTATTGTTATATTTTCATATTGCATTATTTAATTGTGTGTGTGATACAACACTTGCTCTATATTTCCGAAGTGTTTGTGTTTCAGAGAGCAGTCGACAACGCACCATAACGCTACCTTAACGTTAGGTCGGTCCGCTTTTATTCCGCCATGTCTGCTTTTATCCCGCCGTGAACGTGAACACGTTAACAGGGTGAAACCATAACAATAGCGCTATCAATAGCATGAACGGAAAACGCCACTGTTTGCAGGCAGCTGAAGTCTTTTGGTGACCACAGAGAAAGCCGTTTTTCTATAGGCCTATTAGCTTTGAATAGGCTGCTTTAACCAGGGAAAAGTGGTTTGGTGAGTTATTTTACTGTCGTGTTCGGTCCTTTATCACGCTTTATGGTATGCTTTTTGTCAAGAGCTGTATGGCGTCAGATAACTGCCATAATCATGAGAGCGCAAATACAAACTTAACGAGCACGAGATCAGAAATCGAGGGCGTAAAAAAGATAAAAGAGAGAGGTAAAAAATAATCATGTGGCAAATTAAGTTTTTGTGTAAGTGTGTCAATTGTGAGAGAGCGCAATTGAGGAAGCCGTGGCGCTGCTCGCTCTCACTTCTAACCTCCTCACTCGCTCGCTTCCCAGATAGCAAACATTCTGGCTGTAGTTTGGCATATATGTGGTGTTTTTGGCTTTGTTTTGGCACAAAAGTAAGCAATAAAGCTTTCGTATTAACTTTGGCATTATTATGGTTTGCCATAAAAGAGAAAAAGGCGCCCAGCGGATAGATAACTATACGTCTGAGTTATGGTATATGTCTGGGTAGCCATAACACTGGGTGAAGAGCGGGACCATACAGTCCAGAGCGGGACAGCGTCTACTGACGTATATGGGCTCGTTTTGGCATCTTTGTGGTTAGCCAAAAGACGGAGCAAAGACCGGGAATTTTCAGAATTACTACCCACAGAAGAGCCTGCCTACATCACTCTTCCAGCGTTAACACTGAAGGTAAGTAGCCTACATTTTTTCATCGTTATCTAAATATTCTTTAGACTTGTATACAAACATAGCCTTTATTCACGCATTAAACATTACAGAAAATGTATGTGTATAGCTTCGTTTTGAGAAATCGCTTTGTACCGATCCCCTATGCAAACAATTCCGTTATTAATGATGTTTTGAGTGTGCTGCTAGTGAGTTAGCTCCTGGTAACGTTAGCAAGCTAAATGGAAGCAAAGTGATTTAATAAATTAGGATTACGGACCCGACGGTGAGTCACGCTACTATAAATTTTTTTGAGTATCATACCTATTAGTTTGTGTGACTTTCAGTTACTGGCGTGTTTCTCCTGTATAAGCTCCAGTTACCGCTGCCGGTGTAATTATCCTTTCTGACACGTTCAGGACTTAACATTCATCTGTGCTTCGCTTTCGCATGCGTATTTCATTCATAGTTCAGCTATTGATAAATGACTATTAATAGTTAATTAACGACCTCTTGTGTCCGAGAGGTGCCTTATGTTACGTCCGAGAGGTGCCTTATGTTAAAACACGGTGAAGCTGCACTTTTTTTTCCACTGTAACACCAAAGTAGGATGACCAGACGTCCTCGATTTCCGGGGACAGTCTCCGTTTTGGGTGACCTGTCCCTTGTTAAAGTTGTCCCGGAAAATGTCCCCGATTTAGCGATTTATGAATGAGAGAAAAAAAAATGCATGTAGACTAGAACAACCATTATTACGGTAGCCGGTCGCGATCAGTTCCAGGTGGTTCCGCCCGTTTTATTACTCTATCACTCAGAGGTTGCGCTAGAGTTTTTCGTTGTCTGTCAAGGCTTCCATCAGTATTAGCAACATGCTTTACAATATACAGTCAGTGGTTTTTATGGGATTGTTCCATTTTGGTAGCCGTTAGCCGCATTTACATAGACATATACATTGTATATGGTTAGCCGAGCTCTGATGTGTGCATCACTATAATCGGTGTACCAGGAAATCGTGCACTGACAAAAGTACTGTAATGTTTGGAATGAAAACTGCGATTAGAGACAAGAGCCAATTATTATTGTTTAAATATGAATAATACGTAAATAAATAATAAATTAAGTGGTACTGGTCCCAGTTTCTACATTTCATCCTGATAACGTATAATTCTTTTTTTTTTATTTTTGGATTTCATTTCAGAAACCTGGTCACCTCACACCAAAGGCCCCTGCAGGTATGCTTTACGTTGTTATGTGAGATCATAAATGTACTCTGAATTCCTATCTCTAAAAATGACAGCTTGTTCAGTGACTTAAACAGGTTTCACTAAACAGTAATTATTTTTCTTTTGTCTTTGTGTTGTCTGTATTTCTTTCTTAGATGCTGTCAGAAGAAACCCTGCAACCGGCCACAGACGCAGATATTGCACAGTCCCATCAAACGATGGTTCTACTGGGCTGTGGATAGGGAAGGAGGTTGCCACCAGCCAACAGGAATCAGCCAATGTATGAATTTAAATGTAATCCAAGTTACATAATCCTTGTAAACTGTTTGTCTCATGTATGTATGTTACACATTGTTGGGTTTTGTGGGGTTAATGGGGTTTTGTTGGTATTTGTATAACACTTTTGCAAAAACTATTGAATAAATAAATACAAATTACCATGACATGCATTTAATCTTTTTTTTTTTTTTTTTACAAACTATAGACATACACAATATAAATAAACCTTATGAGCCTAGATACTAGGACATAGCAATTAATAATTATTAGCAATAAACTCCCACTGACAGATTAAAATTTTAAAAAACATTTAAAAAAAAAAAATTTTTTAAGAGGAATTTTAATGTAGCAGCAATCATTTGGCATACTTATGGCCTCACTTTGGGCCACTTGTGGCTACTTTTTGGCACCTTTTTGGCTGGATTTGGGGGATTTTGGGCTCTTTTTGGGGCAGTTATGGACATATTTTGGAATGCCACAATTGGTTTTGGGTGAGTTTAGGCCTACTTTTGGCCTACTTTTGTTTTATTCTGGCATGCCAAATTTGGGCCATTTATGGGCCGTACATCCATCCAAAACTCTACCCAGACAGCAGCTGACACTGTGCCGGATCCGTCCATAAGTCGCCAGATCCGCATAGCACTCACGCCCGATCAGCACATGTGTACCAGTTATGGCCCGGGCCGTCGGTCTGACAGTTGAAATGATTGGTTAGGGGCGGCTATGGGGCGGACCTTTTAGACCGAACGCGCCATCATTTAAGAAAAAAAAAAACAAAAACAATCACCGCAGGAAGTTACAGCAGGTGGACCGAGCAGCCGTTGGACACCAGTGAAAAGACGTGAAGAGGAGGAGTGCAAAAGTTTAACAGTAAGTGCTTAATTTTTCCACAATATTTAAATGTCGGCAGCCAGCCAGCCAGCCAGCCAGCCAGACAGACAGCCAGACAGCCAGCCAGCCAGACAGACAGCCAGACAGACAGCCAGACAGCCAGATAGCATGTCTGTCTTTGTGTTACCTAAAATGCCCATGTGGCACAATGTGTTATTGGAGACATAGAGATAATTTATTCGAGACAATTTATATTTTACCCCCGTTCATTCTTATATTTTGTATTTATTTTTTGTTTCCATGCGATGAATGTGCGTGTGGAAACAACCGGTCAGCAGATGGCGCTGCGTCTCTGGTATCCTCGGCGGCGCACGCAGTAGTCAAGCGAGCAAGACGTCAGACAGCGGGAGCATGAGACGCCACTGCCAATTAAGTTAACTATTCATGCTATTCGTGTTTCACAGGTAAGGAGGGAGAAAATGTAAAGTTGGTAGGGAGCCGATGGGCGAGGTTGACATTCCGCGAGCGAACACGTGAGACTCATGCATGTGCGGTGGTAGGTCGGTCTCGGCGAGTTAATCTATGTATTCACGTTAGCTCGCGGCTAATCGTTCAGTGCAGCCGGAGCTAACCGGCGGTTGTTCGGCTCGCGGTAGCGCGGGACTGAAACACGTACGGGGCACGACTTCCGGTTAGCCGGGATGACTAATGGCGACATGTCGAATCGATTTACTGTGATTAAAAATGATGAATACTGCTGTTAAAAGAGTTCATGGAACGGTGATACCTTGGGGTAAACGGCGTCCGCGGCCGTGAGTTGTAGTTTTGCACTATATGTTTTTTTCTCATTTCAGTGGTGGGCTATCAGGGCCAGCGAGGCCTTCTCTTAAATTTTTAAACATGATTATGATCAAACTGGAACATTTTGCCAATGGCAAAATGAAACTCGCCTTAATGTCATGTCAACACTGTAAAAACCTCTTCTTCTCTTCAACAGCTTTTCGTGTTCCGGATGACTGAAGATAATTGAATCATCTCAGCTCAACACGTGAGTCAAATATGGAAGTTAAAGTTGTTTCTAACTCCACTCTGAGAAGGCGTGCACGAAGAGACCTCAAAAGAACACTGCAACAAATTAGTGATGACTCCAGCATTCATTTGCCGGTCAATGCTGATGATCAGACTGGAGAACAGGTGATGGATGAGATTTACAGTGAACATGCAGAAATGCAGGAGCACGATGCAACAGACATTGACATGAGCCCCAACTTTTCTGACCATAATGTGGATGCTAATACTTTTGACAATATGCATGCAGACTTTGAAGGCCTTCCTCAGTGTAGTAGCTCAGACTGTTCTGAATCCGATGATGAAGATGTTGAGCCATGCAGTCTGAAAGATAGCATCTGTAGTTGGGCCCTAACCTTTGGAATTTCACTTGTTGCTCTGACAGCACTTTTAAGCATCCTGAGATATTACCACCCAGACCTACCAAAAGATGCAAGAACTATCCTGAAGACTAACACTCAGTATACCATTCAGAACAAGTTTGGGGGGCAGTATCACTATTTTGGTATTTTGTCTTCCATCAAAAGAACACTGTCTCAGATCTGTGATTCACTTGTTGATTGTTTCACCTTGAAGTTGCAGATAAATATTGATGGGTTACCCCTGTTTAAGAGTACAGGCATTCAACTCTGGCCTATTTTAGGACTGTTGGTCAGTGTTCCAATGAAAGAGCCTGTCATTATTGCTTTGTTTTGTGGACCCACTAAACCACAATCAGCTGATGACTTTTTAAAGGATTTTGTTGTTGAGCTACAGGAACTGGAAAAGGGCTTTGACTTTAATGGAAAACGCCTTTTTCTGAGCATTGACTGTGTCATATGTGATGCACCTGCAAAAGCATATGTAAAGAACATAAAGCCCCATAATGGATATTACGGTTGTGACAAATGTGTGCAGCGAGGACTATATACAAACAGACGGATGACTTTTCCATTAACTGATAGCGTGTTAAGGACTGATGAATCTTTTGCACAGCAAATTTACGAAGATCATCAAAACGGGCCAAATCCTTTTCATGGTTGTAATGTTGGCATGGTGTCACAATTTCCATTGGATTATATGCATTTGGTTTGTTTGGGTGTCATGAGAAAGTTGCTGCTGCTGTGGCTTAGAGGTCCTCTCAATGTAAGGTTATCTGCAAATGTCATAACTCAAATGTCTGATCGCATGAAAGAAATGCGGCCTTATATTCCTGTCGAATTTGCACGCAAACCACGGTCATTTAGAGAAATAGACCGATGGAAGGCCACTGAATTTAGACAGTTTCTACTGTATATTGGTCCTGTCCTTCTGCCCTCATTTTTATCAAGTAACATGTACAACAACTTCATGTTGCTATCCACTGCCATTGCTATTTTAATCAGTGTGGATCTCTCATCATCCTACAGTCAGTATTCTCAGACACTACTTAAAGCTTTTGTGTCACATTTTGGTGAGATATATGGCAAAGATGCAATTGTGTATAATGTGCATGGTTTAGTTCATCTTCCAGAGGATGTACAGAAGTTTGGTTGTCTAGATCACATTTCAGCTTTTCCCTATGAAAACCACCTCCAGAAGATAAAGAGACTTGTGAGAAAACCAGAGCGCCCTTTTGCTCAAATAATTCGTAGACTGTCAGAACGAAGTTCTTTTAGGGCATCTGCTGCAGCTACTGATGGAGCTTCTGCTGTGGCATCAACCTCCTTAAAAATACAACACTTTGATGGACCAATTCCAGATGAACTTGATGTGAAAGCACAGTACACTCAGTTACATACTGACAAATGGACAATGAAAATCTCACCCGGGAACAACATCTTTTTTATTGGAGAGGATGTTTGTGTGATTAAAAACATTGTTAGCTGCCCTGATGGAATACACATTGTATACAAGGTCTTCTCAGAAAGGTCACTCTTCTTTCAGTACCCATTCCGGTCTGACTTTCTAAATATATTCTGTGTCTCTCATCCATCAGACCGAATCAAGTGTGCAAAAGTGTCAGAAGTCACAAAAAAGTGTGTGGCCCTGCCTCATAGAGGTGGTTTTGTCGTCATTCCTTTACTTCATTGATTTAATACTTTACTACTGTGATTTTCTTTTTCTTATTTTGAATGCATCCAAAAGCTGGTATTGTGGACCAGTGATATGCACTCTTTTGTCTTATTTTCCCCTATTTCCTTAATTTACAGGATGTTTCATGTAGTCCAGTTTGTAGATGAACAAACATCTGTGTCTGTGGTGCCACAGTCTTGGTACAGCAATGGAGAAACATACTGGCCATCATACAAAAGTGATGAAAAAATAAACAAAGCTGCAAGATTGGCAGAGCAGCCAAAGCAACATTGGGCCAAACATGATGTCAGAGTGTTAAAGACATGCGGTAAGAAAAGATCTCATTTTGCTATTGACAACTTGAAGGTAGTTGTTTACAATAAATTAATTGAATTAATGAGTTAACCTTGAAAAAAAAAAACTTGAAAATATGACTTGGACTATATTATATTAAGATGGTCACAAGAAAAAAAAATCTACATTTACATGTGATGCATGTATGCAGTAGTAAGACGCATGTTTATGTGGAGAATTGGTTAACGTCCTTCATATGTTAACTGTCTAAACTGTTTATTTTCAAATCAAATCAAATCAATCTTTATTTATATAGCACCTTTCATACATGCGAGATGCAACACAAAGTGCTTTACACACATAAAAAATAAAAACAATTACAAGTAAAAAACCCCTCCCTCCCACACTCCATACTACACACACACACACACGCACACACACACACACACACACACACACACACTCTCTCTCACTACTGACGCTAGGGAGACATGGCATGACACTGAGGATTGATCATTTTAGATGATTACATGTCAGCATGGCAGGCGATGAAGAAGTCCTTGACCTGCCAAACATCAGCGCTTGACTCAGATCATGACGAAGATGAGATGGTAATACGGCGTCTTAAAAGGAAACGTAAAACAATGTAGGTTCAAATAGCATTCCGATTTATTGTTTGAGTTAGACATGTTATTTTGCATTATTGCATATTTTCCATATATTTTCTTTGTGTTAACAGGCACCGCTTAGGTGATACAGATGATGAAAGTGATCCAGAAATGGTTCTCCAAAAGAACCTGGCCCAATCAGCACAGCCTTCAAAATCCAGTGCAAGTAAAACTCAGCAGTCCTCATCATGCCCTCCGCCACCACTGCCATCTCCGTACCGATCATCAGTCCGTAAGTCACCTCAGGGACCTCCACCACCACCTGTTTCATCACCTAAAAAGTCATCATCACAGTCATTGCCATCAATATTGCCACCAGTGTCATCTTCTCCGGCATCGTCTCCGAGGTAAATGCAAGATGAAAAAAAAAAAGTAGAGAATTCAGTTTGTGTTGATTCTGCTTTCAAACCACCGGTTCTTAACGCTTCTCCTGTCTTTAAATACCTTACCAGGTGCCAAATTCCATCAACACAGTTGTCTCAGAGCTCCATTCAATCTCCTCATCACTTTGGGTCATCTTCATATTGGTCGCCATCACGACCACTCTCACCTCCTCATCACGGGTCATCTCATCGGTCATCTTCTCGCCCAGGCTCATCTCCTCATCATCGGTCGTCATCTCGCCCAGGCCGATCTCATAATTGGCCTTCATCTCGACCAGGCTCATCTCCTCATCATCGGTCATCGTCTCGTCCAGGCTCATCTCCTCATCATCGGTCATCGTCTCGTCCAGGCTCATCTCCTCATCATTGGTCATCGTCTCGTCCAGGCTCATCTCCTCATCATCGGTCATCGTCTCGTCCAGGCTCATCTCCTCATCATCGGTCATCGTCTCGACCAGGCTCATCTCCTCATCGGTCGTCATCTATCCCAGGCTCATCTCCTCGTTGGTCATCTCCTCATCAGTCATCACCAAGATCGCCCTCATCATGCCAAGTGCCACCTAGTTGGCCCTCTTCTTCCTCTGCATGCCATTCACGGTCATCCTTGGGGTCTCAAGACACTACTGAACTCTTCAGGCCATCTTTAAGAGTGGGGCGATCAGGAATAGAGCAAATACCTTGCTCTGGTAAGTTTCCAGACCAATGGTTTTTTTTCATCATTATTACTTTTGTCAGTCTGCAGATCTGAGCTAAATGAAGATGATGATATACTCATAAACACACGACCGAAAACCAAATGAACATGCCCCTCCACAAATACTTATTTCTCATGATCAACCTTAGTTTTTTAATCACTAGCACATTATTTAACTCTGCACACATTAATGTGTAACCCAAAATACATAATGTTGTGATGATAGATCTTTCTCTGTCTCTCTGTCTAAGCTTCTGAACTCCACATCCTTAAGCTGCTTGAACACATGAAGCACCAGCTAACACAACTGATTGCAATGGTCAATTTGATCCCTGGGAGGATGGTGGATGAATGTCCAACTGAAGTCCCTGAAGACATTCAGTTCCCTTTTGGCTCACTGGAGGAGGTGGAACACTTCGAGGAGTGGCTGAAAGAGCCACGTAATTCCTCACAGAAGAAGAACTTGGTATGAACTGGTTTGTTCCAACATTGAAATCAATTTGCTTTTTGAATGCCAAACCATTTTATATGCAGAAAACCAGTCTGTATATGCATTGAATTTTAAATCTCTGCAGATTTCTGCCCTTGGTTCCATTGGTGGACAGGACACGAAACATGTCACGTGGAACATACTGTCACATATATTTTGTGACAGTGTGGCCAAAAAAATAAGTTGGAAGGGAGCAAATGGAAAGATGGCATTCAAACAAATGGCATTGAGGGCAGTGCTTGCACGTGAGTACATAATGCATAAACACGCGACTAGACAAACAAAGTGCAATTTGTGGAAAAAAGTTACTTTTTTCTTAGAAACTGATTTACATGTATTTTAGAATAAAGGCATAGAGCTGTTATCATGCCCCTTTCTCTGGGACTCATGGGACCTCTCGGATCAAAAAATGCAGTAAAAGGTTGTGGAAAAAATTTAATGACAAATGCATATGTGACATAACTCGCATCATGCTTTTCCCACAGCCTTTTACTAAGCAATTGTATAATAAACTGTCAAACTCTCAGTCTCAAAATGAAAAATGATCGTTTAATTCCACAAACATATATATCCAGTACATATTATGACCGAGACCAGAAAATAATTGTTTCAGTCCTTCAGAAACTCATGCACATTTTTTAAGCCAAGAAATCCCATGGGGTCTAGAGGAAGGGGCATGGCTGATCAGGAATCAGTGACATTAAACACAACATCATTACCTGATATTGTGTTCAGATGACTACTTAATTGTGAATTAGGAGTCTGTTCAAAAATAGGTTAGGTAAGGCTTTGTCACATGTCTGTTTCATGAATGTGTATAGTTTTCACTCTTGCTTTTTGTTGCTTTAATTCATTTGCTGTTATTGTTGTTTGTGTAGGTGCCGTACGGAAATGTTACGTGGCTAAGCAAGCAACAGACATGGACATCAACAAACATATCATCAGGTGGTTCAACTTGGCATCTGACCGTGGAGGTGGTCGTCGGGACCGGGAGCACAGGTAACACTCGATGTAACTGTAACTGTTAGTATCCTACTGCAGTGTTCCCCCTTCCCCACTTGTTTGTTGTTTGTTGTAACCTGGTCCCGACCGCGTCAACACTTTGTCACTGCCTTGTAATGCACAGAATATTTTGCATGATGATGCAGTTTTTATGGTATTTCAGTCACAGTGAATAGCCTCTTTTGAGTTAGTTTTATTCTTTCTTCTATGTCATTAAATGATTTGACATCACAAATATTTTTCATTCCTAGGTTGGCAGCCCCGAACCAGAGGCTGCACAGTGAGCTGTGAAGGCCATATGACCAGTGTGAAAGTTTGTGTGTGTGTTCAATACTTCTAATAGCAGCCTTGTTTTTTAGATGTTGCATGCTTTTATTCACTAGTATGCTAATTCTATGCTAATTGTGAACGTTGTTGTGCAATGTAATGGTACACCATTACCATTAATAAAAGTCAGTTTAGTGAAGTGTTCTCATTGGCATCTGACTGTGGAGGTTGATCTTTTAATAGATCAACAAATTTAATTATTCATTTACACATGTTGAAGTATACATTTCAATACTAAAAACTGTTTTGGTACAAATCTGGGCCACATCTGGTCCACAGCTGATTCCTGTGGGCCTAGTTTTTCAGATGTTTACATTGGTTGCATGCTTTTGTTCAATAGTATGCCAATTGTATGCTAATTGTGAACATTGTAGTGCAATTTAATGGTGCACGGTTACATTAATAAAAGTCACTTTAGTGAAAAGTGTTGTCATTATTCCTTTTAATAAACCAACAAATTTAATTAATCATTTAGACACATATTGAAGTATACATTTCAATTCTGAAAACTGTTTTGGTACAAATCTGGACCACATCTGGTCCACAGCTGATTCCTGTGGGCCTTATTTGGGCCATATATTAACTTGGTTTTTACTGATCTGGATCAGTTCTGGCCCAAAACTGTTGCGGATCTGGCAAATGAGTCCAATCCAGATTAGGCCCATTGTGCAAAAAGACACTGGTGCGGATGTGTTTTACCAATTCGGACCGAACTTTTCAGCACATCTGGCCCATGTCTGGTCCAGGTAGATTTTGCTGTCTGGGTACCAAAATGGCAAGCCAGTTTTGGGCCAAATTTGGGCCAAAATGATTTTGTGGGTTGGGGATGTTTCAGCGCTCTCGATATTTTTTCCAACCCGAAATACGTCACGGGCGTAAGGCTTGACAAGACGATTGCCGATCATGTTGCCGATCGACGTTTGTCGGCGGTAGGTGGCGGTAATGTGCTTAATGCTCCAAACAAGGAAGAAGGAGGAGTTAACGAAGAAGTTGGTCGGCTCGACCCAGCTCCAAGGCTACTTCCCACACAGCAAAAGGACAGCGCGGCGGATCTGCCGCGGATGTATGGCGGCTTCCGGATCGGACCCGCGAAACGGACCCGTGTCGGGGTCCAGATGCACTCAGGAACGGATCCGCTACGAAGGCGGATGGCGGATCCGCGATGCATCCGCGATTAAAGCCTCACCTCCGCGGCGGGTCCGTTTGCGACCCGCAAATTGATAGCCTACATACTTCCGCCACGGACCCGCAGCGGACTCATAAAGACTCATCCGGCCTGGGTCCGTTTTGGACCCGTTTATCTCATTTTCAAAATCCCTTCTATTCATGTAGGATAAACTAAACTATAGGATAAAAAAAACGAGCCTGGCTACTACTGCAATAGGTGTAAACTTAAATCTGCATTGCCTTGTATTTTTAACCTAACAATATTGTCAACAGAAAATGTTCAAGTCATGCATTTACTGTACAAAAGTGATAGCTCAATGGAAATATAAAATTGACATTAACATTTATAGAAAGTTATAGGTTATAGTCTATGTTTTTCTTAGGTTACTACATTCATTATGTGGTCAAAACCTAATTTAGTTCTTTTTACAGGAGCCAGGTCGGTGCAGACATAAAATATGCCATCTATTAGGCTACAACTTCAGTGAAATGCTGCGTTATACACAGCTAAAATATCTGGTAAATAACTGGTGAACGACAAGAAGTTCAATAAAAATATGTTTTAATTAGGCTATTATTCCTCTTAGCCTAGGACACTCCGTTCGTTTGGAAGCAGGCGGGAAGTCTCCTCACCCGATCTGCCGCCAGGTTGAACCGTGATGGCATGCTTTCCTCATCCGTGGCTGAACGTGTAAATGAGTTTTTCCTCAGGGCACCTGTAATCAAACAAACAGGTATGTTTAGCCTGTGGCATATAGCATCCAAAGCCAAATGCTTATATAATATTTTCTGTTGACAGTGGTTAAAAATACAAGGCAATGCAGATTTAAGTTTAGACCTATTGCTGTAGTAGCCAGGCTAAAGGGCTAATTACGCTTCTCCTCGCCTGTATCAATTTACGGGTCCCAAACGGACCCGCCGCTCCGCGTCCGCGCTGCATCCGCTCCGCGTCCGCGCTGCATCCGCTCCGCGTCCGCGCTGCATCCGCTCCGCTGCATCCGCTCCGCGTCCGCGCTGCATCCGCTCCGCGTCCGCGCTGCATCCGCTCCGCGTCCGCGCTGCATCCGCTCCGCGTCCGCGCTGCATCCGCTCCGCGTCCGCGCTGCATCCGCTCCGCGTCCGCGCTGCATCCGCTCCGCGTCCGCGCTGCATCCGCTCCGCGTCCGCGCTGCATCCGCTCCGCGTCCGCGCTGCATCCGCTCCGCGTCCGCGCTGCATCCGCTCCGCGTCCGCGGTCCGCCTTCGTAGCGGATCCGTTCCTGAGTGCATCTGGACCCCGATACGGGTCCGTTTCGCGGGTCCGTTCCGGAAGCCGCCGATAGATCCGCCGCGCAGTCCTTTTGCTGTGTGGGATGTTTAGCCTGTGGAATGTAGCATCCAAAGCCAAATGCTTATATAATACAATATGATATTATAATCATTATGATATAAGTAAGACATTCAATTAAAAAAGAAAAGTGACTTACAACGTTATAAACAGGGCAGGGAATGAAGAAATTCTGGAAGCCGACCAACTTCTTCGTTAACTCCTCCTTCTTCCTTGTTTGGAGCATTAAGCACATTAGCCACCTACCGCCGACAAACGTCGATCGGCAACATGATCGGCAATCGTCTTGTCAAGCCTTACACCCGTGACGTATTTCGGGTTGGAAAAAATATCGAGAGCGCTGAAACATCCCCAAGCGAGCGAGTGAGGAGGTTAGAAGTGAGAGCGAGCAGCGCCACGGCTTCCTCAATTGCGCTCTCTCACAATTGACACACTTGCACAAAAACTTAATTTGCCACATGATTATTTTTTACCTCTCTCTTTTATCTTTTTTACGCCCTCGATTTCTGATCCCGTGCTCGTTAAGTTTGTATTTGCGCTCTCATGATTATGGCAGTTATCTGACGCCATAGAGCTGTTACCACACATGGTGCCTGCCACTGTTCTATTTATACGGTGATGCATTTTGATAGCTGTGATAGGCTATTAAAATCGGACTCTGCAACACTGGCGGATCACTTATATAACTAAGACAAAAGTGACAATGGTCCAAGTAGGAAAAGGAGGTTAAAAAGAAATGTATCTCTTGTAGGACCCTGTACAAAGCACACCAATAATTAATCTGTTAACATATTTATATATGTTTTCTCTTTCTCTCTTTTTGTAATAATCATGTTGCAATATTTCAGGTCCTGAAATAGAGAGTGAGTCCTGATTTATGCTTCCTCCTGTCTGCCCATTGCACTGTACTCATAACAGGTATGATCACAACTTGCTACTTTAATTACTGTGAATTGAGTTGCCAGTATTTTTATGTTAAGAAACATTAGTCGGGTGACAGATTAATTCTCTTGCTCTCGTTCTGAATATGTGTGTTTGTTTTTTAGATTTCTATTTAAAACATGTAACGAACTACATTAATTTATGGATCCTATTAACATGATGAATTTCAGATCCTGGGTGTGATAGCTGTTTCCTAACTCATTGATTTGGTGTAGACGGCACTGCTGAGCTTGCCTGTGGTATGTTAACAGTCAGACTTTTCTTTCTTAAAACTGTTTTACAAACTAATTTTCCTTTATCAATATATCCTTTGTGTCTTTTGTCGGTTTTTTGCACCCTCCCAGATTTGAATGTGGCAGTGTAAAGGTTGCAGTTCAAAGACCTCAACTAGAGGCCAGTTGCTTAAACATTACAAATTAAAACATCCGCATTATGGGCGCAGGCACCCATATCCTTGCCCATATAGTCAGGGACGGACTGGGACAAAAAATTGGCCCTGGCATTTTGGACCAGACCGGCCCACAACATTTGATAACACACCTTTTCAGTTTTTTCAGTGCAACACTGCAAGTCTTTAAAACAACAAACCTTGAGCCATGCAATGACTTAACAGGAATCAGTGAGAGTGGACACATTAAATACTTCCAAACTTGTCATTTATTAACACTATAAAAATACACTGCACCACTCAATCACAGTAATAAATCTGAAGGCAGCATTCATCCTATTGGGTGTGCCTATGTGTTTCAGGGAGGAAGAAAAGAGAAAGCAAGAATAGTGATGAGAAATATGTATCAAATCTAGATATTCTAAGAGTGATACTCAATAATTTGTGAACTTACCCAGTCAGAAAGGATGAATGCGGCTGAACACCTAAATGAACTCTGAACTGGTCAACTCTGTGTATGATATTTGAAAAAAAGAGAGTGAGAGAACAGATTTAATTATAGGTTAATCTGGTCAAAAATAGCACTCTAAAAACTGACAATTTAAGGATTATGACAAATGTATAAGGGAGAGACAAAGAGAAATAATCTGAATAACAGAAATGTGATTGTCACTGTTTTCCACTCAAAGCTGTGCTGAATGTGTCTGACAGATACTGTAGATTAACTTACATTGTCTTTAGCCACCTAGCTACATAAAACAGCCCATTTTTTTCCAGGCCTAAATAGGAGCTTACCCGAGGACTACTAGTTGAACAAAGAAATTGAGCGTGCTAACTCTTCACTTTTCACTCACATTTTTGGTGAGTGGTGGTGGCTTTAAATATGCCTAGGCTAGAATTACTGGAATGTACAGATACCTGCAGCTGCATTCACATAACATAGACAAAATGATATCATTTTTAAAAGTAAGATTTTCTATCAGTTATGTAGCCTTCATTGTCCCTACCACCTAGGCTACATAAAGAACTGACCGCAGTGAAGTTAGTTTTAAGTTGGATATTAGACAGACATTCCCTCTGGGTAAATTTTCATTTCAAGTGCACCCGTACTACAGACACTATGGTAAACACATGGAGATTGAAGACAGCCACAGCGTGTATCGACTTCCGGTTTTCAAAATAAAACCATGATCCCGCACCGATTTGTAGTCAATAGGCTAGATCACATGACCTGGAAGCTATTGAGCTAAAATGCTAATATTTACATGTAAAAATTAATAAAAAATATTCAGAAAATTAAAAGGTCAGAAAAATAGGTGTATCTCATGCAGCTAGTAGAGGACTATAATCCCACACTGCTTAGGAGTCAATAGATCACATGACCTGGAAGCTATTGAGCTAAAATGCTAATATTTACATGTAAAAATTAATAACAAATATGCAGAGATGTAAAATATCAAAAAAATAGCTGTATCTCATGCAGCCCATGCAGGACTATGATCCCACCCTGATTTGGAGCCAATTCATCACATGACCTGGAAGCTATTGAGCTAAAATGCTAATATTTACATGTAAAAATTAATAAATAATATTCAGAAAATTAAAAGGTCAGAAAAAGAGGCGTATCCCATGCAGCTAGTAGAGGACTATAATCCCACACTGCTTTGGAGTCAATAGATCACATGACCTAGAAGCTATTGAGCTAAAATGCTAATATCTACATATAAAAATTAATAAAAAATATGCAGAGATGTAAAATGTCAAAAAAAGAGCTGTATCTCATGCAGCCCATGGAGGACTATGATCCCACCCTGATTTGGAGTCAATTCATCACATGACCTAGAAGCTATTGAGCTAAAATGCTAATATTTACATGTAAAAATTAATAAAAAATATTCAGAAAATTAAAAGGTCAGAAAAAGAGGTGTATCTCATGCAGCTAGTAGAGGACTATAATCCCACACTGATTTGGAGTCAATAGATCACATGACCTGGAAGCTATTGAGCTAAAATGCTAATATCTACATATAAAAATTAATAAAAAATATGCAGAGATGTAAAATATCAAAAAAAGACCTGTATCTGATGCAGCTAGTAGAGGACTATGATCCCACACTGATTTGGAGTCAATAGATCACATGACCTGGAAGCTATTGAGCTAAAATGCTAATATCTACATATAAAAATTAATAAAAATTATGCAGAGATGTAAAATGTCAAAAAAAGAGCTGTATCTCATGCAGCCCATGCAGGACTATGATCCCACCCTGATTTGGAGCCAATTCATCACATGACCTGGAAGCTATTGAGCTAAAATGCTAATATTTACATGTAAAAATTAATAAAAAATACTCAGAAAAATAAAAGGTCAGAAAAAGAGGTGTATCCCATGCAGCTAGTAGAGGACTATAATCCCACACTGCTTTGGAGTCAATAGATCACATGACCTGGAAGCTATTGAGCTAAAATGCTAATATCTACATATAAAAATTAATAAAAAATATGCAGAGATGTAAAATGTCAAACAAAGAGCTGTATCTCATGCAGCCCATGGAGGACTATGATCCCACCCTGATTTGGAGTCAATTCATCACATGACCTGGAAGCTATTGAGCTAAAATGCTAATATTTACATGTAAAAATTAATAAAAAATATTCAGAAAATTGAAAGGTCAGAAAAAGAGGTGTATCTCATGCAGCTAGTAGAGGAGTATAATCCCACACTGCTTTGGAGTCAATAGATCACATGACCTGGAAGCTATTGAGCTAAAATGCTAATATCTACATATAAAAATTAATAAAAAATATGCAGAGATGTAAAATATCAAAAAAAGAGCTGTATCTTATGCAGCTAGTAGAGGACTATAATCCCACACTGATTTGGAGTCAATAGATCACATGACCTGGAAGCTATTGAGCTAAAATGCTAATATTTACATGTAAAAATTAATAAAAAATATTTGGAGATTTAAAATGTAAATAAAAGAAGTGTATCTCATGCAGCTAGTAGAGGACTATAATCCCACACTGCTTTGGAGTCAATAGATCACATGACCTGGAAGTTATTGAGCTAAAATGTTCATATTTACATATAGAAATCAATAAAAAATACTCAGAAAATTAAAAGGTCAGAAAAAGAAGTGTATCTCATGCAGCTAGTAGAGGACTATAATCCCACACTGCTTAGGAGTCAATGGATCACATGACCTGGAAGCTATTAAGCTAAAATGCTAATATCTACATATAAAAATTAATAAAAATTATGCAGAGATATAAAATGTCAAAAAAAGAGCTGTATCTCATGCAGCCAGTAGAGGACTATGATCCCACACTGAATTGGAGTCAATAGATCACACGACGTGGAAGATATTGAGCTAAAATGCTAATATGTACATAAAACAATTGATAAAAAGTATTCAGAGATTTCAATTGCCAAAAAAATGAGGTGTATCCCATGCAGCTAGTGAAGGACTATGATCCCACACTGATTTGGGGTCAGTAGATCACATGACGTGGAAGCTATTGAGGTATGATGCTAATATTTGCATTTAAAACTTAAAAAAACAAAAAAAACACTCAGAGATTTAATATTAATTTAGTCCTCTTTCAAACCATCGGCCTTCTCTGGCTACAATTTGGACATTGTTATCTTCACAAGGCGTGACCTTTGTCCTTCAGGTGTAGGTGGACCGCTGGATTGTTTCCTGATGAGCTGGCTCTTCTGTGTTGGTACATGCGTTCATGGATGGGTTGTTTGGTTTCCCCAATATATAAGTTTGTACACTCCTCACTGCACTGAACAGCGTACACCACGGTACTGTTTTTGCCTGGGTGTTTTGTCTTTAGGGTGGACCAGTCGCTGCCTAAGTGTGTTTCCTGGTTTGAAATAAACTGGAATGCAGAGATTTCTGAAAATTCTCCTGAGTTTCTTGGACACTCCAGCCACATATGGAATAACAATGTTCTTCCTTTTGTTGCTCTCCTCCTCTCTGTCCGTTTTGGGATCTCTTTTTGAGGCTCTGACAAAGGCCCAGTTGGGATATTCACATGTCTTGAGAGCAAGACATATATTATATATTGGGGAAACCAAACAACCCATCCATTAACGCATGTACCAACACAGAAGAGCCAGCTCATCAGGAAACAATCCAGCGGTCCACCTACACCTGAAGGACAAAGGTCACGCCTTGTGAAGATAACAATGTCCAAATTGTAGCCAGAAAGGCCGATGGTTTGAAAGAGGACTAAATTAATATTAAATCTCTGAGTGTTTTTTTTTTTTTTTTTAAGTTTTAAATGCAAATATTAGCATCATACCTCAATAGCTTCCACGTCATGTGATCTACTGACCCCAAATCAGTGTGGGATCATAGTCCTTCACTAGCTGCATGGGATACACCTAATTTTTTGGCCATTTGAAATCTCTGAATACTTTTTATTAATTGTTTTATGTACATATTAGCATTTTAGCTCAATATCTTCCACGTCGTGTGATCTATTGACTCCAATTCAGTGTGGGATCATACTCCTCTACTGGCTGCATGAGATACAGCTCTTTTTTTGACATTTTACATCTCTGCATATTTTTTATTAATTTTTACATGTAAATATTAGCATTTTAGCTCAATAGCTTCCAGGTCATGTGATCTATTGACTCCAAATCAGTGTGGGATTATAGTACTCTACTACCTGTATGGGATATACCTCTTTTTCTCACCTTTTAATTTTCTGAATATTATTTATTAATTTCTATATGTAAATATTAGCATTTTAGCTCAATAGCTTCCAGGTCATGTGATCTATTGACTCCAAATCAGTGTGGGATCATAGTGCTCCATCGGCTGCATGAGATACAACTCTTTTTTTGACATTTTACATCTCTGCTTATTTGTTATTAATTTTTACATGTAAATTTTAGCATTTTAGCTCAATAGCTTCCAGGTCATGTGATCCACTGACTCCAAATCAGTGTGGGATCATAGTCCTCTGCTAGCTGCATGAGATACACCTCTTTTTCTGACCTTTTAATTTTCTGAATATTTTTTATTAATTTTTACATGTAAATATTAGCATTTTAGCTCAATAGCTTCCAGGTCATGTGATCTATTGACTCCAAATCAGTGTGGGATCATAGTCCTCTACTAGCTGCATCAGATACAGGTCTTTTTTTGACATTTTACATCTCTGCTTGTTTTTTTATTAATTTTTACATGTAAAATTTAGCATTTTAGCTCAATAGCTTCCAGGTCATGTGATCTATTGACCCCAAATCGGTGTGGGATCGTAGTCCTCTGCTAGCTGCATGAGATACACCTCTTTTTCTGACCTTTTAATTTTCTGAATATTTTTTAATAATTTTTATATGTACATATTATCATTTTAGCTCAATAGCTTCCAGGTCATGTGATCTATTGACCCTAAATCGGTGTGGGATTATAGTCCTCTACTAGCTGCATGAGATACAGCTAATTTTTTACATATTACATCTCTTAATATTTTTTAATTAATTTTTATATGTAAATAGGTGGGATCATGTTTTAATTTTGAAAACCGGAAGTCGATACACGCTGTGGCTGTCTTCAATCTCCATGTGTTTACCATAGTGTCTGTAGTACGGGTGCACTTGAAATGAAAATTTACCCAGAGGGAATGTCTGTCTAATATCCAACTTAAAACTAACTTCACTGCGGTAAAGAACCGCTATATCTGCAGGACAAAAAAAGCAACTTAGCCAATAGGCCAGCCTAGTACTCACCCCACAGACAATAATAGTCTAATAAGAAATTAGACTTATTGTTGGTGAATGGTGAACAAGTTTTCTCACATTAAAGACTATTTCATTTAGAATAAAGACATAAAAGTAGGCTACTGAGCTAGGCTTATTTTCTCATCCAGCCAGTGTAGCCTACAATGTCTTACAGTCAAAATAACGCTAATGCTCATTTCACCTGCATTAAACTAACCAACTTGGCCATAGGGTGATAGACAGAATTATTTGATTGACATTTTATCATAATTATCAAGGGGTTGGGTGGCTTTATCCTACTCGTTGCATTTCATACATGTTCTGACAGTAGTCCAGCTTACCGCAGGTTCAACAACATGTTGAGTGCCACTGCCACCGGCACCACTGTCATCAGCGCTGGGAGCAGATGGAGGCCCTGCTGTGGCAAACATGTCTGTGATTTTACCACACTTCGCAGCATCTGCCCGAAGAGCAAGCTTCTTTTTGTCGCGGAGTTTTTCTGCGCCACCTTTGCGTTTTCTCTCCATCTCTATCTGTTAGCGTTTTACCCATCAACAGACTGCACCGGTGCACCGAGCCAAAGGGGGGAGGTGTTTCATGATGTGATTGGGCCGGTCCCCTGTCAGTCAGCGTGTAAGGGCCGGTGGTAAGGAAACAGTCTTGCACAGCCTTTTTTTTTTTTTTTTGTGCCTGTAGGCGGGACCAAAGCGAACAGAGTGGTTGTTCAACAGTGTGTTTGGGCTGCGTCAGTGCCATCGATGGCACTGGGCTGCGTGATCTGCTCGTTATGGGCCGGTCAGACCAATATTAAAAAAATAAATAAAAAAAAAATCAGGATTTATCGGCCCAAATAGCACGTCGGCCCACCGGGCAAATGCCCGGTATGCCAATCCGTCCCTGCATATAGTAGTTGTCCATGTGCATCTAAGTCATGGAATGCGCTCAGGTCACATTTGTGTAGAGTCCAACCTAGAGACACATCACGGCAAACATTGACATCCGCGACATTCAGCTGTCATGTTTGTGGGTTCTCTGAAGTTGCCTCTGAAAAGGGGTATTTCACTCATGTAAATTTGCATCTCAAAGCCAATGAAACAGTCCCCTGTATGTTCAAGGGTTGTACATTTAGGACAAATATTTATGGGACATTTAAACCACATAAAAATAGAAAGCACCTTAGTTATTCTTACAGTGACTTTAAACCTGGAATAGTTGCAGAAAGACACAGTTTTGACAGCTCAAGTGTTTCAGGTGAACATGGAGACAATGAAGAATCAGAAGAAGCCCAGCTTGAAGTGCAGTCTAGCTTTCAGAAAGACTGCTCAGAAAATCTTGAGAAGATGATAGAACAGAAACTTGCAGCTTAAGCTGGAACACATACTCCATGTTCCCAGTAATGCTGTTGATGAGCTTTTACAGGACTTGCACTTCCTAATGAGTTCTGCATCCCAGACTACATCAAATGCCATTATTTTAGATTTTTGTACTAAGCATAATCTTGCTCTTGATGCAAAAGAAACTGAGGAATTGGCCTCTGCCTTCTGTCTTGCTAATCCATTGACCAAAGCAATTGGAGATCAGGGCCCACTTGGCACTGCTTTTAAGCGGAAACAGTACTTCAAAGACAAGTTCCAAGTAGTTGAACCCGTTGAATATGTTTTAGATAAGGAGCTCAACCATAGCTACCAATATGTGTCATTATTGCAGTCATTGCAGCAGCTCCTTAGCAAAGATGGTATAATTGATGATGTAGTAGAAAACTACAGTGCTCACCAAAATGAAACTGCACAACAAGAATACAGGTCATTTCAGGATGGAGAGTTTTTCAAACAAAATGAGTTCCTATCTTCAGGGGAATTGAGAATTAGTGTGACCCTTTATATTGATGAGTTTGAAGTGTGCAACCCTCTTGGCACTTCCAGAAAGAAGCATAAACTGTGCGCTATGTACTGGATTTTGAGCAACTTACCCCCAAGCCAGCACTCCTCTTTGTCATCCATCTACTTGGCAGTATTGTGTAAAAGTACCTACATCAAGGAATACGGATATGGAAAAGTGCTTGAACCTCTTTTGCGTGATCTGGTTGTCTTGGAAGAGCATGGCGTGTTTGTCCCACAGATTGGAAAAAATATTAAAGGCACAGTACAATGTGTAGCTGCAGACAATTTGGGTGCCCATGGGATTGCGGGCTTTGTGGAAAGTTTTTCAGGAGAGTATGTTTGTCGATTTTGCACAGGGCGTTTCAGTGATTTTCAGACCAAGCAGGTTCTTTCAGGTGACTTTAGTCTTAGATCCAAAGACGAACACAAAGAACATGTCAAACATGCAGCGGTGAGTGGAAAGCCTTGTGTTGGAGTGAAAAGGCCATGTGTGCTGACAGAAAATCTTTCTCATTTTGATGTAACAACTGGATGTCCTCCTGATGTGCTCCACGATCTGTTGGAGGGTATTGTTCCGGTGGAACTTGCACAGTGCTTGGGTATGTTGATATCCAAACAATACCTCTCTTTGGACACTTTAAACAAGGTCATTCTCAATTTCCCTTACAAAGGTGAAGATAAAACAAACCGCCCCCATGTTGTGCCACAAAATCTTTTAAGCAAAAAGACAATAGGTGGCAATGCTGCTGAAAATTGGACCCTCATAAGATTGCTGCCTTTCATGATTGGAGATGTTATACCTGATGGTGAACCAGTGTGGGAGATAATTTTAGATTTAAAAGAGATAGTGGAATTTGCTGTTTCCCAGATCCATACAGAAGAATCCATTGGATATCTTCAGTTCAAAATATCTGATCACAGGCAGAAATTTCAAGAGGCATTTCCCAACGAAAAACTCCTGTGTGGAGAGTGGAGAGACAGGGAGGGCAGGGGAAAGAGAGTTGTAATGGCTTCCTGTCACATGGGAATGTTAATCGTTTTGTGTAAAATGTAACGCTGGAAATGCTGTTATATTACAGCACAGCCTGCTTTTTGTACATTCTTGTGCGAGTATGTCTGTTTTAAATGTGAAATGTTTTAATAGGTATTTCAATTGCGTTTTCAGGTGGAAGCAGAATTTGTGAGGATCACTACTGGTCCCCTTGTCTCAAAGTTCCATGCACAGCTTGATCAACACACTGCCCAGCTCATCAAAGTGTTCAAGAAGAAAGGAGGCTCTGCAGGGACTAACATCAGCAGGATTTTGGTCCCAATCACACAGGTATGTTTTTCTATCAGTAGTGAACAATATGGAATTATAAATTGACACTGACTAGTCAGTTTTGATAAGTATACTGACAAGTTAACAGTCTGAATAATATTTCTGTATTTTATTCTCTCTTTAGAATGAAACTGTTGAAAAGAGGAGAGAGTGCATCCTCAGGGCGCTTTGTATCTACCTGAACGAAGACCCAAACATCCTCTTCAAAGAATACCTGGTTGGTAATTTTAATAGTTTAGTTTCTACCTGTAATAAATCACATCTTGAATAACTAATCTTGTTACTTTGTTAACATTTGCATGGAATCAGTTTCTTTAAACTTTTTTGGAAATCTAAATACACTCACTGAGTATTTTATTAGCCATATCTGTGCAATCCAATACAACAACTCTACCATACATTCCACTTTTACTAAGCTTACACATGTTAATTTTTTGCTGAGAGTCAAATCCAGTCAACTGTGCTTGGTTATGTCTTGAAGACGTTTTCAATTCATTCTCTAAAATTTTGATGGAATCACTTGGCACTGCTTTGTCTTATTTTTATACAAATAGAACTTTTTGAAGTATCATGCTATTTTCATTAAAAGGAAACCTGAAAGACAAAAGTTAATATTTGGATTTTGTAGACAAAATCTGTGATTTCATAGAATGGTTGTGTCCTTTCTTTCTCCTCTATGTAAAGGATACTGATGGTACTGCTGCACAGAGGGAGCTTGAGCGACTTACTCTTGGCATCTACATCATCAAAGTCGAAGGAGGTCATGCCACCACTCCTCCAGCTGATGTTGGAATAGTGATCGAGGGTGTTGAAGTTCTACATGACTTGGGAGACGTCACCTCTGCATGTGCTCTCTTAATGGGTGTAATATATGCACTGAACCTCAGTTATCCCAAGGAACTGAAGACCTTCTTTGAAGTACTTCAAAAGCTCTTCCTTCAGCTGGATGCTGGCAGACTCTCCACCAAGGTACAGATGCTCAAGAACAAACTGTATGAATGAATGTCCTGTAAATTGTTTTGCCTGATTTTGCCAGTGGTAACCAATTAGAATGGAAAATCACAGAAATTGAAATCACTAATCTTCTAGCTGAAGTTCTTGTTTATGTAGATATTTAAACTATTTGATAACCAGCTAAGAACTCCTTGTAGTGGCTGCAACACGAGCTGACATGTTTGTAAAAATGTTAATATCAGTTTTTTCCAACCACTACTAAATTAAAGGTTGACAGCAGCACGTGTGTTGTTATAGTTTGATTTGATTGTTAAATTTTGCTGTTTCAATAGAATTGAGGACTACAAGCTTGTTATATTGTTAGACAGTAATATTGGCAAATCAGGGATGTTTTGTTGGATGTTTCTTTTTTGTATGCTGCATCAAGGTGGTTTATAACTGCTAATGTTGGGTAACAACGTGACAAAACACAAGTTGACATGTATGTTAATGACATTTCAGGGCATTCCCTCCACAATATTAAGATGAACGTTGATAGCAGCACATGTGTTGTTATGGTTAGATTATTATGCTGTTACAAAAAAAAGAGAAATGCAAGCCTGTTAGACTGCATAAAAGCCGTTTACAACTGTTTGTGTTGAACCATGCTGCACCCTAATGTCTGCTAAGGGTTTTATTTTGGACTAAGTGGCAACAAAATGTTAAATGAATATTGGTGAATAAAGGAAATAACAAAAATATGTTGGGTGTACGAAATTCATTTGTGTGGAACCTGTTGACAAACTAGAATTAGGTCACACTAATTAGTATAAAATAAATTGGATGAAAACCTATTTTAATAAATTGAACTTAGAGTTATTATTTTACTTCCACGAATAAAATATATGTTTAAGGGACAAATGTAAATTATGTAGCCTGGAAACATATTATTTATATCCATATAACATAACTGAATTTGATTGGATAAACTTAAATATCTCTTGTTGAACAGAAGTAATTTTATCTAGTTGGGTCAATTCACACTATGTTAATGTAATACAATTTTCTAAAGTTAGATGAACTTAACATTTTTGCTTTAAACTAACATAATACACTTTCGTGGAACCTGTTGACAAAATAAATTTAATTAAAGTCAATGTTTCATTTTTTTGAGATCTTGCACACGCGTCCCTCTTGTTCCACGATCCGCGGGGTTCTCTTTTCCAGTGCAATGATTCCAATTTCCAGGTAAGGACAAACTCTGAATTTCACCGACTCTGTTCGCCACAAATGGTTTCCATTGTTTAGAACTGCTCCTAATCCAATGAAAAGTTATCATAGAATCAGTCCAAAAATGCACATCATTATCTCCCACATTTAAGTTAGTCATAATGAAATTTCCGAGTCTGGCTCCAATTAGTGCTCCCATTAATTCCAATCTAGGGAGTGTCATTTTTTTCAATGGGGCAACTTTAGTTTTGGAAACCACTAGAGTTGATGTGCATTGTCCATTTGGATTTACAGACCGTAAATATGCTGCAGCACAATAAGCCTTTTCACTGGTGTCTGTGAATACATGGATCTCACGCTTCACTGCGGAATGTGCATCTGACTCATCACCGTTCAACTTAACATCATATTGACGATTAATGTTAATAGTTTTCAAATATGGAATTTCTGAGCACCATTTATGCCAATTCTCTGCCAGATCCTCAGGAAGATTTTGATCCCATGCAATTCCTCTTTCCCACATTTCCTGAAATGGGCCCTCGTGATTCAGTCATTTAACATTTTGATACGTCATATTCGCGGTACTGAAAATGTCATCGCGGATGCGTTGTCACGATGTTAATTTGTGTGTTGATTATGTGATTTATTTATTTTCTTTCTTCCTGTTTTCTGCAGAACCACATAATCAACATCTTTAGGGTGGGGATGTTACGCGCGGCTGCTCCTCCCGTCTCCACCTGGTGACTCCTCCCCTGGCCTGCCGAGCATCTGAATCTTATTTGTGCTCAGGTATGGGGAGGAGACTATTTAAGGAGGGGACGGAGGCGGCTCTCGCTCTCTCTCTCTCTCTCTCTCTCTGGCTCGGCTCCCACACTCACCTGCTGACACTCACCCTCGCTGGCGGGTTCAGTATCACTCATGTTGTTTTGTCCTTGTTAGCAGGGGGATTGTTTCTTTATTATTTTAGTTTGGATTGTAGGTGACCGGCAGTCCTGTTTTCGGTTTTGGTTTAGGTAGTTTGGGTATTATATTAAGTTGGGATGAGGTCGGGGTCCTACGGCCCTATGTGGGCTGGCCCCTATCCGATTCCCTCTTTTGTTCTTTTTGGCCGGCACCTACAGTCCTTTTTGGTTCTTTACGTTTTCTCCCCTGCTTGTTTATTTTTGTATTCCAAATAAAACACTGTTATAGACCTCCACTTCCTTGTTGGCGTCCCTTTGTATATGTTGTTGGTCTTTTGAGCCGTAAGACCGTAACAAAGACATTTCACTCGAATAGTGAATGGAGATAACAGTCCAATGGGATCAAAGATGCGCGCAGCAGCCTGAAGCACACCTCGCTTCGTGTCTTTTCTGTCCCGAAGATATTCAGTTAATTCACTCGTTTCAAACACAAATTCATCCGTGTCTGTTTTCCATGTCAGACCAAGAACTTTAAGTGGATTTGGGCCTTTGATTTCCACCTGTTCCGTTTCATGTTCATGTTTCCACACAGCTTGCAACTCTGATGAGTTGGTGTTCCATTTGCAAAGTTTCATGTTTGCGCTTGACAGTATTTCCTTAGCTCTCCGAGATAGTTGTAGGGCCATGTCAACATTCTCTGCTCCAGTAATTAAATCATCTACATACATACACTCATCTAAAACCTTGACTTCCTCTGAATAGATATGCTCATAGGTTTTGAGGTGATGTCTAATAGTTGCAGCCAACAAAAAAAGGACTCGCAGATGCGCCAAATGGCACACGTGTGTTGGGCCTGGATATTAAGGCACTCAATATCTGGGTTTGGCTATCAAGAATAATTAATAATTATTAAAAATAATTATTTATTATTAAATAATTGGATCTGAATTACAAGATCACCTCGGGGCTCCACCCTTCTAGGAAGGGAAAATATAGCCAATCAAATTAGTCTCATAAATTATACTAAATTGTCAATTTGGATTTGTGATTAATAATTAACTTAATAACTATAACCAAAAATGACCACGTTAACAACTAGTTGAAGGTCATTTGGAGTTCTTGGCAGTGTAGAGGTTGGCAGTATTCACTCTTGTACAACATTAGACAACTGGTATGTTTAAAAGACATTTATTACAAGAATAAAAGGTAAACATACAGTCTAAACAGAATACTCTAAACAGGAATGTGTGTGTGTGCGTGTGTGTGTGTGTGTGTGTGTGTGTGTGCGTGTGTGTGTGTGTGTGTGTGTGTGTCAAGATGGCTGCCAGTTGTGGGTGTGCCAAGCTGGCTGCCAGTTGTGGGCGTTCCAAGATGGCTGCCAGTTGTGGGCGTTCCAAGATGGCTGCCAGTTGTGGGCGTGTCAAAATGGCTGCCAGTTGTGGGCGTGTCAAAATGGCCGCCAGTGTGGGTGTGTCAAGATGGCCGCTGGGCCTTGAGGTCTTGAACACAAAGGAAAAATGGCTGCTCAGACCATGTACTGGTCAGTGGATGTGTGGAATGTGATATGGGTTTTATGAGGTGCCAGGTTAGAGGAAGAGTGGTTAGTTAGCATGCAGGAGACCCTGAGTCTATGTGTTGCATAATCTAACTAACATCAAACCACTATACTATA
The DNA here is from genome assembly GCA_005024645.1 of Planiliza haematocheilus. Lineage (NCBI taxonomy): Eukaryota > Metazoa > Chordata > Actinopteri > Mugiliformes > Mugilidae > Planiliza > Planiliza haematocheilus. Next base: position 954,024 of record SRSE01000487.1, read on the forward strand.
AACACTCAATAAACACAAATATCACATCAAATCAACTTTTCTATGCTTAGCTTAGCTTAGACTATGCCCAGGTCATACTACCAGTTGGAAAGTCGTGGAAAGTCCATTTCTGGTGTGTTGCTCCTTTAGTTGGCAATTCCTGATAGAAGACCAAACTGGGAAAAAGGTAGTCCTTGCTGTGTGTCCTGATGGCAGACGTTGGAGGGAACCGGCTGCTCCTTGAGTCCTTTGAAGTTGCTTGTTAGCAGCTCTGTGCTAACTAGCCGTGTGGCTCCTGTTGTTTGTGAGTTTAGCCTGCAAACCCTTTGTTTGTTGGCTAAAAGCTGGTGAAGATTCCTCAGCAGGACTTCGCTTCGCTGCTGTAGGGAGAACAGGCCTGAAGTAGTGCTCTTTGTTGGCAGACTACCTGGCACCCAGCTGCAGCCGAGCAGCTGGGGGGTCTCCACATGGAGGTGTGGAGTTGAGGGAGGGTAAGAAGCAAGAGCGGAAGAGAGTAAGAGAGAGAACAAAGGCCAGGACAGCGCATTTTATATGACCTGATGACCTCAGAGGTCACATGCCACTGTCAGCCAGTGAACTGCTGAGTCAGTTTTCACACCTGGAGGATTGTGGGACTTGATGTTTCTGAGCTTCTCTTTGTCTCCAAGACAAAGACAAAACATGTGGTCAACTTGGTTATGCCTGGGGAGCTTCCATAGCTCTCAACCAGGTTCATGTCCCAACACGTGTCATTCTCATAATTAACACCTTCAGCTCCTCAAGGGTCTTTCCTTTAACCATAAAAATCGAAGCACATCTCTATCCCTTTCATTTAGGCTTATCTGCAAGAATGCTTTACTTAAGTCTGCCATCACTGCAACTCTGTGCTGTCGAAATTTAATCAGAATGCTTAACAGATTGGGATTCAAATTTGGGCCAGTTAATAGACATTCATTCAGAGAGCGACTTTCTTTCTCATGGGAGGAAGCATCAAACACTACTCGTAATTTAGTAACTCTACTCTCCTTGATTACTGGATGATGTGGTAGATAATATACTGGATTTTCTGTGTCAGCATTAGTTACTTCTTCTATAATTCCATCAGCCAAATACTCTTGGAAAACTTTACTGTAGTGATCATACAGCTGTGCGTTATTCTGAAATCTTTTAGCAAGGCTATGCAATCGATTCAGCGCTGTACAATAATTGTTAGCCAATTTCACATTTTTTTCCAAGGCAAACAAACTTCATATCTACCTTGCTGGTATTTTACTGACTCGTTGAATTTCCAAACTGCATCTGCTTCCGGGATCTGTTCAGTTTTCATATGAATCCCCAGCGACTCTGTCTCCCAGAAACTACGCAGTTGGTCGTTCAGGTTTTGCTCCTCTCCAACACTGTTGGAGTGTCGGCGACCTGTAGACCCTTTTCTTCCAGAGACCGTCTTATTTTTTCGTCTGCCATTTGTATTTTCGAAGAGCATACAGTTGGTGTTTCCAACTGTATGCTCCATACAGTTAACTCCACATCTACAGCTTCATTTGTTCTTAAATTTCTCAAGAATGCCTTGACTTTCTTTCTACTACTCTTTTGTGAGTTATAGAGCCAAATGTATGTAGCTTTATTACTGCTGTTCCCACAACTGGTAAATTTAAAGCCCTAGAAATATCTTCACGAATAAAAATGCGCTGACTCCCACCATCCAATAAACACTTGGCTAATTGGGTTTGTCTAGGGGCATCAATCCATATAGTAGCAGTTTGTAACAATACAGTGTTGTCTTCCGAATTACTTGGGGAAACTGACACTACAGTATCTACAGGTTTAAGTTCGGTAACTTTATCCTCGCGTGCACATTTTGGTTGTTGGGTGCAAACGGTTTTATAATGTCTTTTGCCACATGCGTCGTATCCAATGCCTTGCGCCCTACAATTACGCGCAATGTGTCTGGGTCCTAGACATACAAAACATCTGCCAAATCGTTTCAATTTGTCTCTTCGGATATCAACGGTAAGTTCTGTGCACTCGGATGACTTATGGTCGGCCATACCGCAAAACCATTATCATTTGGACTCCAGGTGTGGAAAGTTGCAGCTGAAGCCGTTGCGCCCATATTTGGCCTTCTCATTCTACCTCCTTGTCGCGGCCAGCATTTCTTTCCTCGAGCTGATATCCTCCTTTCTTTTGGGTGAGATTTGCCGTTCTCTCTCTGCTTTCCACTTCCAGTTTTAGAAACTCCATTAAATCTTTTGCTTTGAGCACATTATCAGCTTCTTGTCGGGTGAACTCAAGTGCAATTTCTTCTGGGATCATTTTTAATAATATAGGGCATAACAGACTTCCATAAGTGTCAGACACAACACCCATAGCATCAAGACTACGTACTTGCACTTCACAATCGTCATACAGTTTGCGCAAATACACTACATCAGTGGCCCTTTTTACAGGAGTCATATTTAGTAATTTATTCATATGTGCATTTATCACCAGGTCCTTGCGGCCTAATCGTCTGGTTAGCATGTTAACTGCACTATCATAATTGTCATCAGATAATGCAAGGCCTGCTACTGCGCTCGCAGCGGTACCCGTTAAAAATGACTTTAAGTAACTAAATTTATCCGTTTTACTCAAACTTTCGTTTTTGTGTATGGCCGTTTCATATTGACTCCAAAACCCTTGCCACTCACTTATCTCCCCAGAAAACTTCTGCATAACTAGTTTGGGAAGTTTGACTGTATTGATTCTTTGTCCACTGTTCCTCTGACTGTAAACACTTGCGCTGCTTGATTCTCCATCCATGCGCATTACGTGTCGGATTCTTGTTTTCCGTGTACTTATGCCATCCATATACTCTATAGCTGAATTTATTTCGTCATCAAGTTCGTCTTCACCAATCAATGCTTCAATGTCTCTGTCATATCCAATTAAACTTTGTTCCTTATTCATCAACTGGTCCATATTTTCTTCCAAAACAAAGATCTTGTTCCTCTTTGGAAAGTTCCCCGTCAATCTTATTTAACAGCCTCGTTGTGGCTGATCGTACTGCTCCCCTTATCCTCCTCAATCGTGCAGCTCCTTCAGCCATGCTTCTCCTTTTCTTTGTCCCCGCAACTTCAGTCAAATTCGGAATCCAACATAATCTTCTTCACTGTCTGTCGGATTGGAATCCCGGGTTTCGGCACCACTTTGTTAGATGCAGGAAAAAAAAGGGTCCTTAGGCAGTTCTTTCGTTTTGCTCTTTATTGCCTATTTCTTTACAAACTAAACTTGTGGGGGAAGGGGTAGGGGAAACAAAAGAATCTTGTCAATCTATGGAGCATGCCAGGGCCGGCGCTAGCCATTTGGGTGCCCTAAGCAGAAATGCTTGGTGGTGCGCCCCCCCCCCCCCCCCCCCCAACCAACCACCCACCACCCAAGGAATAACAACCATTCAGAATTTCTTAGTTAGGTTCTCTTTACTTCCAAAATAACTGCTGCAAATAAATAATTTTACATTAACAATGGCACCAAACATGAAAAGAAAGAAATATATAAAGGTTGAAATTATAAATACCACCACAATTACTAAAAACACAGATTTGAAACTAACTGAACAATGTAAACACAGAAAGTTAAAAGTGCAAAAATAAATTTAAGGTGCAAATAACAGTACAAGTATGAATTTTATGAAGTATGAATTTTAAACTGCAAATAATCATACATAACTAGATGCTTCTTCCACCTGGCCTTGAGCTGCTCCTTGCATGTATCTTAGCATTGACCCTGCATTCAGAAATACAAGACAAAATATTCAGGGATTCTACTGAAATGCATTTTTGATTGAACCAACACACAAAAATATTGCACACATTAGTCTTTTAGAGGCCTATGTGTCACTGGAACATTTAAACTTCAATACTCTATTTTAGCTTTAAAAGAGGTCTGATGAGGCAGAATATAATAAATCTGTACATAATTTGACAACTCTGTGAATATTAAAATATACAAACACTGAGATTATGTTTTTTTCTAAATGCAGTTTCACCAACAGATGTTGCCCTTGGCCTATGAACCTCTTGAAAATGACCGCATAGAACAACGAAACTTATCTAAGACGGTCTAAGTTGGCAAATGCAAAGCATACGCTAATAGGCTAACGTTACTTACCTGACTAAATCTCTGATGGCTAAAAGAAATAGCAAGCCCAGTTTAAGCATAATCAAACATAGCATTGCTAGCTAGCAACCCGAGGAAGGATTGCTAGTCTTATGCGCCGATTGCTAACGTTAACAGAAAACAGCCGAGTGTTGAATTGCATTCAATAACCCATAATCCATATCCACAACGTAAAATAACTAGCTAGCCAGCATCAATAATTTGCAACGTAACACTTGAACATGAACATGGCTAGGAGCTTATTTACGTTATAAAGTTTATTGACGGTAGTAATATTACCTAGCATAAGCATAGACATGCATACACGCAAGGGCTACAAACTAACATTTTTATTTTAAACATTGTCTTACCTGCAAGCAACGCGCAAGCATCATCCCGCTGTCTCTTCTTCTTCCTTTTTTCCGCCTCCAGCTCTTGGTGCCTTTTCGAGGCCATATCTAGGGTCGGTGTCTGCCAAATTTGACATTGAAGCATAATCGAACAAACCACTGGGAGGTGGGGAAGGGGGGCATCAGAGGGAGACTGGAGAGGGGGCCGCACAGGAGATTCACCTTTTTCTCGACTAATTTGGTCTAGGCCTATATACTTTTGTATTGCTTTTGTATATTAACATGATTTAGACATATTTTATTTGCTATTTATACTAGTAGCCTATTGTGATGATTTTTCACAACCCAGATTTTTTGGTGCCCCCCCAGGCACTTGGTGCCCTACGCGCAGTGCGTGATGTGCGTGTGTGGAGCGCCGGCACTGGAGCGCACCCCCCGACGCGCACGGATGTGCGAGGGCCCGTCCAATGCTGCTCGCAGCTTTAATTATCATTGTTATTATTATTACATTATTATATTATATAACTCGAGCTACATTCATGTTGCCATTTGTCAATCATGTCAACGCGGCCACTGGATATCAAGTAGCTTAAATAAGCCTAAAGTGAAAATTACACTGTTCAAAAAAAAGAAAGGAAAAAAAAAAGAATGAGTACAATGTCATCATTACAAAAAAAAGTTTCGTTTCGTTTCTCTGCCGAGTGAGTGGCGAATCTGCCGAGATTCATGAGTGACGGATCCGCAGGGACTCATGTAGCGAATCTGTCGGGATTCATGAGTGGCAAATCTGCCGGGATTCATGAGTAGCAAATCCTCAGTGATTCATGAGTGACGGGTCCGTAGTGATTCATGAGTGACGGATCTGATTCATGAGTGACGGATCCGCAGTGATTCGTGAGTGACGGATCCGCAGGGATTCTGAGTGAGGGAGGGACTCAGTAGCGCCACTCCACTCCAGTGGCTGAGTGCCGTAGTTTGCTATAGTGGCCAAGTCGGGTATTACATTTCGTTTTTCTGCCGAGTAAATGGTAAATGGCCTTGCTTTTATATAGCGCTTTTCTACCTATTGGTACTCAAAGCGCTTTTACAGTCAGAGACACATCTACCCATTCACTCACACAAGCACGCACACACCAGTGCGTGGCACTGGTGTGTGAACAACCCGCTCTACCTACTGAGCCACAGTCGCCCGAGTGAGATGTAAGATGTTTGAATAGTGCCGTTTATTGATTATATATCAATCAAATGTGGTAGGACTCAACTGAGCCGGTTCAATAGACGTCTCGATCCGTGATTCTTGAGTCTTCTTTGGCGGCCGGTTCAATGAGCCGGATCCCGAATCTCTTTTCCACTGCTATGAGACAGAGATCGATTGCTTCTCCCTGGTGACCCGGATATTGAGTCTTGAGGTTGAATTTTTTGAGGTGGATTTTATTTTTGAGGTAGAATTTTTGAAAAAAAAAAAAACAACAAAAAAAGCTCAGGGCTAGAAATTTGATGATTTTTACAATTCAAAGCCTGACTGCCGGCTTCAAGACAGATCTGGGCCAAATGTCTTTCAAATGGATTGAAATGCACATTTGCAGATAGGTTTGCTACAATAATGGCCTCATAGTTTCTGTACTTGCAGATCGTTGTTTGAGTTTGCTGGTGTTGTGAGTTCTTCTGTTTGCAGCGCGTTTTGTGTTTGCTGGTGTTATTCTATTTGCACGTGCTTTCTTAAGATGCAATGCACTGAGCTCTCTCGGTCACCGTACATACACGACACCCTCCAATACAGTAGGGGGCGGGCCTCAAACCAACTAACACATAGAACGACTGCAATGCATTTTGGGATACAGTACAACATACTATGCAAGTGTCGTACTTTGGATATTGGCCAGTGAAGTAAATAATGCCGTTTGAGTATCAGTGACATAATGGAAGTTTTCGAGTTCGTCACATACTAATTGTTGTGACTTTTGTCGCATGTTATTAAATAGTATGTTATTTCGGATTGTGTTATCATCCGCCTCGCTCGCATGTTTTGAATCCTGAACGTTGTTAGTAGTTAGTGTACGAGTAGAATGTCTGCTGTAACGCCGCATTTAAATGACCCGAATTATTTTAATCGAAGTGAATTCGAAGACCCGCCATCAGAAAACCAGAGAAGACGGCGTACTGCCCAACGTGTTGACGGAGACGGGCGGATGCCGCAACAACGGGTAACATTAACAAGTCTGCTATGTTTTGATTTTATGGTAACACTGTGACCGAGTTCATCTCTGTATTGTGTTATTGAAATCAGTGATGTCTCACAGTGCAAATCTTTTTCTCATATTTTAATACGATAGCCTATCCGCTCCCGAATTAAAGAATGATACCGTAAACACATCCTACTGTGTGTCTGATATAATTACACCAATAGCCTACTTTAAATGAGTAATCCAGGAAAACCAAATGTGGAAATTACGACTAGGTTACGACCGCTTTGCAAGAGGAAGACGGAAGCAACGTAAAACCAGACACCCGCTGTATTTAGTGACCAAGTAGAACAAACAATTCTACTTGGTGTTAATATAATAAATGAGTAAAACTAAACACATAGACCAAGTCCTTTTTCTAAAAAATCTCAAAAGAAAACCCCTACTCCTTAACCAAATCCAAAACAGAGCAAATAACCAACACCCAATTTCCAAATGTGTCCATACAAAAAAAGATTCTTTAATGTCACAAGATTTATTTCCATCCAGTGTTGCATTCATTTTTCACCAAGATCTTGTATTGATGACAGGAGAGTCTGACCACTACACAAAGCCTTCTCCAGCACATCTCCAAGATTTTCAATGGCTTAAGGTCTGGAGTCTGTGGTGACCAATCCATGTGTGAAAATGATGTCTCATGTTCCCTGACTCACTCTTTCACAATCTAAGCCCCATGAATCCTGGCATTGTCATCTTGAAATATGCCCATGAACATCAGGGAAGAAAAAATCCATTGTTGGAATAACCTGGTCATTCAGTATATTCAGGTAGTCAGCTTACCTCATTCTTTGGGCACATACTGTTGGAGAACTTAGACTTGAGTAACTGCAGCAACCCCAAACCAAAGCACTGCCCCCACAGGCTTGTACAGTAGACACTATGCATGATGGGTGCATCACTTCATCTGCCTCTCTTCTTGCCCTGATGCCTCCATCACACAGGAACAGGGTAAATCTGGATCTTTATCTTTACCAATCTTTATGCTCTTTATGCAAATTGAAGTCTTTTTTTCCTGTTAGCCTCACTGATAAGTGGTTTTCTTAAGGCTACATAGCTGTTCAGTCCCAATCCTCTGAGTTCCCTTAACACTGTAAGTGTGGAAATACTCTTACTTTCACTATTAAACATAATCCCAAGTTCTACTGTTGTTTTTTCCCCATTTGATTTCACTAAACGTTTAAGTGATCACTGATCACCATAAATCAGGATTTTTCTCCGACCACGTCTTCCTGGAAGAGAATGGTTCCCCACTATCCTTCCAGTTTTTAATAATGATGATCAACATGGCAGGCCACAGTCACTAAAAAACAGTGCAAACACTTAATCTATCGATGTTTGTTAGATTGTTTTATTCTTTTTTTTGCTACCCTTGCTTTTCAACACTGTTGTGAAAACATTTCAAATTTCTCACTGGAAGACTTACCAGATTTGGAGAACTACAGTGGATATAAAAAGTCTATACACCCCTGATAAAAAGCCAGGTTTCTGTGATGTAGACAAATAAGATCAAGAAAAATCATATCAGAACTTTTTCCACCTTTTAATGTGACCTATAACCTGTTTATTACGGCACTCAAGTCTTTTTGGGTCGGAGTATATTAGCATAGCACATCTTCACTTGGTAATATTTGCCCACTATTCTTTGAAAAAATGCTCCAAATGTGTCAGATTGCGAGGGCACGCAGTCTGATGACTCCAGATTTACCATGTTCCATCACCCCACAGAGTTTTAATCGGATTCAGGTCTGGGCTCTGGCTGGGCCATTCCAAAACTTGAGGCAATTTTTTGTTGATTTGGATTTAACACTTTGGAACTGTTCACAATTCCTTCCACCTTGACTAAGGCCACAGTTAAAGCCAATACAGCCCCAAAGCATGATGCTGCCCCATTATGGTGGGTATGGTGTTCTTTTGGTGATGTGCAGTGTTGGTTTTACACCAAACATATCTTTTGGAATTACGACTACAAAGTTTAACCTTGGTTTATCATACCATAACAAATTTTTCCTCATGCTTTTGGGAGGTTGAAATGTTGCAAGTGAAGCAAAGAGTGGTATGCGCAGCATCTACAAGATGTTATTTCTGCTAAAGAAGGCAACGCTTGCTTGTACGGCCACAGAGAGATAATACATCTGTAATACATTTGTTGAATACATGATTGATGCTAATTTGTCTTGTGTCAAATATATCTTAGGGTCTTTATACATCAAAAATCAAAAGGGATGTTCTTACCCTTATTACTTACATTTTAATGTATGTCATATATTTAAAATTATATTTTGAGTTTTCCTATCTCAGAACAGTAAACATAACTTTTCATTAAACTGTCTTTCCACAGGTTGATGTCAATCAAACCAGACATCGACCTTTCAGTGATGCCAATGTTGGATGGCCCCACATGGATGAACCCATTACCAGAGAACCTCAGCTGGATGACTGTCAGCGGATGGGGACTCTATTTGGGACGCTCAACAAGTGTCTAAGGGGAATGGGCTTTAGCCAGATGTACTTTGGGGACAAGATAGTCGAACCAGTTGTTATTGTGTTCTTCTGGCTGCTGCTCTGGTTCTTGGGCATTCAGGCTTTGGGACTGGTGGGAACACTGTGCATCATCATCATCTACATCCAGAAGTAATACAGATGGTCAGAGTTAAGGCTGCCGTGTTTTTTGGTTAGTGGTTACACATGTGAAATTTCCTTCCCTGCTAATGACTTTATGGATTGTGGAATCTGTTATTTTAGGGAAACGATGGAGAAGGCTGTAATTCTATGGATGTGGTGGTTCATGGATACACGTGTCAGGACGTTGTTTAAAGCTTTTTCAGTTCACAGGATTGTCTGATCTGGAACTTCTTTAACTTCAGTAGTGCTGTCCTGTCATCAGAGCAGAAATTACAAGATCCAGTGCTCAGGAAACACAGCTGCACATACCGACGTGGAGTCATTAACTTAGAAATGCTGTCTGTTACTGTGCATCACTAATATGACTCCAATAAACATAAGTAGCTGAATGTAAAGCTAAAATTGTACTTGCTGTATGTGTTCATTAAACATTTTTTGCAGTAAAATGTTCAATTTGTGAGAAACTAGGGATCTCTCAATGACTTGAGCAGGTGTTGTGGAACAAAAGGTAACTTATACACTGGATGCAGACAACTTCAAACTTATCTCTAATAGTGTGACAGAGCTACAGTGTTGATGCTGCACACAATTTCATTGGTATGCTGAGCTAAGTAACTGCTGTTCAAATGTATCCATAGAGCTAGTAGTGACAGAATGTCAGCATTACTGTAACAGATTTAGGAGTTTTTGCTGTTTAGCTCTTTAGAGAGAGCATTGGTCAGCTGATTATAATGAGAAATTGTTAAAAGGAACACCAAAGTGTTTGACAGTATATTCAAGCTCAGTTTCCACAATTTAAAAAGACCATATTTTATGAACTGTAACATATGCAATCAAAAAATTCCCTAAATTAAACGAAAAAAGTCTGTTGTAATTGGCAAAAATTGACATTTTGCAGAATAAACTATGTTCACCATTGATATCTTTCAAAGTTTTCTGTTGCCTGTTTCTACTTTAGAACACATGGACATAAAACTAACATTGCTTTTTTAAAATGAGTTCTAAAGAAAACTTTGTGATGCCCAAAATGACTGGACACAACATGAAACAAGTAAAACACACAATGTCCAAACACACCTGTTTTATAGATTATCTGGATAACTGAAGCTGCTTAGGTTTTTATTGAGTGAGCACACCCACAGAACAAAATACAACTACTTCTGGGCCTCCTGACAGGTGTGAGCTAAAGATGGATTAGATTTAAACTAGGGCTTAATGTCACTGGATCGCATTTATATCAGTATGACCAACACATCAGAAGTGGAAAAGTTGGAAAGTTTAATTTAAGAGACCATACTGTTTGCCTGTGGCAGACAATATATATGTATATGACTTCACTGTTTTTCATGTGAAATGTTAACTTGCCATTTGAGCTTGTGTACGTGTAGCAAATCTTACAGAATATTTACAAGGGCACATATTTACAAAATACATAACACTTGACCGTTTCACATTAGAAGGGAATTTGAGGAGTTGCAGCTGTGCAAGTCCAATAACAGATACATGGTGTTATTATATACTTATATAACTGTATGACCACTGTGGAGTGAATAACATTGAACATCTTGCAGACTATTGCTTCCAAGATCCTAGAAATACCTTCAGAAATATGGCAGGTATTATAATTGCATTTTTCAAAGGACAGCGATTTTTGCCTTCAGAAGATAACAAATGTATATCTGGTAAAACCGCAACAAAAAGATCAAAGATAAAGCATATAAGAACTTTTGCAGTCTATGAAAAAAGACAACCTATACAATGCCACTGAAAACCAAACTGACATTTCAGATTAAAAATCCTAGAGAATATTTTTGACTGCATAAATGTGCATATCCCTCTAAATTGAAAATAACAGGTGGGACCCTGCATATTAGCAAAAGAACACCACGTCTATGGTGATCCATCATGGGGACAGAATCATGCTTTGCTCCAAGTACTAATTTTGGCACATAACCTTCGGGCATGTAGTAAGAAGCTCAAAATCTAAACAACTTATCACATTCAAGATATCACTGATACAGATCATCATAAGAATGAATTCAGAATGAACTGATTTAATAAGTCTTTGGGCTCTGTAGTATATGACTAAGTCAATTAAATTTTCAGCTTATTTACAGTGGTAAAATATCAGATATTGTCTAGTTTATTTCCTGTAAATTTTCTTAGTTTTGTATCATTGTACATTGACTCTCAAACTAGATATGGACTGTTTGTAAAACTCAGGTGTGACATTTGAAAAACAACCCTTTGGACAGTGGCAGCATGCCATTGCCTACTGTCATTATTTTGGGGGACAGTAGAAGAATATTTTATAAATTAATTAATTAATTTAAGATTCATCTATTTAATTCTTGCTGAATTCCTTATTAACCCAGGTCAATGACCATTGCCGCTCTCAGACAGGATGCGGCTGGGCTCAGTGAACTTGGCTGTGGCGATATAAAAGAGGGCAGGACCTGGCACAAGGGCCAACAGCGGTAGGTCCTGGTCCATCTTGTCCAGTCGGGAGATAGAGATGATGCCATAAGCGTGCAGCAACCAGTGGCTGAACAGGACAACCAGACGCTTCTTCTTGGCAACAAGATTCTTAAAACACTGTGGCAGTAAGAAGGGAGTACAGAAAACATAACATGAAAGAATTAAACACCGATAAGAAAATGCTCAATTGTCTGTGTATCACTGACTTTACATTCCAAAAGCCACTGAGGCAGCACATTTTTTTGGAACCACTCTCACAAAACTACTCATTTTACGTATCTTTTAAATGAATATCTTTCCAGGGAAGAACTCAACTCTTGTACTCAATAATGCTCTAGTGGCCAAATGTGAAAAAGGGGAAATCCCAGCTCTATCTATGCCAACACATTTAGCTATCCTAGTTCTAATTCAGTTTTTGTAACTCAGGTGCAGCCTTGTCTTATGGTTTCTGATACCAAAACGTTTGGCATCTGCATTGTCATTGTTGCCTCTGTGCTGATTTCCATTCTGCCACAGTGGCAAGATTTGCCATGGAAAACCAACATGCATAGCCTTGTCTCTACCTGCAGTCATTGGCAAAAAAGTTTCAAGTCGTATAAATCAAGTTACTACCTCAGTTATGATGGCTGATTTTGATTGCACCCATTAAGGCCCCATACAATGTCATGGCATGAGACTGCATGGTTGCCAATGATATTGTTGATTGATGATGTGTAAGAAGACAGAAGTGCTTCATTATTCATATTCATTATATATATAGCAACCTTAATCTTCCAAAATCTTTTGTGTCGGTATCCAAAAATATATGTACATCCAATTTCAATTATATTGAAATTTAGTTTCATATAAAATTTGAATTTAAATATGCTAATCCAATGACCTAATCAACCATCACTTTCTGGGATCCCATGGAAATATTTGTGTTCTTTTTTGCAAACTGTTTCTATATTTGCTGATATAGTGTTAATTGTATTAACCCTGCCACTGTAAAACTGATTTGTGAGAATGTCTATAAATTCTCCATTTAGTGCATCCATTCACACATTAAAAACTCAGGAACTTCTCAAAGATATTTATGAGTAAAAATCACAGATAACTTGTACACAATGTCTGAAAACAGTTGCATAAGGTAACCAGTTCCCTGTTTACCGGACAGAATAAATTGCATTTATTTATTGATGTAATAATGTAATTTGTTCAATACAAACTTAAAGAACAGTGCAGACCAAAGGAGGTTTAGTACACCAATTCAATGTACAGCTGCTGAGGCAGCAGTGGTGAGGCAGGAGAATCCATTAACTTGCTCACGTTCGAGGTGGACTTACTTACAAGCTGTGTGTCTTTTTTGCCAACTGGAGTTCCTGCTCCACATTAAACAATGGCAGCTGAAACCTTTGACGAAATTCCGTCTGGATTTTGCCTGAAATTTCACTGAACACAAGTCACACAAATGTCTGTATCTTCGAATCCCCTCAGTTGGAAAGTTAAATTTTGTGGTTTGATTCCCGAATGTGCCGAAGTCTCCTTAAGCAAGACACTGAACCCCAAAGTCACTGTGTTAATGTGTGAGTTAACTGAGGAGATTCCCGTTATGTGCTATATTTCATACGCATGGGCTAATGTCATGTATATTCAGAGTGAAGAAGTTCGGGGTCTGTCATTGTTGTTGTCGTACAGAAGTTCGAGTAAGGTCTTGTAGTTAACCACTTCTAATTATCAAGTTCCACCAGGGTTTAATGAGAAGAAATCTTACAAAAGCTGGAAAAATGAGGTTGAAATCTGGAGACTGGTTAATGACTTGGATTAGAAGAAGCAGGCCTTGGAGGTTGCCTTGGCGCTAATGGGAAGAACGAGGGACAGCATGCTGGAAATAGCTGCAGTGGATTTGAACAAAGATGTTTTTGAAAGAGGAAAAGGTTTGACCGGATAACAAAACATAGTAGCGTTTCGATGGTGGATTGTCAAGTTCGAACGGAGGTACAACAGAATTCACCAGTTCAAAATGGAGCTTCCGGGCGCAGTGTTGGCATTCAAGATGCTAGACACTGCGGGACTGTTTGTTAAATACAAATAGTAACCTCACGCTTGACAACATGAAGGCTGCCTTGAAGACAATATTAGGCAATACTACACCGCAGAGGGCTGCTTATGCATTGCAGATAAGCAGAGATGAGACAGAAGTTGTCCCAGCTGATATCCCTTTGCTTTTAAGCAAAACTTCACTGAAAAGAGCAGGTGCAGTTTTGGACACTGAGAATGACAAAGCCATAATGTTCAAGCAACCTGTGAAACTTGAACTGACATTGTCAGGACATTATTGTGTGAACCTGAGGGATGAGAGTACTTCAGATGGAGGTGAAAACTGAACAAGTAGTTTACATACACAGACAGTGGAAGTGGCCAAGCACACACTGGCAAAATACTGGCAGGAAAGGCCACTGGGACATACAAAAACTAGTACAATTTACAGTACACAGAGCCTGAGGAAACTGCTGGCACAACTGAATCAGTGGACTCAGGACAAGTAAACAATCTTCAACTTGGACCATCTGAGCATGCCGAGTTATGTGCAGATTGCCATGAAGAGGATGTACTGATGAATAACAATGCCTTCATGTCTGCCAAACACACTGAACAATGTATTTGAAGAGGTGAAAGATGAAGGTCAGAAACGCATCTCTACAAGGTGCACACTCATGGAGACACCAAATGGTGTAGTACCTAAAACCAGACTAAATGAGGAAGGAAATGAACACTGAGGAGCTCCAAAAACACAAATACAATTGAAACAACATGTTTACATACACTGTGTTAAAACACCCTCACTGTCTGAAGTTAAATCAGACTAAATCGCTCTTGTTTTAGTTCAGTTAGGATTACTAAAATTATTTCCATTTCCTAAATGCCACAACAATGAGAGATAATTTGTTCGAGATTTTTTTTTATTACTTTGAGTAAGTACTGACAGTACGTCAGAAGTTTACATACACAAAGAAAAGTAAAGGAATAAAGGAAAGCCCTGATGATGATTTCATGGCTTTGGATGCTTCTGATAGGTTAACTGGCAGCATCTGAGTTAACTGGAGGCACACCTGTGCATGTATTTTATGGCTACACCTCAAACACACTGCTTCCTTGTTTAACATCATGGCAAAATCAAAAGAAATCAGCCAAGATATCAGAAAGAGAACTGTGGTGTTCCACAAGTCTGGTTCATCCTTGGGTACAATTTCCAGATGCTTGAAGGTGCCACGTTCATCTGTTCAAACGATTATACGCAAGTATAGACACCAGGGGAGATGGAGATGGGTTCCATGTCCCAGAGATGAACGTGTTTTGGTCCGAAACGTACGAATCAACCCCAAAACAAAAGCTAGACCTTGTCAAGATAATGGCTGAAGCTGGTAAGAGAGTGTCATTCTCCACAGTGAAACAAGTCCTGTACCAACATGGACCGAAAGGCCCCTCAGTGAGGAAGAAGCCATTACTCCAAAAGTAACATAAAAAAAAGCCAGATTACAGTGCAAATATACACGGGGACAAAGACCTTAGTTTTTTGAGACATTGAGACATGTCCTGTGATCTGATGAAACTAAAGTGGAACTGTTTGGTCATAATGACCACCATTACATTTGGAGGACAAAAGGAGAAGCTTGTAAGCCTGAGAACACCATCCCAACTATGAAGCATGGGGGTGGTAGCATCATGTTATGGGGCTGTTTTGCCGCAGAAGGCACTGGTGTACTTCATAAAATTCACGGAATCATGAGGAAAGAACCTCATGTGGAAATATTAAAGCAACATCTCAAGACATCAGCCAGGAAGTTAAAGCCTGGGCGCAAATGGGTCTTCCAAATTGACAATGACCCCAAGCATACTGCCAAAGTAGTTACAAAGTGGCTTAAGGACAACAAAATCAATGTTTTGGAGTGGCCATCACAAAGCCCCGATCTCAATCCCATAGAAAATTTGTGGGTAGATCTGAAAAGGCATATGTGAGCAAGTTGGCCTACAACCCTGACTCAGTTACACATGTTCTGTCAGGAGGAATGGACCAGTATTGTGAGAAGGCTGTGGAAGGATACCCAAAACGTTTGACCCAAGTCATAGAGGTTAAAGGCAATGCTACCAAATACTAAGGAAATGTATGTAAACTTCTGACTTTGAAGAAAGTAATAAAATATTTTTTAATAAATTCTCTCTCTCATTATTGTGGTATTTAGCAAATAGAAATAATTTTGGTAATGCTAACTGACCTAAAACAGGAGAGGTTTAGTCTGATTTAACTTCAGACAGTGAGGAAAAAATGTTTGTGTCTTTCAAAACAGTGTATGTAAACATCTGGTTTCAACTGTATGTGTGCCTCAGATTCTCTAAAATGATCATGGGTGTTATCGGTGTCTTTTTGCAAGGTAAAGAGTTAACCTGAAACGTTACATTGGGCCTCCCCGAGAAGATCAGAGCAAAGCGACTGTGTGGAAGTTGAAGAAGTGTTTTTATGGCCTGGCAGAAGCTTTTCTGTACTGCTACAACAGGGTGAAGAACATTATGTAGCACTCGGCAGGTACGGTGTCAAGCAGAGTTTTACTGGTTGGATGACTCATGCAATGTGATGGGAGTCCTTGATTGTCATGTGGAGGACTTTATCTGGGGAGGTTCAGGTTCTCCATGAAAGTCATCCCTCACTTGAAAGCTGCTTTTCAAATTGGACGTAAAGAACACAACAGCTTCCAACTACATTGTATGGAGGTTCCCTCATTGGAGGATGAAATACAGGAGAAACAGTAGATGTACATAAAAAATCTCCAACCCATTCCTGTGGACCCCACCAGAGCCACACAGCAAGAGGCCCCACTAACAGATATGGAATATAATAGCTTAAGTCAAAGACTGGCCAAATATTGTGGGCTGCGAGGCATAGCAGACCCGACATAATGTCTGACATATCCATTCTGGCATCTAGTGCCAAGCACGCCACTGTTTACACTCTGCACTATACAAATAAACTGATCAGAAAACTGAAGCAAGAGGAGGTGACTTTGAGGTTATGCTGGCAGTCGAGAGAATCAGGAGAGTTGTTCTAAGGACTTTAGCTGGAGAGATTTTTTAGCTACACTATACTCCGAGCTCACCACGGGTGACTGTACACACAACGACTTGCCCATTGTGTGTGTATGTTACAGACAACCACTCTCTTTTTGACGCTGTTACGCCAATTTGAGACCTGCAGCAAAGAACTCATCAACTCTGGGACTAGATCATGTGGTCAGCAACTAAGGAGCAGCTCGCTGAGTGCTTGACCAAGAAAGGGATGTCTGCACTCGTTTTACTGAGGGCTGTCAGTGAAGGTGTACGGCAGCTTAAAAGTTAAATTTACTAAACAACAAAGACTTTTTATTTAAATGGTAAATGGCTTTGCTTTCATATAGTGCTTTTCTACCTACTGGTACTCAAAGCACTTTATGGTCATAGACACATCTACCCATTCGCACACTGGGAGCAACTGGAGGTTCAGTCTTGCTCAGGAAAAGGCATGTGTGAGCCACAACAGGGCCAGAGGGCTAGTGGTTCCCAAGGAGCGAACCACTAGCCCTCTGGTTGATGAACAACCCACTCTACCTACTGAGCCACAGCTGCCCCCTTTACTGTTCTACTCTAGTTATTAAGGCCACTAAAAAGAAAAAGAAATGTATTTTTGGCACTGTTTTCTTTAAAGAGAAAAGGGGAGTTTGTTATGTGCTATACTGCATACTGCGCATGGACTAATGTCATGTATGTTCAGAGTGAGGAAGTGCAGGGTCAGTCGTTGTTGTCGTGGAGAAGTTCGAGTAAATTCTTGAAAACGTACATTTGTCGTCGTAGTTGTCGAGCTAACAATTCTGAAATACTACCATCTGTATAACTGGTCTTCAGTGAAATTTTGGCAAAAGTTTCAGTCAAGCATGTTGAAAATGATGCAGGAAGTACAAACAACAATTAACCTGACCGGCAAAAAAGACCAAAGGCCAACTAGCATTTGTATGGCATTTTACAGAGCAAACCAGACTGACAAGTGCACAAGTATAAATGACTCGCATTAGCGCTTGCTATGTGCGTAGATTACGGCGTCTATGTGCCGCAGTACTCTAAAAGCCATACCAACTGCTTTTTTTTTTCTTGCCTAGTTAGTTTGCAACAAACCATGTTAGTCTAACAAATGTACTGTGATCATATAAAACATACCAGCAGCAATATCATAATATCATAAAGGGGTGCTATTGGCAAAGGTTACACTTAGTTTTCTATAATCCACCTGTAAAATAGCTTGTTATTATATTACATGTTTGCTCTCTGCTGTGTGTGTTAGACAATTAAGAGGCTTTAAGCTTGGGGAAAGCTTTTAGATTTAAATACCAAACTACCACCATGTGGACCGTATTAGGTGTATATTTTGGACAGTCTTTAACGGTTACTTTTTTTCTACTATGTATTACAAAAACCCAAAGTACTGTGACTACAATTACCTGAATCTCAGAGGCAGACATGTAAACAGCCAGTGTGACCAAAGACATTACCAATATGATGTAAGGAAATGCGTAGTCTGAAAGACAAAAAATGCAATTAAGTATTGTTTTCCAAAAATAAATCACAAAGAAATGGAAATGGAAACCAGTGACAATGTACACACTACATATTAGCTATATTTATCTGCTGACACTTAATACTTACAGAGCAGTCCTCCTCCTACCGCCTGCAAAAGAGTGAGGATGGGGAAGAAGTACAGAGCCGCATAGATGCTCTTAAAGCGGTCAGATTTACCCAGACCGCATGCCATTTTCTTCACCAACAAAGGACGCAGCAGCATCATCAGTACCAAGCAGAATGCATAGTAGATTAACACAATTGTGTAGCTGCAAAAGAGTGTATTAGGAAAGACAAAGTCACTGAGTAACAGCAGCATGACAAAATAAAACAGTAGCAATGCTTATTTTCCATTTTCTGTCACAAAAAGTCATAAACAACAATCTTACATTATGTTTAAGTAAGATTGTTAGATGTTAAAGACATGAAGAAGACTCTCAAATCTTTTGAAGAATCTGTACTAATGGGTGCTTTTAAGTAACCCCTCATTTTTGTTGTCCCGGTGTTTTAAACCTCATGGTGTTAGTACTCACAGTGGGTAGACAGCTTCCTGTGTGCAGTGTAATGTGTTGACATAGTCTGGACTGGGGTTGTACAGCATGGTGTACCAGTCTGAAAGCATTTTAACTCGACAGGAACGGATACTGAACAATCCCACTGGCTCTGTGACCAGCAGAGTGACCACAGCTGACAGACTGCATTCCAACATAGCTGTCACATGCTGCAGCAGAGCACTAGAACTAGATAGATGACAACAGACAAAACAGCTCAAGATTAGGTGTGGACGATATGAACAATACAAAATGTGCTCTGGTGTGAATGTGTTATACAGTGAGGCAGTGAACTCAAAATTCTGCTTTACATGGTGAAGTGGCAATGACATACAGAAACTACATCTTTGGCAATTCACTACACAGTGCCTTGTCTGCTTGTTTTACATTAGATTAGATTCAACTTTATTGTCATGATACATGTTCAAGTACAGAGCAATGAAATGCAGTTTAGCATCTAACCACAAGTGCAATAGGCAGTAAGTGCACGTGGTATAAATATTATGGTATATAAGTAGTATGGTACAGGTTGTGTTTTTTTGTTGTTACAGCATATGGACAATATTTACAGATCAAAACCTATGTACAGATGAGACCATATATATACACACAGGTGAATGAGCAGGAGATACACAATGATTGAATGAGGTACTATGAGCCTATTTTACAGATGGATTTGTTTGTTAAGTGTGAGTTGACTACAAACTATAACATGATATAATTTACAATAAAGGAGAAGGGCACATGATAAATTAGGCAATACAAAAGCAGATAAAGTGAGCAATTTACAGTGCATAAACAAATAAGGAGTGGTTACCTAATGTTACTAAACTATATTCGGTACACAGTACTGTGCCAACAGATTGTTTAAAGTGTGCATGTGCAGAGCAGTCCAGTAATGCAGTGGTGATGGTATGAAAGTCAGTAGTCAGTGAGGGAATGAGGAGCTGACGGGTGTGAATGAATTGGTGTGTAGGGGTCAGCAGGGGGAAGTGGGGGTCCGATTTCAATAAGGTCAAAGCTCTGGGAAAAAGCTACTCCTCAGCCTGCTGGTCCTTCTCTGGAGGCTTCTGAAACGCCTAACTGAGGACAGGAGGGAAATTAGTCCATGTGCTGGGTGGGAGGAGTCCTTCACAATGCTGCGAGAACGACGCTTCTTCTGGACGTCCTCAATGGCAGGGAGTGATGATGATGGGCTGGGCAGTTTTCACTACGCGCTGCAGGTGTTGGTGCTCTGCAACAGAGCAGCTTCCATACCAGACTGTGACACAGTTGGTTAGAATGCTCTCAGTAGTAAAATTTCACCAGGATAGCTGAAGACAAATGGAAGAGGCGTTGGTGAGCTTTCTTGACCAGGCTGGATGTGTTGGTGGTCCAGGACAGGTCCTCCAAGACGTGGGTCCCCAGGAACTTGAGCTGGAGACATGCTCAACAGCCACTCTGTTGATGTGAATGGGGTCACGTGTGCTTCTTCTCCCCTTCCTGAAGTCCACAATGTGACCAGGTGCTGTACCTCAGCACACAGCCTTGTAGCTGTGTGCTGAGGTACTGAGTGTGACAGTGGTGGAGCAGATGTGGCCTTACGTGTTGTGGTCTGTTGGTCAGAAAGTTGCAGAGGGAGATGTTGGTGCCCACGTCTCCAAGTTTGGTGATTAACTTGGAGGGGATGACAGTCTTGAATGCTGAGCTGAAGTCAGCAAACAGCAATCGTGCAAAGGTGTA
This sequence comes from Planiliza haematocheilus, assembly GCA_005024645.1. Lineage (NCBI taxonomy): Eukaryota > Metazoa > Chordata > Actinopteri > Mugiliformes > Mugilidae > Planiliza > Planiliza haematocheilus. The sequence goes on from SRSE01000487.1 coordinate 974,724, forward strand.
ATTGTTGTCCAGGTGTGAGAACACAGAGTGCAGTGCTGAGGAGACTGCATCATCTATGCTCCTGCTGCTGCGGTAGGCAAACTAGTGTGGGTCCAGTGTGGGAGGGAAGGAGTCCTTCAGATGTGCCAGGACCAGTTGCTTGAAGCACTTCATGATGATGGGTGTGAGTGCTACGGGGCAGTATTCATTGAGAGATTAGGAAGATTGGGAAGATTCTGTGAAACAGCGTCCTTGGCTTTCTGATATTCTTTTGATTGGTAAAGCTGTGTGGTGTCTGGTCTGAACTGTGTAGGCATATATGGACCGCATTATAACTGCTCGTAATTATAGTTTTTCCATATACTAATGCAGTTTGACAAAATAAATGTTTTTACAATACTTCTATACCTTGTGAAATATGTCTTGGTAATACAGTGCAGTAATAGCTGCCATGCAGTGGTAATCCCATGCTTTAATGTTTCATAAACAATTGTATTGAAATTTTATGAAAAACAAATATACTGTGATATTTACTGTTACTGTGTTTCAAATGATACTGTAACATACATTTTATGCCATACCAACAAGCCCTATCAAATAATAGAAACACTGAAATGATTACCCTTATCACAAACGCATTCTAAATTGCATTTAAGAGAATAGACCTCAAAGTAATCCATATTAAGTGTAAAACGTTATTATAGCAAAACCAAGCAAAGTCAAGCCCATAAACCAAACTACAGACAATTTTATTTGTATGTTATACAGCAGCTAGAGGTGTGTGTGTGTAATCCTGGCTCACCTCTTCTTTCCAGAGTACCACTCAATAAAGAACCAGTGAAGTACCAGAGGTAACATGGCCATGAAGCCAAGATAGAGCCAGTCATAGAGATCAGGGGATCCAGTACAGAGTTCACACACTTTTTGACTGTTGACTCGTTCTCCACGTGGACAAACCTGCTAAGACAGACAAATGGCCGTGATTTAGGGTTTTTTGTAAAGCGTCTTGAGAAAATCTGCATTGTTATTGACACTATATAAATAAAATTGAATTGAAAATTGTTATTTAAGAACTCACTGTAATTCCTAGATACACACTTTCCTTGATGGAAAAAAAAATCCAGAAATATAGGTGCTATATTTTTTTCAGCTCTGCCTACCTTATTGGTTTATGAGGCCTTGTCTTGAAAAACATATACTGTGTATCAGGTTACAGCTCTGCATAATAAGCTGAATAATAAAAGACTGACACTGTAGAGCGGGTCTGAAGTAAATCTTGAGAACTGTGTGCCCGAGAAACAAAATTCTTTTTCCTTCTGATTCCTTATATAGCCCTGGTTCTAATGGCCATTTTTTTTCAGTCATTTTGAAAGAAATTGCACCTCAAAGCAAAATCAACTCCTTTTGACCCGTTCATCCAATTCTCACCGAACTTGGACTGTATTATTTATGGACAAATATAATGAAACGTTTTCAACAACTTTAGCAGGGTAATTGATTACAAAGTTAATGGCTAATTAATTTTTATGTCATGGCACAGTTCAAGTCCAAAACTAATATTTTATGAAGGATATACCCAAACTTAAAAAAAACTTCATATCATTGCTAATTAAACAATTATGTACAAGCACCCCAACTTTTGTGACCCTTGGTCTCTAGGGGGCGCTACACAAGCAACATTTCAATATCTCAAAAACTGCAATAGCTAATTTGGCATATACAACCTGAGCAATTTTGTGTAGCTGCATGACATTATGTCTACAGGGGGTGCTACCGTTGGCATGGAAACATAGACTTTAAGGCCTATAACTTTTGAAGAATTCAGTCCTTATGAAAGTCATTATAATACGCTTGCATACAATCGTGCAGACTTAGATAAATCACACCACCACACCTCCTTCCTGGTTGGTATCACAAATGTCCAAAACAAACCACATTTTCTGAATCTCATGTGGTGGGTAGAACCACACATTTTAAATATGGACTCATCAGACCTACATACAGATATTCACTGGCCAGATTCATGCACTCTATGAAGCAACTGTGTGGGCTCTAAACTAATGTACTGTTAATTAGTGGCTTCTGAGGCTGTTATTTTAATTGACCTTATGAGATGTAACTCTCAATAAACAAAGCTTACACATTTTTTTGAAAATCAGAAAAATAGTTACTTTATGCTGATTACTGATATTATGCGTTGTCTCTGTGCTGCCATACACATGACAGGATATTAACATGGAAACAAAATCCAAAAATCTAGTTATTACAATCCCTCCATCTACGCATGAATAAAAGACACACAGCCCTACATATAATGTAAATCAAACCACCACTAGTCAGCCAAAACAAAAAAAAAGGATATTTAGTACTCACACCACACTCTGACTCCACCGATCCATTGATGATCAGCCTGCCACAATAGAGACCTGGACACGTTGAACTTATGGCCACAGCTGTAAGGGGGGGGGGGGGGGGATTAACTAAATTATTTATTTAAAAAATCCCAACGTATGCAGTGTTAGGGGGGAATTTATGGTGACATCCAATTGGCTGTAGTGCATAAACACAAAGATAAGATAACTGACCCCAGCAGCAATCACACAAACTATCTATAGGGAAGAGAAATTATTCTCTAACATGCAACACTAAGAGAAAAAAAAAAAAAAGCAATGGGACACAAAAAAATATGTTGAAAAAATATATAATATCAACACCCTCATATCATATCAAGATATACTACCTGTAATTGTATAAGCACGCATGTTCAGATAAGATAATACAGGTGGATAGATATGGATAATCCAAAACAGATTACAAACAGTAAAACACCAAAGTAATACAAAAATTATATGTGGTCCACTAGTAGCAGGCTTGGTTGTAAAGCCTCAGCAGCAGGAAGGAAGGACTTGCAGGCTCAGTGCTGTTATAGCAAGATCTCATGGTAAATGGTATTTCAGGAGAACGCTACAACATTTTTTTCAAAGGCATCTTAAATTAAGGTTCTGCACTTCCTTCACTCTGCCTAAGAGAATTAAGAAAATGGCTCACATTTTAGCAATCACTCTAATGTAACTAGGGAGGAAGAAAGTCCCCTGCTGGACACTGGTTATACATCTGAAAATTACCAAATTCTCTATACTGACAAGTGTGTAGAGAAAAGTTTTTCTTTCGTTTAGGGTTACAACAACACAGACACGCACCAACTCTTTGCAGCTGGTATAGGTAATTATTTTCACCGGTCTCTGACATAGAGACAGACATCGGTTTAGCCAGCTAGCTCAGCTGTGCTAGCTAGTTCAGCGGAGCCATCAAGGGAAAGAAAATGATGTGCCACATCCTGCTCAGTTTGTCTTCAAAAAATAGTTATCATTAAACAGTAAGTCAAAATTACACGCAACTTCAACTTACACATCATGGGTCCACTAACCCGTCTTTGTGGTGTCTCGTCTCGATTCAACTGTATGTTATTGTAGTACCCAAACCGGAAGAAGGCAAACAAACGGCAGCGTGAGATAGACTTCTTCTTTTGGTTAAGAAGATTAACTATTGGCGTATTGCTGCCCTCTATCGCTTCGACATCTTCTGTTGGATTTACATCCAACATTTTTAACTGTATTTTAAACAAAACCTTTATTCCATTATAAGGAACACAGCACAGAAAACAAACGCGTAACTTCATAAAGTAGATAAGTACAGACGAAGTACAGATGAAAGAAAAAGTTAATAGACTGTCAAAGACAAATTATAAATTGATATTATACTCAAATACACCATACAAGAGGAAGGGATGAGGCTTCAAAAAGGAAAGTAATAAGAGAGAGATTGGTACAGTTATTTTTTTCTTTTGACGTAAAAGAGAGACATTTTTGAATAAATAAAGTGGGGGTATTTCCATTTACATCTACAGTGTGTATGTGATGTTTACCTATGCCTATAATAATCACAAGTTTATACTCTGTCTGGTAGAGTTTCTGTTAGAATGCAACTTGTCTATAAAATAGTATGATGTCCTTGGGCAAGACACTGAACCCGTTGCTCCCGGTGCTTGGCACATGGTGTGTGAATATGTGTGTGCTTGTGTGAGTGAATGGGTATGTTTCACTGTGACTGTAAAACACTGTGTACTGTGTATAAATATTTATCATTTACCATGTACCATTCTAAGTAAGTATATCAGACCAAAAGGGACACGTCCCTAGGGACTATTCAGCCGTTACTGTGTTGTCACTGTCAATACAACCCAGAGGCGATTGCTCTAAGACTACAGGGGAAGCTCAGCCTCCCCTAAAATATCACTGGCAATTTCGTCAAATACTACAAATTTACATTACTACTCAAACTAAAATGTGCTAGAACATGATCGACTTCATGGCTACTTCTTATAATAACACAATCATTAATAAGTTTTAGCCGTTTGTCTATCGTGATTTTTTTCCTCATATTGCTGTAATGGCACGGTTCGTTTAAAAACCCACTGAGGCTCGGCTTCAATGGACTTTCAATGGGGCTTCAGAATGGGCCGATCTCAGGGCAAAAAGCTAGTCATGGAAGTGTGTTTCTTTGCTTTTATATTTTTTTCTTGCATGTGTTGTGTTTTAATGGTTTTAATGGTTTGTTTTAATGCATGCGTGTGCTTTTATTTACTTCCTGCAAACACCTTTTTTGTTGGAGTAGCTGCACCTGGTGGGTCCCGCCCTCTGTGCTTAATTGAGAGACCAATCGGCTCGGAAATAAAAGTTGCACCGAGACTGGGAAAAAGGATCTTGTTATAGCATGTTAAGAAATTTAAGTGATAACGGAATTCAGAAGGTTTTAAATGTATTTAATAAAGTCTGGGAGGAAGGAAAGATTCCAGCAGGGTGGAAGGAGGCAGTTCTTATTCCAATAAGAAAACCGGGAAAAGAACCTTGTAATCCAGCAAACTATAGACCAATAGCGCTAACTTCTCATTTAGGTAAGTTAATGGAAAGGTTGGTGAATGGAAGGTTAATGCACTTTATTGAAGAAAGGGGGCTGATGGCTAGTTGTCAAAGTGGTTTTAGAAAGGGGAGAAACACTATTGATTCTATCATATGTCTTGAGGATGAAATAAGAAAAGCACAGATACAAAAAGAGACCGTTGTAGCAGTATTTTTAGATGTAAAAAAGCATATGACATGCTATGGGTAGAGGGTCTTTTAATCAAAATGCATATGATAGGAGTGCGGGGAAATATGTTTAACTGGGTAATGGACTTTTTACATAATAGAAGCATTCAGGTGAAAATAGGGACAGAAATGTCAAGAAGGTGTTTGGTAGAAAATGGGACACCAGAAGGGAGTGTTATTAGTCCATTGCTGTTTAATATAATGATTAATGATGTTTTTTCGAATGTTCAGCCAGAAATGGGAAAGTCATTATTTGCAGATGATGGTAGCATATGGAAAAGGGGGAAAAATGTGAAGTATACTTTGAAGAAGGTACAGGGAGCTCTAACCCTAGTGGAAGATTGGGGAAGGAAATGGGGTTTTAGATTCTCTATTGAGAAGACTAAGGTTATGTTTTTTACTAGGAAGAAAGTTGATGAAAGTATAAAATTGAAGCTATATGGTAGGAATTTGGAAAGGGTTAAAAGTTTTAAATTTCCTGATGTGGTCTTTGACACTAGACTTACATGGAGGGAGCATGTTTTAAAAGTAGCAGACAAATGTAAAAGGGTGATGAATTTAATGAGATGTCTTGTTGGAACAGAATGGCGAACAGATGTAGTTTCCTTGAAGCAAATTTATATATACACTATATTACCAAAAGTATTCGCTCACCTGCCTTTACTCATTCTATGAACTGAAGTGCCATCCCATTCCTAACTCATAGAATTCAATATGATGTCGGTCCACCTTTTGCAGCTATTACAGCTTCAACTCTTCTGGGAAGACTGTCCACAAGGTTGAGGAGAGTGTTTATAGGAATTTTTGACCATTCTTCCAAAAGCGCATTGGTGAGGTCACACACTGATGTTGGTCGAGAAGGCCTGGCTCTCAGTCTCCGCTCTAATTCATCCCAAAGGTGTTCTATCGGGTTCAGGTCAGGACTCTGTGCAGGCCAGTCAAGTTCATCCACACCAGACTCTGTCATCCACGTCTTTATGGACCTTGCTTTGTACACTGGTGCACAGTCATGTTGGAAGAGGAAGGGGCCCGCTCCAAACTGTTCCCACAAGGTTGGGAGCATGGAATTGTCCAAAATGTTTTGGTATCCTGAAGCATTCAATGTTCCTTTCACTGGAACTAAGGGGCCAAGCCCAGCTCCTGAAAAACAACCCCATACCATAATTCCTCCTCCACCAAATTTCACAGTTGGCACAATGCAATCTGAAATGTACCGTTCTCCTGGCAACCTCCAAACCCAGACTCGTCCATCAGATTGCCAGATGGAAAAGCGTGATTCATCACTCCAGAGAACGCGTCTCCACTGCTCTAGAGGCCAGTGGCGGCGTGCTTTACACCATTGCATCCGACGCCTTGCATTGCACTTGGTGATGTGTGGCTTGGCTGCAGCTGCTCGGCCATGGAAACCCATTCCATGAAGCTCTCTGCGTACTGTACTTGGGCTAATTTGAAGGTCACATGAAGTTTGTAGCTCTGTAGCAATTGACTGTGCAGAAAGTCGGCGACCTCTTTGCACTATGCGCTTCAGCATCCGCTGACCCCTCTCCGTCACTTTACGTGGCCTACCACTTCATGGCTGAGTTGCTGTTGTTCCCAAACGCTTCCATTTTGTTATAATAGAGCTGACAGTTGACTGTGGAATATTTAGGAGCGAGGAAATTTCACGACTGGATTTGTTGCACAAGTGGCATCCTATGACAGTTCCACGCTGGAATTCACTGAGCTCCTGAGAGCGGCCCATTCTTTCACAAATGTCTTGTTTCACAGTCTGCATGCCTGAGTGCTTGAATTTATACACCTGGGGCCAGGCCAAGTGATTAGAACACCTGATTCTGATCATTTGAATGGGTGAGCGAATACTTTTGGTAATATAGTGTATTTAATCAGAGCAAGAATTGATTATGGGTGTTTGGTTTATGGATCTGCAGCCAAGTCAGTTTTAGCTGAGTTAGATCTAGTTCAAGCTAAGGCATTAAAATATGTAGGAGCTGTGCGATCTTCTCCAGTATGTTCTTTACAGGTAGAAATAGGAGAAATACCACTCTATTTGAGGAGGAAGCAGCTGCAGGCTATTGGGTTAACTTGATGGGCCAAAGGGATGTCCATCCAGTTAAAATAGCAATCCAGTCAAGCTGGGAGAGAGGGAGGGCAAGACTTTCAAGTTTTGGGTGGACAGGGGAGGCAGTGGCACAGGAAATGGCTATATGGGATAAGACCTTTTGTCCAGGAGTACTGTGGCCGTCAGTTCCTTTATGGCAGTTAGAGGTTCCAAAGACTGATTTACAGATACTTGGGATTAAGTTAAAAAACCCAGAGTCAAATTTAGTGCATGAATTCCAGTGTCATTTAAGAGAAAGATATCAAGAACACATATTAATTTTCACTGATGGGTCAAAAGATCAAGAGACAGGGGCTACAGGAGCAGCTTTTGTTGTTCAGAAGTGGAATGTTCCAGCCTGTAAGAGAACCTCAAATTCTCTAAGTGTGTTCACAGTTGAATTATATGCAATCTTGATGGCTGTGCAATGGACTGAACAGATACAAAACCATAAAGTGTTGATATCTAGTGATTCTGTGTCAGCTATCAATAGTATTGGGAAAGGGTCTTCAAAGAGTCGACAAGACCTTGTATATGATATACTTCTGGCAATTAGAGATGTGAAAATGAGAGGTGTAGAAATATCATTCATATGGGTCCCAGCTCATGTACGTATTGTAGCAAATGAAAAAGTTGATAAGTTGGCCAAGGAAGCTGTTCAAAAAGAAAACATAGATGTCATCATAAATTTATCCAAGTCTGAGGGTAAAAGTATTGTGTGGCAGGAAACCATTGTAAAATGGCAGCAGCTCTGGGAGCAAGAACACAAAGGGAGGCACCTATTTTCATTAGCTAGTAAGGTAACTGACTCAGTTAATGTTTGTAAAAGAGAAGGAATGAGACGTAAAGAACAGGTGATTATTTCTAGGATGAGGATTGGGCACACATTTCTGAACAGCACTTCACATATTTTAGGAAAACATCATAATGGTGTTCTTGCCAGGAACTGGGCTATATAGCCGAATATAGTGCAATAAGGTTTTAGTACAGTAGATGGCAGCAATGCAACTGGTTGGATGCCGGCTGCCGTAAAATCTCAAAGAAGAAGAAGAAGACGAAAAAGGAGAGAAGGGTCCAGTGCCATCTCACTCGATGGCACTGGAAGGGTCGAGCTGCAGCCGCAGCCACTACAAACCACGCCCACTACAAACCACGCCCACTACAAAACACGCCCCCTACAAACCACGTCTGCGTGCGCAGCCGCATTGAGCGCTGAATCGTACGTCGACGTCACCGCCATTTTGGATGTGGCAAAGTTTCCTTGTAGTTTCAATCATAGACATATATACATAGACGCCTCATTGAGCGGGTTGGCCCGCCGCTGCGATACGTCAACGTCGCCGCCATCTTGGGGATGGCAACTCTGCCCCGCAAACCAATACGAGTCAATGGAGAGAACTTTATTAAGTGTCTGCTACAAGGTGCTATAAATTAATTCCTCTCATTTTCGCATTCACACACGGACGTATATATTCAGAAAGCTGTTAGGAACCTAAAACAACGTCTGTAATGGTCTCTGATGATTCTAAACGTGAACTATTCTTGATATGTTCAGTGTACAGGTCGGCATCAAACCACTCGATGTATTTTATAATGTTTTCACGAGTGTTTAGCTGTTACTGTAATGATACAAAATACTGAATCTGTGTCTATAATAACCACCGGACATGGAAATGAGACATCTGTATTAATAAACAGCACCAGCATTTACATGCTACTGATTTTGATCGTTTTTATATTATAACGACTAATATTGACAATCATTGGGACAAAAAATTAACAAAATGAACAAAGTCTGCAAATCATAATAAAATAAAATGAAATAATAATGGCATAAAATACTGCGATCGCCTGGTCTAAACCATACTCTGATTTATTTTTATTTTTTTTTTAGAAGGAAACAGATTAAAGAACATATATACATACTTATATTTATACACCAGAGTGCAAGAAAACAGATTAAAAAACACATCCAGGCACGGCATCAGCTTTCATAGTTATGCTGACGATACACAATTGTACATGGCCGTGTCTCCTGATGACACAGGGCCTATTGATGCCCTTTTTCGAATCCAGCTTTATTCATTTATTTTCTATAGCCGGTTATTCCTGTTAGCCACATGCTAAATAAAAGGATAAAATATTGTAATGATCTCAGAGTGTAATACAAAATACATCAGAGTCCTTTTATTATCACTGAACAAGTGTACATCAAAATTCTAGCACAACATCCGAGTATTACACACAACATAAATAGAGTAAAAAGTACACAAATATAAGTTGAGAGCCTGGATGGCAGGCTAGCAGAAAACCCTTCCCTTCTCAAAGCAATTTCCCACCGCTTTCTCAGCCCTTCATCTTTGGGAAACCTACATAGTATGAGAAAAGTTAGCTAATCAACTTTGAACACTCCGAGTAGTTAGTTCGGGGCAATTTAGTTAAATACGATTGAATTCTTGGTTGTTTGAAGGCTGTTTTTAACGTGGGACTTCATAGTATTATGCGCGAGACTTGTAGTATCAACAAAAGTATGCATATTCTGATATCAAAATGATGTTGTAATGATCAAATACAATCGAAAGTAATTGTTCTGTCTTACTCGTGGAAAGTTATCCGACTGAAACATTTCCAAACAGCACACGAATGAGGTATCTTTCGCCCGGTGATATACAGTCAATGGGCGATAGCTGCAGTTTGCCATCCCCAATATGGCGGTGACGTTGACGTACGGCGCAGCCCTCAATGAGGCGTCTATGTATATATGTCTATGGTTTCAATAGTACAATAGTACCCAACTGCAGCCGCAGCCACTACAAACCACGCCCCTGTAAACGGCGCCTGCGCGTTGCAAGTGTATGTGCAATGACGAGGCGACAATGGCGTTTCAGGTAATTTGTATATTATATTAGCTATTATATATGTTGACGTTTAATGTAACGTTTAAGACATCTTTTGCTCGGCAGAAAGAGTGGACTTTATTTGTAAAAACACATTTCTTCAAACTCAATAAAGTAAATGTTCGTAAGCAAACCCATTTTGTGTCGTCTCTCTAAATTTTAATTTTACTCAACATATCAAACTGAATAGTTTCGGTAATATGTGTGTTGGTGAAGTTTGGTTGAAGTGTAGTTCACAGTTTTAAAATACGTTTCTTGAAATGCAGTCTGGTTGCTTTGGAAAGAACAGTAAGAGATTACGTGCAGCAGCTCGAGTGAACACCCTGCAGGTTCATTCATGGCAGTCATGGTACTGTGCATGCCTCAGATGCCTCAGATCTAACTGTTCAGGGTTGTATAGCCTGAGCTGGTTCACTCTGAGGACCTATGCTGCATTGCCCATGGGTTCCTAGTCTCTTGGCTGCTCCAGTTTGCAGCTATGCATATCTTTAGTGTGCCAATGTACCAATGTAACCAAGACCTGCTGGCATATCAATGTGAAGACTGGACTGGTCAAAGCAAGTTAAAGTATCAGTGTATAAAGGGCACAGAGAAATCTCAGGGGACACCAGGTGCTGTTAAGTGATTTCCATCGAGTTATGATTGTACAGTTACAATTTGGACATATCAGCGTGTAGATCATTAAAAGCCTGTCCAGATTGAAATGCCTGGATATTGGATAGATTGTCAAATGTTCCCAACAGGATGAAACGTAACCCTGAACTTTTATCTACGGACTTTATTAGGGCAGAATTTCAGTTTGTCCAGTGCTCAGAAGCTAAAACTGGGGTCATAAGAGGGATTTTATTAAACTGGGTCATCAGATAGAATCAACATGGACTCTTTCTTATAAAACCCCTTTCAGACAGTTTATTAACCCATGTTTGACTGCCTCATATGAGACTCCAGACACAGATTCATGTCAACTGTAGTTCCACATGCACCACTGTCACAACACAGAATTAAAAAGAATCACATAACAGAGGCATACCAAAGTTAAGTTTCACTTCTCTCTTCATTTTTACATCTGTATTATGCTCTGTCAGTCACATTATTGCTGCATTTTTTTAACCCCTTCTGCACCAGACACACTGCAAATGGAAAATTTGACTTATATGACCAATTGATTTCTTGCAAATGGAAAATTTGACTTATATGACCAATTGATTTCTTTTTCACCTTGTGCTGCTGCTGAAGCCTTTGTGTTCATTTGATTGGCCTAAGTTCAGACTTGTGCCTGGTTTAAAGTTTTCTGGAAATATTACAGGCCTGTTTTGCAACAAGCCCGATGAGCTAAGCGGAGGAAATTACAGTAATGTCTTCTCTCTGTCTGTCTGGTCTAACCACCTCAAACTGGGTGTGGATGTTGTCAAGGCCTTGGTGTTGCCATTTGAGAATTTTCATGTTTTCATGTGCAAGGGCCCGACCATCGCTGCTTGCAGCTTTAATTGTAAATAAAAGTTCTTGCTGGTTGTTGTATTTGTCTGAACTTTTTTCTAAAACAAAACTTTTCAACTTTTGTGTTTTACAGTATATATTTTAAAGATTTTTGTATGGTCATATTTATTTTACTAGTCTTGTGAATTGCATACTTAATTCAAAATATTTAATTTAGTTCTAAATAAATACATTTTATTTGTGTGAAAGGGCCAGCAATCTTTTCTGTTAACCTATAAGAAATCATCACCTGAGAGTGATATTTATGGCATCTGATGTAGTAGGCAGGGGCGGACTGACGTACGGGGACACCGGGGATTTCCTTGTGGGCCGGTGGGTCGGGTCATGAGAAAAAGAAAACTAAAGGGGGGAAGAGTTTATCGCGTTGTAGTACGCTTTGGGGGCTGGGTCGGACGGCTATTGTTGTGATAGGCTATACCTGCGTTCACGTATCATTGCCTATGCTGCTAGCCAACTACATTTCGTCCATGTGGGTCAGTCCCACCCATTTCCTCAGGATGCTGCAGCATCTGTCAGTCAGTCAATCACACTGCGCTAATGTGATGGGAATTGTCGTTCACTTTGAAGAACTAGTTCAGTTCAGATCGTTCAGTAAAAAAACCCGTTCATTTCGTTCATTTCGTTCATTTCCTGCGCGGAGTGTGCGGAGAGCGTGTGTGTATGTGTGCTCGTCTGTGTGCGACATTCCTATTCAACAATAAAATGCAACAAAGTGATTTCTGTCAGACATCCCCAACATAATTTTATTTAAAATAACTAACTGCTAATAAACTCAAATAATTGCAAATAAAATTGAATGTGCAACTCCGACTCCAGTGCAAACAAATATTAATTAAAATATAAATTATTAATGTGAAAGTAAAAACAAAACTACCTAAATAGAAACAATTAAATGTACAATCAAAAATAAACAAGCAAACAAGTATTAAATTAAATATTAACAAAATATTAAGATGCTGTTTATTGAAAAATAAATAAGAATAATATATAAATAAAAACTATACTATGATATGAAATGTGCAATCAAAAAGATACAGCCAGTCGTTCAGTGAACTAGTCAGACCGAAATACGCCAGCGCGCACCTAGTTCACTGAACGAATACGCGCGCACCTAGTTCACTGAACGAATACGCCAGCGCGCACCTAGTTCACTGACCGAATACGCCCGCACCTAGTTCACTGACCGAATACGCCCGCACCTAGTTCACTGAACGAATACGCCCGCACCTAGTTCACTGACCGAATTCGCCCGCACCTAGTTCACTGAACGAATACGCGCGCACCTAGTTCACTGAACGAATACGCCAGCGCGCACCTAGTTCACTGACCGAATACGCCCGCAACTAGTTCACTGAACGAATACGCCAGCACCTCGTTCACTGAACGAATACGCCAGCGCGCACCTAGTTCACTGACCGACACAGGCACACAGGCGGTCTTTCAGTGAACGAGTCAGAGCGAATACGTTCAGTGTACATTACTGATATGATCAGTGATCGTTTTTTTTTTCTAATATAGCGCTTTTGAAAACTCAGAGACATTACAATAAAAGATGGTTAAAAATAAAAGATATAAGAATAAGAACTCAAAGTATGATGTATTGAATATGATATATTGAGTATGATATATTGAGTATGATATAGAGTATGATATATTGAATATGATACATTGAATATGATACATTGCAACGTTGAAACGTTGAAACAACGCAGTAAAATCCAACATGGTTAAAGCCTCAACTACAAATCACCGTTGAATAAACATTGATATTGCAACATTGCTTCAACATTTTACCTTTATTAGCCTATGCAACTTGCAGTAGGCCTATCACACACAAAAATGATTAACACCTCCATCAAGAACCAGTCAACTTATTTTTTTTTTTTTACATTATTTTATTTTGTTTTACATGTTAACAGAGTTTCACATAAATGATCTATCCAAATCATTCAGCAACAGCAACAGCAGGGATCTTCCGACGCCATGATGTCCATTATTTGGGTCAGGGTGGTTTTATGGTCGCTGAAGACCGCATCTAAAGAGGAAACAACAAACCATTATTGTCAAAAACTAGTGAAAAAGCCTGTGGACATTCTCTGGGATTTGAATCAGGGATATTCCGATCACTGAACAACCCGTTCTACTAAATGAGCTGCGTTCGACCAACCAGCCACAAGGACCTTTGTGAACAAGCAAAAATATCAATTTGCATAGTATGTGGGTCTGTGTGTGCCTTGCATGGCAGTTGCCACCATTGGTGTATGAATGTGTGTGTGAATGGGTGAATGAGAGGTCATTGTAAAGCGCTTTGTCCGCTCGCGGTCAGTGAAGTAGAGTGCGTGCAGAATTATTAGGTACCTCATGTTTTTGCGTTTTATGTGGTTGTGATCACTTATTTAAACCTGGTGGGTAGTCTAACATGCTTGCGGATATGATCAGCGATTTCTGGCCCAAAAAAGGCCCAAACATAAATGATCACATTCATCTTATTTTCCTAATCATCCGCTAGCTGCCTGCCCCATAAGCAGCCCGTCAAAAAACACGTCTCTGTAAGCAACCTAGGCTCCAAGATCTGTACACAAAAAGAATGGCTACGTCACTCTGTTGATGTTCAAACAAAACAGAACACTAGCTCGCTACTCCCTCCCCCTCCCTCCCGTGCAACTGAAACTCGCATCTTACCGGTTATTGGTTGGAACACTTTGTTTTGCCTTTGAGTGGGTGGCGAACACTTGTTGATAGTAATTGTTTTTATGTACAGATCTCGGAGCCTAGGCTGCCTACAGATGCGTTTTTTTGACGGCCTGCTTATGGGGTTAGGAATCGTTAGGAAAGATTAGATGAATGTGATCATTTATGTTTGGGCCTGAAAAACAACCTTTAACATTTTTGGCTGCAAGACTATGTGTGTGTGTTCCTGGCCCTGCGCATCCCTGGTGCATTCCTAGCTGTGCGCCCTCGCACCATAGTGGCTGACAGAGGGATTGCATGACGGCCAGACCGTCCACCAGACTGAATAAGTGTCCTTGAGCAAGACACTGAACCCCAAAATTCTCCCAATGGGCCGTGATAGCGCCTTGCATGGCAGTAACTGCCGTTAGTGTGTAAATCGGTGAAGGAGAGTCTTTCATTGTAAAGTGCTTTGGATAAAAGCTATATGTATAAGTGTAGTCCATTTACCACATGTATCACAAATTCTGTTTACACTGTAAACATTTCACAAAACCATATAGCTCCAAAATATGATATTCAATTTAAACTTACCACAGATGGTCTTGCAGAGCCGTGACTGGGAAAATGACAGCTTCCCCGATCTTCCTTTCATACTCATCTTGGCCATCAAGGCATTTGAAAGAGTTCTGAAAAACACACAGTATGAATTTAGATCCCATCCTATCCATTGTTTTTGAGCCAACACTGGTTCGACATTGAAGAAAGGAATATCAGATACTGATACAGTATCAAGAATTCAGGGTTGTTCCGTTTCATCTGAAAAGATTAAACTGACTACTCACTACACTAGTCTTAATCAGGTCTAAGTCAAGTATCCACACAGTAAGCTCATTATGTGGCTACTATGTGGATACTTGACTTAGACCTGATTAAGACTTTATTTAGTACTTTATTAAGAGTTTATTTAGTATATTTGTACTCTAGTACATTTTTATTTTAGACCTGATTTAATTTTTTGTTTTATTTTTATCTTCTACTGTCGTGTTGTGTGTTGATGTCTGTAAGCTGCAATTGAGACCTTTGAATTTCCCCTTGGAGATCAATAAGTAGTAGTAGTATTTAATAGTATCGATCTATCCATCTACTCCTTTACCCCTCGGAATCCAGGCTAGGAATGATGAAATGATGATGAAATATGGTACTTACGCAGCCATTGCTTTCTTGACCGTGTCTGCTTCATCTGCACCTCCAAGTCTTCTAAAATGTGCAAGCTAAAGAGTAAAACAAAGTTCCAAGTTAGACAAAATAGCACTGCTTACTGGTGGTTTTTATCAAATGTGCCAATTTGGGCTCTAGCATAACATGAAATGTGTTGTGCATCTTACCCTAATAGACTTTTTTGCTCAGAAAATTATACAGATAGAAGTGTCGGAGTCAGTTTTTTATCTAAACAGGAAGCAGAATTTTTCCTGTGTCAGAAAAAAAAGACTCCCGACACTTCGGTCTGCTTAATTTTCTGATTTAAAAAAATAAATAAATATATATATATATATATATATATATATATATATATATATATATATATATATATATATATATATGACGTAGTAGAAGATTTGGCACGAAGCTGCCGCCGATATCAGCCGCCGTAATCGCAAATTTGAATTGGGTTGATAGTCCCTCCCCTTCCGCTTCGTAGCCAAGATGGCTGCCGTTTGACCGTTATGAGTACACTATCCGGCACAGTTGCCAAGTCCGCGTATTATACGCGACTTTGGGCTTCTTTTTTTGTGAAGTTGCTTATAAATATTGGTAGTCGCGGGTCGCGGTTTTCTTGGGCTTTTGTCTAAAGTGTAGTTGCTTATTTGGGCTTGCTCCCAGCTCCATAATAAGTTGTTAAGCTGATTTTCGATATGTTATTTAAACGTAGGAACTGCCCCCGCCCCTGCGCACCCTCTCTCTCTCACACACACACAGAGGAGCAGAGTTTTTTTCCCCACCCACCACATCCTGCTTCTAATTGGCTCTGGCTCTGATGGCAACGAGTACTAGCCAATCAGAGCAGAGGCTGAGCAGGGCAGTCTTTTTCTGTTTAGGAAGTGAGAAGAAACACGTTGTTGATGTTTGCCTTTGTTTATTGTTGTGAGATATATTTAAACTGAAAGAAAGAAGTTTCTATTGAGTTATGTTCTATGACATTGTTTCAAAGTCATAGCTAAAAGAAAAAAAGGAAGATGAGTGCATAAAAGAAACAATAAAGAATTTGTGAATTCAGAATATTTGTGGAGCTTTACTGTGTATATAATGTACTTGGTACATCAGTTTATATGTGATATCCCATCTGTTTTCTAATGTTTAATAATATGAAAAGGTGGTTTAACTCCCTCTTGTGGTCATTGTCCTGAAGCTCAGGGGGGAGAAAAATAAAACTGCGCACAGTTCTGTCCACATGGATGCAAATTGGCAATCTGTAGTAGCCACAGTTTATAATCCGTCCACACAGATTGTAAAAACGTGCACACAATTTATTTGTTTTTCTCTCCCCGGAACCCAAGGGGGCTCCGTAGAAAAAGTTGCTTGTTTTGGGCTTGTTTTAAAAGGCCTGGTTGCTTATTTGTCTCGCGAGATCTGGCAACACTGCTATCCGGGTACTTGCAGCGCACTTCGTCTCGAGTTTTCATTGTGAACTTCCTCACATAGGCTACTCAAATTAGGTATTGTAAGTGCATAAGTACTCGATTTGAGACAGAGTCATGTTGACGTTGATACATTTTCGGTCAAATTAAAGCATTCAAATAACTTCCAAATAACGGAAGTTAAGTAAGCGGGGCCTAATTAGCAAGTTCATACCTAGTTACCTTTAGCTAGCTAAACGAGACGTTCTAGAGAAACGTTATTACCGTTAGCTAGCTAATGAGACTTTATAGAGAAACGCAGACTTATTATTAATAGCTAGTAACGTTTCTGTTAATACGTTTTGTTTAACATAAAACAAAATTAACTCAAAATCAAACCATTAATGAAATCACTTACTTACTTCAGCCCGCCGTGCTGCAGCGTAGTGTCCAGTTGCCTTCCCGCTGCTGTGCAGTCCCGCCCACAGCCGATGCCGGAAGTAAGAATCCAATGCAATTTCTCCATTAACAGTTCGGATATAAGCCATAAAAACTTAACTGCACATGGTTGACTTAAAACCAGCTACGGCTGTACTATACGATCGTATGCTCATGTGGACACCAAAAGTTCATGGGGCATTAACCTTGTTTTGAGATAAATGACTTTTATTCGCGATGTCTTGGATAAGTACTTCATTACCCACAATCCTGAACAATCCCACAATCCCACAGTGATGCGTCTGATTGGTGGAACTCGTGGAACGTCTGGTTAAACCCCGCGAAGGTCCGTGAAGACAGAAGGAGGGATACCGTATATCATATTCAATGTATCATATTCAATATATCATACTCAATATATCATATTCAATACATCATATTCACCTATGTTGAAATAGCGGACGTTGAAACAACGTTGCAGTATCAACGTTGATTCAATTTGCAAATCCGACACATAATTAAACGTTGATTCACCCTCTGTATATAACGTTTATTCAACGTTGAATCAATGTTGAAATGCCAGCAGGGCAGAATTCTGCAGATACATTTTACACGTACACAGAAACACACCAACAAATGCATGTAGAGCAGAATTAGGCAGATACCCACTGATAACCAACGTTCAGAAGAGAACGCTCAACTTTTTTAACCACCTGAAATCCAGTCCCAGAGACACCCTCCACTCCAAAGCCCTCCAAACCCAAGAGCTGAGCCCAGAAAAGAGTCCCCTATGTCAGTTGGGACTGAGGCTAACTGCCCCCTCTCAGACAAACTCTGACCAGCCTCATAACAACACTGCTCTACAAACAGAAATCAGGGTAAAGCAAATTATAGCACAATATAAAGAAAGCTATCTGGACCATTGGGAAGAAACAACTAAAAGCCAAAGTAGATTGGAATGTTATCTTGCCCTTCAAAGAGATTATGAATTAGCAGAATATCTCTCTACTGTCAGAGATAGAAAGCAGAGACAGATCCTAACCAAGTACAGGCTCAGTGACCACAAATTGGCAATCCAAACAGGAAGACACAAAAAATCATGGCAACCAAAAGAAAACAGAACATGTGGTCACTGTTCGACAGGTGAGGTTGAGACGGAGATGCACTTTCTCCTACAATGTACAAAATTAAATGACACAAGAGAAATTTATTGGAACAAGTTCAGCTCTTTGGTTCCAGGTTTCAAAGAGCTGGATGACCTATCCAAACTAAAAATACTCCTCGGAGAAGGAGAGTGGGCACACCTTGCTGCCCAGTATGTGTTAACATGCCACGCCCTGAGGGACAGTGAGTGATCAAGCCCCCCCCCCCCCCCCCCCCCCCCACCACCACCACCACCATCACCACACACACACTGTATATAATTAATAGAATGTTCAGAATGTATATATTTAATTCATTGTATTGTATTTTGATTTGCTTTGTATTTCGATTTGCTTTGGCAATATTGTTTTGTTAAGAAACTTTCATGCCAATAAAGCCCACTTTGAATTGAATTGAATTGAATTGAATTGGATACGCGATCCCTTTCGCGTCGACATGGAAAGCATCACGTTGCCAAGCAACGAAGAGCATCAGCTGGTGGAGCTGTCATGTGACTAGGGATGCTCCGATCAGGGTTTTTTGCCCCCGATCCGAGTCCGAGTCCTTTGACTTTTGAGTATCTGCCGATACCGAGTCCCGATCTGATACTCTGTGTTTGTTTTTTAAGTGCCGAATTAAGTTTGTGGTAGCCTATTAAACGACGCTTTGTCCTTACCACTAGTGATGGCCCTCTGACACCCGAGGCTCCGACACATGTGCCGTAGCTCATGAAGCAATTGTATCGAACCACTGTGCCGAAGCGTGGTTCGGTCACGTGACTAGTGACGTTTGAAGCACTTGAGTGACGTTCGAAGCAGTTCAAGTGCTTCGAGCGCTTCAGCGGCAAACGAGTCATCCCACGGGTTCGGTTTGTCATGTGAATCACCTGGTGGGATCGAGTGTGTTAAGGGATATCGCGGATATCTTATTCCTATTTAGTGGTGCTCATTTTAATGTTTGTTTGCATAGTAGGTTGGTCTCTTGCTGTAGTTGGAGTTACTTGCGTATTTTGTGGAGATCTCCACAAAATACGCAACTAACTCCAACTAAGATTCAAAAAGAAATCGATCAATTAGTGATATAGTCAAACAACACTAGATTGATAGATAGATATAGTTACATAGATAGTTGGTTAGGACAAATCACGTGTTTTGTGACGTATGGGGGCGACTGTGGCTCAGTAGGTAGAGCGGGTTGTCCACGAACCAGAGGGTTAGCGGTTCGATCCCCGGAATGTGCCACATGTCGAAGTGTCCTTGAGCAAGACACTGAACCCCCAGTTGCTCCCAGTGCGTGGCACTGGTGTGTGATTGTGTGCGTGCTTGTGTGAGTGAATGGGTAGATGTGTCTCTGACTGTAAAAGCGCTTTGAGTACCAATAGGTAGAAAAGCGCTAGCTATATAAAAGCAAGGCCAAGGCCATTTTTATGAACCATTTCACTGCTTCATTCAGAAACCCGGTCACTGGTTTGGTTGTCTCGGCTCTTCGGGAGAGATGAGTCTTAGAAGCAAATAATGAGTCAAGAAAGATTTGGTTTGACACTGTTGCATTCAGTATATTCTCGAATACTGATACCAAGAGCAAATGAAAATAGTTGATGTAAGCACTGAAACATTAGTGTAAATCAGCGAAGGTTCATAGAGTGTACTGACGTAATCAAAATGATCCACCGAGGACCGTACATCACTGATGAGATTCGTGGTACACTACGAAGTCACCGGTCTTTCCTTAGTGAAACGAGGGTTCGAGTCCCGTTTGTACTGTGTGATTTTTTTTATTGTTATATGTATATAATTTTCTTATAATAAACTTTAAACCACATATCCATGTAATGTAGTCGAATAGGAATGTGCATGGCAAATCAAGTCCCATACAAGCATGAACAAGACACGTCTCCATTGCACTACATTTTACTGTCCACTAGATGTCCTAATAGAGCACTGTGTCATTGAAGCTTGAGTAATGAACCTTTTTTCGAATCACGTGTCGAGGCTTCAACAAAGCCTCGATTGCCCATCACTACTTACCACCCCTCGATATTCCAACTTTGCAAATTTGACAGTTTGCGACTGCATCGTTCTCGTCACATACTTTAAAATACTTCCACACAGCAGACATGGTGCGCCACAACTCGCCACTCCGCTTCAAAACAAACTAGCATGCTGGTCTTCTGCACATGCGCATGCCGTAAACGGTGGTAGTAAATACTCATTTTATTTTTTATTTTTTTGAATCACCAATAGCCCATATCAACAATCTAATACAAATAATGACTAAATAAATATATATAAAACCGATCTCTGATCGGGTCGTAACGTCCGAGTCCCGATCGAGTCTTCAGTTGCGTGATCGGCCCCGATTTCCGAGTCACGTGATCGAGGTAACCCTTTCCCACTTCTGGTGCAGCGATGTGATGGCTGAATATCCATCGCTTGCGACTCTAGCAGTCAAAACGCTCCTACCATTCAGCACAACCTATCTGTGTGAAAGTGGCTTTTCCACCTTGTTGCAGCTCAAGTCTAAGCAGAGAAACAGACTGGACACTGAGCATGATCTGAGAGTAGCTCTGACTACTGTCATCCCAGACTTTGAAAATCTCATCAAAAGTAAACCACATGCCCAGCTCTCTGACTGACTTCCCTAAATGACAGATTAGGTGAACATCTTGTTTTGTAGATCTTTCATTGTTTTGAGTGTTGTGATTTGCTCTGAATGCAAAGATATGCCCACATAGAAATGTCAAATTTTGTGGCCATAATTACTTTGTGCACTTTTAATAATTTTGTTCACTTTCAACCATGCAGATGTCATGGTCCTCCTCAGTTTATTAATGTGGCCTGAATGCATTGAAAATACTGTGGGTTGATTGTGGGTCTTTATTTTGTGCAATTTGACTATTCACTTTTGTTGCGTTGTTCGCTTCAGGTTCCTCTGAATATGCTCTGGATGCAAAGATGCATAGAAATCAGATTTCTCATTTATTTTATTCACTTATGTACATGCAGTTGTCCTCAGGTTCATTCTTGTGCTCTGAAATGCACTTTGTTCAATAAAATGAGTATATTTATGTTAAAGACTTGAGTTTTCAAAGGATTTTTTAGATTTTTATCATTTGCATGGTTTGAATTCTATAAAAGTGGGTCGCGACTTATGACCATGGGAAAAAGTGGGTCCCAGAGTGAGACCAGTTGAGAACCACTGCTCTATTGTTTCAGGAATATGGCTCTGGCAATATTCACAACTTCCATCCCTATGCTTTCTCATTAAGAACAGTGTACTATTCAATTTTGTATGCCCCAACCTCATCCTTGTCAGCACAATTTCTTCATGTCTAGACCTGGTTATGTGTGTGTCCTTTCCCACTTTCTCTTGTATCCTATATAGATGTCTTCCTGTGCACCCATTGTCCCAGATGTGCTGCCATTTTTGAATGGTTTTAGCCTTAACTATACTTTTTATCTCTGCTTTACTGTATTTCACATCTATATCTATATTGTTTTTCCCTGCTGCTCTCTTTGCATGCTCATCGGCCAGTTCGTTCCCCTCCACTCCTATATGTGCTGGAACCCACAAGAATGTCACCCTCCTCCCTGATGCTTGCATTCTACTTGTTAGCTGTAAAATTTCAATTAAAATATCTTCTCTTGACTTGGACTGAAAATTCTGAATACTAATCAGTGCTGAACTAGAATCAGAGGCTATCACTGCCTGCACACAGTTGTTAGTCTCTATCCACAAAAGCGCTAACCATATGGCTACCAGTTCGGCAGTATACACTGCTAGATCATCATTTATCCTTTTGGCTTCTGCTAGGCCCACCTCAGGGATTGCATAGGCTACCCCTACTCTTTTATCAGTATTTTTTTATGCATCTGTAAAGACCTTTATACATTGTTTGTATTTTCCTGATATACAGTGGTATGAAAAAGTTTGGGCACCCCTCTAAGATTTCATAATTATTTGCTCTAACTTAAAAGACGATCACAGCAACAAGATTTTATTTCCTACAGAGATGTAGACAACTGAGTGTTTTCCAGACCAAAATTATTAGAGTATCACAAAGTTTTATTATAATAAATTAAAATGTAAAAAATGGTATGTGCAAAAGTTTGGGCACCCTTTTAATCACATTGATTTCAAGACCTGTAGGGATTTGTAGCTGACATGTTGCAGCCCGAAACTGCTTTGATTCGCTTGTGAGACCTTCAATTACAAAGACAGGTAAAACCAATCATGAAAAAGGCTATTTAACAGAGGCAATTGCTGGCTGTGCTTGTCCTATGCTCCTGGCAACATGGGGGCATTGAAACAACTCTCCACTGACCAAGAAACTAAGATAATTCATTATCATGAATTAGGAGAAGGGTACAAGAAATTATCAAGAAGGTTTGGGATGTCTATTTCCACAGTCAGAAATGTGGTGCAGAAAAGGAAGGCCAGAAGAACAGTCCTTGTGAAGGAAAGATGTGGTAGGCCAAAAAAAATACTGGAAAGACACAGGCGAAGGATGGTTAGAATGGTCACAGACAAGCAGGTCACCTCCAGAGAACTACAAGAACATCTGGCTACTGATGGTGTAGTTGTTCATCATTCCACAATCCAGCGCACTTTGCACCAGGAAAAGCTCTTTGGAAGGCTGATGCGCAAAAAGCCTTTCCTGAGTGTTCGTCACAAGAAGAGTCGCATGAGGTATGTAAAAGCACATCTGGACAAGCCAGAAGCATTTTGGAAAAAAAAATACTGTGGTCAGATGAGACTAAGATGGAGTTATTTGGTCAGAACAAAAGGAGGTATGCATGGCGAAAAAAACACACTGAATTCCATGAGAAGAACTTATTGCCTACTGTGAAATATGGTGGAGGGTCCATCATGTTATGGGGCTGTGTGGCTAGCACAGGGACTGGAAACCTTGTTAAAGTTGAGGGCCACATGAATTCCTCTCAGTATCAGCAGATTCTTGACAAGAATGTTCAAGAATCTGTCACAAAGTTGAAGCTACGCCGGGGTTGGATTTTTCAGCAGGACAATGATCCCAAGCACTGTTCAAAATCCACCAAGGAATTCATGCAGAAGCACAAGTACAATCTTCTGGAATGGCCATCCCAGTCCCCAGACCTTAACATCATTGAAAATGTATGGATTGATTTGAAGCAGGCTGTTTACGCACGGAAGCCAAGAAACCTGACTGAACTAGAGGCGTTTTGTATGGAGGAATGGGCCAAAGTACCAACTGCCAGACTTCGGGGACTTGTCAGTGGCTATAGGAGGCGTCTACATGCTGTTCTTGCAGCAAAAGGAGGGTCTATTAAATATTAATGGAATTATTTCTTTGGGGTACCCAAATTTATGCACATGCCTATTTTTGTTTAAATATACATAAAAATGTTTCTGTTGGACCAATGAAAATGATTTCACTACTGAGATGTTTCTGTTTCCATAAGGTATAACATTTGTTAAAATAAAGTTGCTGCTTCAAAAGCTCAGCAAGTGACAAACTGATGCAATGATTTTCCTAAGGGGTGCCCAAACTTTTTCATACCACTGTATATTTATTTATCCCACACTTATCCTTTCCATTTTCCTTCCTTTCCTCCAACTGTCTTGTATCAACCTTCCCTTCCTCTATCACCCAAGGAGGCACTATAGGATACACTACAGTTGGACTGATGTTCAGAGAACCAATTCCCATATTTCCCACCTTATCTTTTATAATCCACCCATAGCTTTTAACTTTCATACTTCCTTTTTCCTGACACTCCCTTAACACTGTCTGAGACATGTGGTTCTCTTTATGTCCTCTGATATTTGCCCAGTATACCAGTGCTAGTTGGTCCCTCCTCAAATGCAGGGACATCTCCCCCACCTCCACCTGCATTGCAGCCACTGGTGATGTTTTCATTGCTCCACTTATCACCCTCATCGCTTGACTGTGCATACCATCAAGTTTCACTACAGGCTCATTGTCAATGGTCTTGACTTGATGTGCAGGGTAACCAATCAGGTGTTAGGATCCGCCCACTGACTTTGATGGGCGAGTTTGACAGATAAAATAAATTCATGAAGCACTGCAACACAGGACCATGAAATAATTAAATTGCGAAATAATTATATATGTTGTTTGTTTTTTTTACATAAAATGAATTGGTATTTTTGAATTAATGACACATTTAATTCCAATTTTATGCCTGTGTTTCATGTGGCACATTCGCACGGGATAAGCAAAATCTGTGTTTTACTCTAATTTACTAGTTATGTGTCTGCTACTTTCCGCTTCATTCCACTGCATGTAGAGGACATTTTACATTTTTTGACAGCTTTAATTACTTTGCAAATTTTAATTGATAAAATGAGTATATATATATATATATATATATATATATATATACATGATGAGACTATTGATCCCGGGAAAGGAATTATGAACCTTTCCTCCTCCGTCCAGACTTTGATTTACAGCACATCCTTCATAATTTTTAAGTGAGGAGAATCAAACAAAAGTCTTGAAAAAGTAAACACACCACCAAAACCAGAGATGCCGATTCGCACTGGATTAGTATTATCACAAGCAGTGCCATCGAGTGAGATGGCACTGATCACAAGACCTCTGTGTTACGAGAAATATGGAAGGTAATTTGTAAATTACTGACATTGTCGATTCGCACTGAATTAAGACCACAGACGACCTCCGCTATTATTACAAATTACCGGAGCTCTCCGGGTAAAACTAGTCCCCTGCGAATAGGGCTTTAGAGGAACATCGGAAGCGTCAGACAGTTGCAAGTACTATGAGAAATCTAAATTTATGCGCATAACCATCCATGACGGTAGGTGGCGGTGCGCTCGTGATCTGCAGCAAGGCGACGAAGATAGGCCTCGCTGTTAAGCACTTCCTCTGCATCCTGTCCGAGCTTTCTTTCACTCGAGAAGACGATTCTTAGTCTAAATCGACAAACATGCCGGGGCTTCTGATGACTGTCGCTCGCCGTGCTGCTCCCACCCTTCGCGGCCACGTCGTCGCACAGAGGGCCAGTCTTTACACGAGACCCGCCAAGGAAAAAATTGGCCTACTTGTAAGTCTGTTATGTCGTAGAATTGTCATTGGTTAAACGGGTGGAGCTAGCTAGCAGTGACTTTCTGTCCTTGGCTGACAAGGTCATAATTTGCAATGTTGATTGGGACAAAACTGTATTTTATATAAGTAATTGTGTGCGATTAATTAGTAACGCAATATGGGTACTTAACACATTGTTTTCATGTTATCAGCAATATTTAATTCTCCAAGTTGAAGACCCATGCGCGGTAGACTTTTCTCGTTATCCTCAAGTTAATCATGATGTCCATGCCCCTCCATACGTTTAATGTGACAGAACCTGTCTTTAGGTTGGATAATAGAGAAGCGTCACTTAGGAACTTCGTTGATGAAATAACAAAAAATATACGTCGTATTTAATATCTTCATTCTGATATTAAAAAAAAGATTATGATATGATGAAAAACATACGAAATTGGTCTCACATAGAATACGTATTGTGATTGTCATTCTATAATTAAATCATTTTACTACAATGTTGATGAATGATTTCATTTTATGGCTTCCACATCACGTGACCCAGTGACAAACAAGTACAAATCCCAAATGTTACTACAAGTCCTGAATGTTATTAACTGATCAAATTAGACCATCTGCCCAGAGGCGGTCCTGGCTAGATTTATGCCCTGGGCGAACCACCATACACAATCCTTCATCACATGATCTAATAACCATGCTTGAAAAAATCCCTGAAGAAAGTTAAAAAAAAAAATAGAAAACTACTTTAAAAAAGGGTTCCTGCACTAATACAACTATTTCGTATTTTACATACGAGTTTTGATTTGCATCACCCTAATACCTTCTGAATAGTTCCAGTTATGATATTGCAACAGTTTTGTACATAGAGAAACAGCAGATAATTAACATAATCTGAATTCAGTGCTCAGACTGTAGAAGATTTTTCAACCTGGGTTTTTCACCCTGTTTACAACTGCCATTATCATTAACAACAGGTATGAAGTGCAATTGCCTTAATTCTAATAGTTGATAGTTAAACAAAACTAAAAAACAAATACAGTCGTCTTCTGTGGCTAATAGCTACATATTAGCAAGAGGCTAAGCCTGTAGCCTACTGTCACTCACGTCACTCATAGAAATCTGCATACCTTTATCTTTTGCCCGTTTCTCCTCTTCTCCTCTAATTCTTTTTAATGAACTGGGAACCTGATGCTTATTTGGTCTTTTACTTTGATCCATGATGAAGATGAAGACTCGACATCATTAACTTTTGCATTACTTTTTGCCGACACCGTCCGTTTGCCTGCCAATCAACCGGAGTTACGTGAGTGACGTAGATGACTGCACAGATTTTTTATTTTATTTAATTTTTTGGTCATTTTTCACATAACCCAATTAATTACATGTCTATGTTAATTTTAGGAATGAAATAAAATTTATTTGGAAGCAGTTTGTGTTGTGTGGCCTGGGAAAAGTCTATCCCTTGCCCCCCTCCTCTTTGCCAACCTCTGCAGTCGCAACTTGATCCCCTGTCCCCCTCTCCCGTATGACTCTCAGCAGCAGCAAGCTGACGTGACAATGAGGGTGCCCCAGCGCCCAGTCCACTAACTTGACGTGGAAATGTGCGGTAGTCTAGCAAACTGCCAAGTTTGCTCGCCCTCACATGGAATGCACCCTGGGCGGTCGCCCACATTGCCCATAGCAAAAACCGGCCCTGCATCTGCCATGTATTTGAGGTTGCTTTTATTACATATTAATATTTTTATTGACAATTAGGATTTTTTTTTTCAATAGCTTCCATGCCATTTCACCCACTGACTCCAAACCTATGGCGATTTGTACTACTACACTGCACAAATTGGATTCTATTCATCTCGATTAAATTCAATCTTCTCAATCGTCTCAAAACTCGTCTGGAAACCCCCAGAGCAAGCCTAAAGGCGATGGTGGCAAGGAAAAACTCCCTTTTAACAGGAAGAAACTTTGAGCAGAACCTAGCTCATATGGAGGGACCTATCTGCCTAGGGCCAGCTGGGTACAGACAGAAAAACGAGAGAACAGCAAGATAAACATACATCTGTCATAGATACACATACTAAAAGACACATAGCAGTTAACATGCTAGCACAGAATTGCAAGACTAGTAGTAGATAGGAAGTTAGAGGGCAAGAGGACATGTGTTTCGTGCATCGTCCCCAAGCATCCTAGGCCTATAGCAGCATATAACTAAGGGATGGTTCAGTCCAGCCCTAACTATAAGCTTGTGAATTATGTGACGTTTTCATGGAAAACCATCTAAAGAGTTTGGAACCAATGTTAGATTGTGAACAAATGAAGAAGAATTGAAATGACTGTTACCTTGTCCAGGAATGGTTGACCAACAAAGATCACTCTAAAGCCTCGTCCACACGTATGAAAACGATCTTTTCCTCCTCCGTTTTCCCTGGCATCGTTTCAAGAATATCTGCGTACACACGGATCCGTCTCAACACGACTCAAAACGCTACTTCATATTCCAGGCCTATAGGTGGCGCTGTTTTAGTTTCAGAAATTCACCAAAAACGGAGAGGAAGAGGCAGAGCATTCGCATAAAGCTTGAGCGCTGTTTATAAATCGGCTTTAGAAGAAACCAAACTCAAGGAGAAATTATATTTTACCCTAGAAACCATAATAGGCTCAATATTTTCTCTAGTAGGAACTTGAGCATGTAGTCTGCCATTGTTGTTGATGTTATGAGACGTCTTGCAAGATTTAAGAGGTGGAAGGCTGCTCGAGGGGTGTAGTGATGGTGGCGATGACATCATCGTATGCGTTTCTCTCCGTTTTCGCTGTCCACACAAAAACGCAAGAGCTGCGCTTTCGAATCTTTTCACCCTGGGACGAGGATTCAGAAAAGTGCGTTTTAGGGCAATGCGTTCAGAGGATTTGTGTGGACGATTGGCCAAAACGATGCATAACATCCGCGTTTACACCAAAAAGTGTTTCCGTGTCGATGGCCCCTAAAAGCATTCTAGACCCAATGGAACCCAGGGTAACGTCAAAGCAACTAAAGGCCTCTTTCACATTGGCTAATGAAGCCACCATAAGGAGAACATGTGAGGAAACCCATCAGCATCTCAGAACTTACACGGTTCTGTACTGAGGAATAGGATAAAATGACTGAAAATATGCAACTTGCTAATTACTGAGATACTGAAAACAAAGTTTCACTTTTGCGTCTCACAGATGCATACAAATTATTAATTTTATTCAGTAAACAATACAAATTAATAAAAGGAAACAGTTCAGTTTGTTTGGATTTGGATTCTCTTTTGTCAGGATTTCTGTGAAGATCTGCTGATGTTTTGTTTGAGTGCAGAAATGTCAAAATAACAGGTGAAAATACTTATCAGCGGCACTCTGTTGCTGGACTATATTATGTAGTAGTGACAATGCTGTTATCTGACTAAATACCCTCTGTCTGACTATCTCTTGCTTAGGAGACTGTGGTCGGAATTGGCATGTTCTCTCTAGCCATCCTGGGACCATCTGGATGGATCCTGGCCCACTTGGAAGACTACAAGAAGAAGGACTAAAGTGGACATTTTGGCAGTCTGACACCTGGAATGTCAGATTTCTGTCTCCACTGATGACCTTCAACCATCAGCGTTTGTTTTGCTGTAGAGAAGAATATGGAACAAGTTTTACCTTCTCTCTTGTACCTGTTGGACATTCCACTCCTGATCCCAATACAAACCAACTATTCTTAAAACCCGTTACATTGAATACACTGAATGTTGTACATCATGTACATCTTACTTCTAATAGAATATGTCAACAGAATTAAAATTTAAATGCAAATGTTTGTTTTTTCCGTATATGTTGTTCCATTTGTTTAAGCATTTTGTATAGAGGTGTTTTATCTTAAACAACAACAAGAACAAAAACAGGTATTTTATGAACATGTGCTTTTAATTCATGCACGGTGACCACATTGACTGTGCATGATAGTGAGAGCAGTTGTGCAAATCCTTTTCCTAAATTAGCATTAAGAGTCAACTCATTCAAGTTAATGCAAGGGAGCTCATTATGCAGTAACATCTCACAATTAAATAAACAAATTTGTATTGATGGCTATGACTGTAGACTTCTAGTTGAAAATGATGATTTTTAAATATAATGACAATGGAACTGGCATTTAAACATTGGCAAATCCTTTTGGTTTACAAATTCATTAGTAAAATAGAAGAAAACTCAAATTAAATGTGGTCTTTAAACTTAAGCATAAATAATTTGAAAGCCTTAGGCCCTATCCACACGAAAACGCATTTTTTCGTAAACGCACATGTTTTTATTCGTTTTGGCCTATCGTCCACATGAATCCCGAAAACGCACTTTTTTGAAACCGGGTCCCAGGGTGGATAAATTCGAAAACGCACTTTTCGCGAATCGGTGTGGACGGTTGAATCCGGAGATTTCTGAAAACGATGACGTCATCGCCGCCATAGCCACCATGGCGACACCCCTCGAGCAGTCTTCCACCTCGTATATCTCGCGAAACGTCTCATAACAACATCAACAACAATGGCGGACTACATGCTTGCGTTACTACTGGAGAACATATTGAGCCTGTTATGGTTACTAGTGCAAAATCTAATTTTTGGTTTCTTCGAAAGCCGATTTGTAAACAGCGCTCAAGCTTCATGCGCATGCGCCACCTCTTCCTCTCCGTTTTTGGTGAATTTCTGCAACTGAAACAGCGCCGCCTATAGACCTGGGATATGAAGTAGCGTTTTCAGTCGTGTAAAGACGGATCAGCTGTGGACGCGGATTTTTTTGAAACCGTAGAGCGAAAACGGATAGGAAAAAGATAGTTTTCGTTACGTGTGGACAGGGCCTTAGTCTCACTCATACATTGGGAAAAAACAATGGCTAATTATTTTTTTATGGTGTGCAACAGTATAACTCCAAAGCTAATATTCTGTTAAGTATATACCCAACCTTAATCAAACTTCATATCACTGATAATAATATCACAAACCACTCGTCAGCCAAAGGATTCGTCCACAGACACTTAGCCTTCTTTCAGGCCTTGTCCGACTCACCTTTGCCTCTGCGTCCCGCTTGGGGCCGACTTTGCCCCAACTGGTGATCACTTGCGATCATCTAGTTGACTTAATTATTTAATACAGTTGACTTTTCTCAGAATGTAAACTAATCAAACTTATTGTTTTAATCACACCTTAGATCTTGTCATGACATACAGCATAGAAATTTCTATTTGAGAGTATTTACTCATAACTTTTGTCCGACCATTTCCTGATAATGCTGATGGATTACTCAGAAACTGGAAAGAAATTTCATTACAGTAGATTCTGTAACTGGGAAGTAGTTTCTTAATTATTTACTCTGTCAGTACGTGGACAAAAACTTTGAAGGTTAACTTAAGCAGAAATAAATTGTCTTGTTTACTAACACTGCAACATTTAGTACAACTCTTGATACAGTTGCTACCATGAAGAAGAAAGTAATGTTTCAGAGGTTAGCTTCCATGTGTATTGTAATCAACAATTCAAAGCAGGAAGTCTGAAAGCTGGGAAGATTTTGGCATTCCACTTATTCTGAACAAGTTCTCGTAGCATGGAAAGATTGTTTAACATATTATTAAAAAGGTTTTTGTAATATTAGACACTAATATTAGTGTAGCTTCAATAATAGTCTATATTCCTCAGTCTTGTATCCCTTGCGCTACCCTCTTGCATGCTCTCTGTGTGTCTGTCCATTCACTTGGGGTCCCAGAGACCCCAAAAGTAGCACTAGGGTTAAGATTGCTCATTTTGGACTGGTTTGAATCCTATCCGTCAGACAAATTCGAGTATGTTGACAATAATTCTTCTGCTTATACATAAGTAAGTTATGGGGTTCCTCAGGGTTCTGTGCTAGGACAAATTCTGTTCACATTATACATTCACATTATTCACATTGTCACGGCGTCGACAGTCTTTGGTCTCGGTCTTGGGTCTCTCGGTCTCGCAATGTCTCGGACTGGCCGAGCGGTCGGAATTTGTCAGTCGTCAGGTTTGGTTTTACAGACCATAAAAAGTTTTTTTGCCACACAACTAACAATAAGAAGCATTCTGCAATATGCAAATTTTAACGGTATGGTACGGTGTCACTGCACACAATCGCAATCTGTGACCGTGAGAATACACACAGGCTTAATCCCTCTCGTGCCTACATGATCAACATTCAGTGCAGCCTTATTTTATTATTATATATTTTATTTTATTAAATGTTGGATGTGGTATGTATAATGGTTGTCCTCTTCTGTGTGGCCCTATGAGCCTATCATGTCACTACAGCTGCAAAATGGTTTAGGCTACAGATTCTGTAGAGAACAACATCAGTTTTTATAGAGTAGAAGTGTATTTTGTGTTAAGATTGGTTTCATTTCAACAATACATACGAGTTAGTTGGCTGACAGGAGGAAAATGCAAAATGGCAACACTTTTCTTTGGTCTCGGCCTCGGTCTCGGTCTTGAGCTGAACTAGTCTTGGTCTTGACTTGGTCTGTCTTGGTCTTGGTCTTGTCTTGGTCTTGATACTCTCTGGTCTTGGTAGTGTCTTGTTCTCGGTTTAGGTGGTCTTAACTACAAGTCTAGTGAGAGCAGGGGAATTACTGCTATTTTTTTACAACCCGGACCTTATTTCTGGCATAAAATGTGATTGTTTACTCACCCATAACTTTGGTGTCATTTAGAATCGTTAAGAAAGAAATTAGTTCCAGCGGAGCGTCGTGTATATCCATAGTGGGAGTGATTGGGGCACCGAAATCCAGCTTCTAAATAATGGATTATCTGGCACGAAACTTGTTCATTTTGCCAATGTTTTGTTGTGATATGCTAGTGCTATTCCCTGTTGAGTCCAGAGTTACCTGTTATCTATTCGCGGATGTGCAGCATTTTGTTGTTCTTTGGCTAGCTCTTCCTCTCTCTGTCTCTGCATCCTCCTTTTGACGAATTCCTCATCGGTATACTCTGGCGCAAAACAGTAAGGACGTCCATCAGAAACAAAGTCGTCGTCTACAACCTTAGAGTTGGAAAAATATTCAGCTATGTTGCAAAAACCTAGTTGCAAATTACAGGTAAACAAGCCAACCAATGCGGATGCGTGCAGCAATCAGAAATGACATGGTCAGAAGTTAGTATCTACAGACCCCAGATGATGATAACAGGTAACTCCAGACTCAACGGGGAATAGCGCTAACGTATCATAGCAAAATATCGGTGAAAAGTTTCGTGGCAAGTAATCCACGTTAGAATCCAGAGTAGAATTAAAATACTCTTCCTTATATACAAACCCTCAAAGGCTTACCTCAGGTGACTCTTAACCGTCCCTTAGTCATGCTGTTATAGGTCTAGGCTGCTAGGTGGGTTCCCATAACAGACTGAGCACTTGTCCTCTACTTTCTGCTGTCTCATACTGAGCACCTCTAATTTCTTATATTTTACACTGTATAGCTTGGTATTAGACGTATGGGCCTTTTTCATCTTATTTTTCCTCCCCTCCCGTCCTCCCCCAGGCAGCCTAATATTGTATAGGTCTCCATTGTGCCTCCAAAAAAAGTTCTGACTCATCAGAGAATGGACATGGGTATTTTGAGGGTGTCCTCTGGTGTCTGGATCAAGCTTGTTCCAGTGCATCCCACAGATGTTTGATCAGTTTTGGGATCTAGGGAATTTGCCAGCCAGGCCTGGTCTAGGTGGGTTGTATATGTCTGCGTAACATCTACAAGAGTCCAAAAGCAGAACATTGCATTGTCACAAGATGTTTATTATATATGTACTTTACCTGTCAGTGGTCATAATGTTATATCTGATCAGTGTATATATTCAATTCAGTTTTATTTATATAGCGTCAATAACAATACAAATCGTCTCAAGACGCTTTACAAGACCCGGCCTGAAACCCCCAGAGCAAGCCTGAAGGCGACGGTGGCAAGGAAAAACTCCCTTTTAACAGGAAGAAACCTTGAGCAGAACCCAGCTCATATGGAGGGACCCATCTGCCTAAGGCCAGCCGGGTACAGACAGAGAAAGAGAACAGCAAGATAAACATACATCTGTCATAAATACACATATCTGACTAAAGCATACAAGTTAGATGCTGTGATTCAAACTAATGATGTTACATGACAGTTTGAAAATGTAAGAGGAATCATAGGCAGGTTGGAGAATTGTTCATTCAGGTAGGAGTGGATAACAGCAGGATTCCATGGAGACTGGGCAGGCTGATGAGACCACGACAACAGATGTAGTATGGAGCTCCACAGGAAACGCACAACTCCAGGCCAGAGATACTCGGAAGAAGAGAGAGCAGCAGTAAACATTCTACATAGTAATAGCACAGAATTGCATGACTAGTAGCGGATAGGAATTTAGAGGGCAGGAGCTCTGTGCCAGAGAAAAAGAAAGTGTAGGACAGGAGAGTGGAGAGAGAAGAAAGAAGGAGAACATGTGTTTGGTGCATTGTCCCCCAGCAGCCTAGGCCTATAGCAGCATAACTAAGGGATGGTTTAGTCCAACCCCAGCTATACGCTTGATCAAAAAGGAAAGTCTTAAGCCTGACCTTAAAAATAGAGAGAGTGTCTGCTTCACAAACCCAAACTGGGAGCTGGTTCCACAGGAGAGGAGCCTGATAGCTGAAAGCTCTACCTCCCATTCTACTCTTTGAAATTCTAGGAACCACAAGTAGGCCTGCACTTTCAGACCGAAGTGATCTGTTGGGATGATATGGTACAATGAGGTCTTTAAGATATGATGGAGCTAGGCCTTTGAGGGCCTTGTATGTAAGGAGGAGGATTTTAAATTCTATTCTAGACTTTAAGGGGAGCCAGTGAAGAGAAGCTAAAACTGGAGTAATATGATCTCTCTTGCTAATTCCTGTCAATGCTCTTGCTGCAGCATTTTGAATCAGCTGGAGGCTTTTTAAATAGTTATTTGGGCAGCCAGACAGTAATGAATTACAATAATCCAGTCTGGAAGACACAAATGCATGAACTAGTTTCTCTGCATCATTCTGAGACAGGATGTTCCTAATTTTGATGATATTACGTAGATGAAAGAAGGCAGTCCTGGTAACTTGCTTAATGTGACATTTAAAGGACATATCCTCATCAAATATAACACCAAGGTTTTTCACAGTAGTACTGGAGGTCAAGGTAATGCCATCCAAAGAAACCACGTGATTAGATAATGAATCTCTGAGATGCTTAGGACCAAATACAATAACTTCTGTTTTGTCTGAGTTCAAGAGTAAGAAATTACAGGTCATCCAAGCCTTTATGTCTTTAAGGCATGCTTGGAGTTTAACCAGCTGATTAGTTTCATCTGGTTTCATAGATAAATATAGCTGGGTGTCATCTGCGTAACAATGGAAGTTTATGCCATGTTTTCTAATAATCTTCCCTAATGGTAACATGTATGAATTAATGAATGATCTTGTTCATCCTGCTGCCCTTTTCTCCATTTCTCCTCTTTCTTTTGCTGTCTCTGCCTGGCTGGTCTCAAGAAAATAGGTCCTTCTATAAGCTGGGTTCTACTCATAGTTTCTTCCTGTTATATAGACGTTTTTCCTTGCCATTGTTAACTTAGTGCTGCTCTAACGATTTCAGGCTGGGTTCTGTTAAGTGTATTGACACTATTTGTTGTGTTTGTTGTTGTTGATAATGTTATGAGGCTATATAAACACAATTGAACTGAACAGAGTAATAATAGATACATTTAAAATGTATGATCTGAGTTAACTGACATGCACAGCAGTTATGAAACACTTGAATCAGCTAGGCAAGATGATGTAGGGAAAGACATTTATTTATTGATAATGAACAAAAAAGAATAGACAAAGTAAGCACTTAAAATAGTCACTATAGAAATGGTTAGTGGCTATAAGGAAGTATACAGTTACTGATGTAGGAATAAACAGGAGGACAGGCATATAATTGTCAGTGACAACAATAGTTCTATTACATGTGGGTTAGCTGGTATAATATGTGAACACAAAACGTATCATAAGCAGGTTGGAGAATTATGAATTCAGACAGGAATGGATAACCATAAGCCATGAACGCTGGGCATATTGATGGGGCCAGGACCACAGATGAATAGTATCCAGCTCCACAGATCAGAAACACATATTGTAGCTCCAGTGGGACGAGAGATGGTGACACTGAGGCCCAAGTCTGAATGGTCCCAGTTGAAGCTGATTAAGTTAAATGTGATTGGTCAGTGTCTGATGTGACTATTCAGAGGTTCTGAAAAACCCTCCGCTCCTCTTCCCTGAGAAGAGCTTGCCACGATTCTCCATCAACTATCCATCAACTTGCCAAACAGAATCTGAGCACTTTGCCTCAGTTTTGTGCATGGTCTTTTGTTTCTAGTTTAGCCATGTTGTACTAAAGGAGACCATTACTTAAAACAAACAAATAAATAACATACAGGAACCTATTTATACCTTTATATAGGGGAGAGTGGGGTAAGATTAGCCAGTTGGTAAGTGGACCCACCCCTTGTATCCCCCCTACTTGACTGTGCACATGTTTTGTCATGTGACCATAAATTCAGGAAGCACCCATCATTTCCATCTCGCGGTGCAGAGATGGATATGGGAGAAGTGGAAAGTATTTTATTTACACAAAAACTGTTTTTTGCTTGTCTAAGTCAATTTTCTGCATATGAGGTAAAAAAAAAAAAGACTGTTGTGTCAAAGCAAATTTATCCATGGCTAAAATTATATATTATACATGTTGGTGATTTGCTAACGTAAAAATAATATCATGTGAATCACTTCAGTAAAGAAAGCCTGAATTTCTAAGCTAGCCAATTTTTTTCCAAAATGGTGGCTATGGGGTAAAGTGAGCCAAAGGCTGTGGGGTAAATTGAGCCAATGGTTCAACTTACCCCACCATAAGACACTGAAATTCAGTTAAGTCTCTGACGTATACAATTTTATTTCAGTTGAGTATACTCAACTGGTTTGGTGTATTTGTCATATGTTAACCATTGTAAGGTATCATGCCGAGATCAGATCAGTGGAAAGA
Source organism: Planiliza haematocheilus (assembly GCA_005024645.1). Taxonomy (NCBI): domain Eukaryota; kingdom Metazoa; phylum Chordata; class Actinopteri; order Mugiliformes; family Mugilidae; genus Planiliza; species Planiliza haematocheilus. The sequence goes on from SRSE01000487.1 coordinate 1,011,336, forward strand.
GAGCGAAATATTGACAGGTCAACATTGAGGAGGTGCATGAAAAAGAGGGAGGCAAAGGAAGTAAAAACAGTAGGGTACAGTGGATTAGCAGAAGCAAAGAGAGTCTTCTTAGAGGAGGCGGAGAAGTAGCTAAGAGACCATATCAAGAAGTTTGCTGAGCAGTTTCATGGCCTTGAACTGGCGCTGTAATTGGCAGAAAGAAGCAATCCAGCAACTGGAAGAGAAAGGTTTAACCGGTAGGATGTGCAAGAAATGACGTGACTCAGTAGGCTGGCATAGACAATTTGGTGACACTTCTGAGCATGAGAGGTCCAGCATTGAAAGAATTGAACCAGATCTCTCAGATCTGCTGGTGGTGACTTTGTCATCGTAAAATTTGCATTTAAATGCAGGGGCCACCATTACATTGGCTTGGTTGACAGGCATGCGGGCAATGAAGTGCCAGATTTCTCAGAAGAATAATAGGGCTCACTGACAGTAAGAAACCCACCTTTGCATTCAAGGAAACCTTGACAGTTGGAATATTGAAGTTGTTGTTGTTTCAATTAAATGGTTTTGAAACTATCTGGTGGTTTGTTCCTACAAGTTCAAAACTGTTAAAACTGTTTGTTAGCACTTTATGCTCAGGTTTACATTTTAAAACTCAGATGGTCAGTTTACCCACTGACTTGGTTCAACTTCCCCCTAACCTGGGGCAGTCATTGTTTTGGGCAGCTTTGTCAAATATGCATTCCGATCATACCATTAGATAGGAGACATCCTGAAATAAAGGTATATATGTTCACTGTATTTCTGTCACTTTCCCTTGCCTCCAGGACAACATAATTAAAAGTGGCTCATCTTACCCCACTTTTCCCTATTGATTATTTTATTTATTAATGTAATGTTATGTATTTATTGTTTACCATTCTATGAAAATGTCACTATGGGAATCTACATCTAATATCATGTTAAATACAGTCCAGTACATTCTAAAGAATGATCAGCAATATATACCAATAGTGGCATTCAATTTAATTTAATGATCAACTAACTTGCATATTAACCGTAGTGAGAACAGCAACTCACAGATATGTATATCTCCATTCCATTTGTTTCACTGGGTTCTCTTTGTCTACTGATGTTTTGGGTCATTTTTATGCAGAAATGTAGAAAATTCTGGACAGCACAAAAACCTTTACAAGGCACTGTATGTGTGTAAGTATATCAGTGTTACTTTATGTAATATTGTATCTGACTGACTGAGAGTTGGCCCTTCTCTATGAGAGGAATGCAATTTGTATTCAGAAAAAAATATATATTTTCAGGTTATTTGTCTTTAAACTAGGGATGCTCGATATTGGCTTTTCTGCCGATATCCGATATTCCGATATTGTCTAACTCTTAATTTCCGATACCGATATCACCCGATACCGATATATGCAGTCATTTTACACCAACATTGTTAGGTAACAACATAATATATCACCTATTATGGAATTAACACGTTATGCCTAATTTTATTGCAACGTCCCACTGGATGCAAACATAAATGCAACATGGCTTTTCAAATGTAAACACCTGTCTGTGCAAAATAAGTTACCGAAAAAAGTGCCAAAAAGTGCCATTTATTTATTTTTTGAGTGTTTTTAAAGAGAATATTTGCCTCAAACACTACAGACAATATCAAAACAAGGAAGACAAATGTAGCGTGTAACTCCACATGATTCTTCTTGAGGTGGGTGAACAAATTTGATGTATTAAAGCACAGTTACTCATTGCGCAGCTCGCGAGCCACATGCGGCTCGTCAAGCTATAATTGGCGGCTCGCATGGATAGCTTACAGTATCACACTGCCACTTGCCTTTACAGTTTTTCTCAGTTGCTAAAACACAAAAATCCATTGGCTGAAGAAAGTTCTCAGTTGCTTGAACTCATTAAGCTCACTGTTCAGTCTGTTGTCAATACCTTAAACCATTTCACATGGTTTAGCAAAACTCTAAACACATTCTCATTCTTAAAACACATTCTGCACTCTAATGCACATGTCATCCAACTGTGGCAACAATTACATATAAAGAGAGCAGAAATGTCATTGATTAAACACAGTCAGTCAAAATAGATTTCACTTGTTTCAAATCATGTGACAATAAGCCAGTTCAGAGAGTTGAAGGTGGGAATGAGAAAGTGTGAGAATGGATAGAAGAATTTATGTGAGAGGACGAGTGCGTATGCGAGGTGGGGGACGAGGAGAAAGAGGAAGAAGAAGAGGAAGACAAAGAGTGGAAATATCTGATGAAATTCGAGCAACAATCATAGACCATGTTGTTGTCCATGGACTGACAATGAGGAAAGCAGGACTTAGTGTGCAGCCCAATTTGAGCCGATTTTCTGTGTCCACCATAGTAAGGACATTCAGAGAAGAGAACAGGTACAGTATGCTACTGTATTTTTGTAATTATAAATTTACTATACTTCAGTATATGCAGCTGTTTCAATAGACAAAATGCATCACTGTATTGCACTGCATGATTTTTTTTGTAACTGTATCTACTTTTTATAGAATAGCAAGGCTGCCACGTGCAGGTGGAAGGACAGCTATATTCACTCAGGAGCAAGAGACCATTATAGTGGACATGGTCCTTCAAAATAACACAATACGACTCAGAGAAATCCAGGAACGAGTGATACAAGACAACACACACTTCCAGGGAATCGACAGTGTGAGCATTACTACAATTGACCGTTGAAATAAGGGTACAAAAAGGAGGAAGAACAAAAAAAATGCAAAGAGCAAAACAGTAATTTCTGATCAATTTTGGGCTTTTTATATAATGACAAAAACATTTGTTTTGAAATTAAAAATGTACTTCTCCCTAAGAACTATGTGTTTTGAACAATGTGTTTTCTATTTTTTGGTGTATTGTTTACTGACTGCTTGATAGTGTATGTAATTTTGAGCAATTTGTTTATTATTTGAGAGCAGTGTTTGATTTTGAGCACAGGTAACACTGTTTTGAGGCCAAAGTTGGGCATAGTTAAAACTGTGTTGAGGTGAAAGTTTGATTTTGCAAGAGGAGTCAGAGGTTTTGTAAATCGTGCTTGAAGCTGAGGTTTTGTGTTTAACGTTTTGAGAAAATGGAGCAAGGTTTCAGAAATTGTGTTTTAGCAATTGAGAAAAACTGTAATTGCAATCCACTATTTACCGGCAATGCCAAAGGTGGCCATGTGGCATTGTTTACAAAACTTGACCGCAACGCACATTTGCAAGCGACGTAAGCTCCGCTAGCGTAAAACACAAAACGGACCGGTTTTTAATAAAGAAGAGACAGAAACGAGCTCATTAAAGTAAATCTGGTCTTAAATGAAAACGTATTGGCCGTGTCGTTTATTTTTTGTGGGATGTCCATTTTGTATGTTGTCGTAAAAGTGGCTCGCCTTTTGATTTTGCACTGCCGGTGGCTCTTGTAAAAAAAAAATAGTGAGGATCACTGTATTAAAAGAAGACGCATTGTTTCCTCCTCTCATAACCACCTTTGCTTTGCAGTCATTACAAATCGCAAATTCACTGTTAGTAGGTGACACTTGGAAATACTTCCAAACCACGGACATCTCATACACCGGGCGAGCTAGCCTGTTAGCCACGGTTAGCGACCTAGACTAGCGTGTAGTTGTTATACGTCATCAAGCACGCGCCTGTTAACGTCCCATGCTGCATTCATGCACACTCGGAAATGCTGATGCCTACAGAACAAATATCGGTTATGAAAACCCGATACCGATATTTCCAGATATTACATTTTTAACTCAATATCGGCCGATAATATCGGACATCCCTACTTTAAACTACTAATAATCACTAACAATGACAACAACAATACAACTACAATGTATATTTACAGTCACATTAGGTTATTCATAAGAAAGTTAGCGATAAAAGAAATAACATTTTGTGATCCATGTTATGTAATCAGAGCAATGCTTTAAACAGGGTTTGATGTCAGAGCATAATCACATTAAGGTAACATTACATTCAAATGTGAATGTCACTGGTTAGAGTTAGTCAGGGGTTGTTGGGAAGTTGTCATGGAAACCTGGGTATTGATCGTGATTTGCTGCCTGGTTTGACATCTGATCATCCCCATGATGGCTCTTCTGAACCTACAAAAAAATAAATAATAATAATAATAATTAGTATGTTCTTTAAAAGAACTACCAACAGCAAAACATATTACAGCATTAGAATAACACATATATTTTCTTACAAGTATATTCAAGAAATTCTTGTACACACACATTTACTGTTAAAAGTATAATGAAGAGAAAATACTCACTTTTTGTTGGCAATCACATAAATGCACGGGTTGTAAAAGGTGGAGGACTTGGCAAAGAGTGGAGCAATAATAGCCATGGGGGCAGGTATCGTCTTGGGGTCTCCAAACGATGCCCAGAGACACACCATGGAATATGGAGACCAGGCAACCAGGAACATGGCAATCATTACAATGGACATCTGCCAGCAGCAACATACATAAATATAACAAAAGCTAAAATCAACAATAAGAATAAAAATAGAGAACTACAAAAGAACAAAAGTATACACAATATTAACAAGATTATAAAATAAGTGAATAAGTGAGTATTAAAAGTGAATATTAAAAAGAATTGTTAAATTAGATTGTCCAGAGGGTCATCTGTCACACACAGATGAGGAGTTGTACAAACTGATGGCTTGGGGTAGGAAAGTTTTCCTGTAGCGTTCTGTTCTGCACTGAATCCATCATCATTTCAAGTAGTGTGCTACTTTGTCCAGCAGATAGAGCTATTGCACATGTTAAGCGAAGCATTTGTAAGAAGTGTATTAATTAGTTATTAGAATGTGCCATTATACATGGACATTGTGTGTTGATAAGTTCCTCTAAAGTAAATTATAAAGTTTTAATGACAATGTGTGTTGACGAGGGTAGTCATTTTGATTTCATAAAGATTGGAAAATCATGTGTATGCAATGGTGATATGATTTGTGATATAGTTAAATGTATAGATGTTGAGATGTTATTATGTAAGAGCATAAATGGAGACAGCATTGTAAATGTGTATTTGTTTTATTTACAAAAATAATGTCTGTAAGATAAGTGTATTAACTGGAAGTGGTAATTACAATGTGCCATTATAGATGAACATTGTGTGTGTTGATAAGTTCCTCTTAAAGAAATTATAAAGTTGTAATTAGGGATGCTCCGATCAGGGTTTTTTGCCCCCGATCCGAGTCCGAGTCCTTTGACTTTTGAGTATCTGCCGATACCGAGTCCCGATCCGATACTCTGTGTTTGTTTTTTAAGTGCCGAATTAAGTTTGTGGTATTAAACGACGCTTTGTCCTTACCACCCCTCGATATTCCAACTTTGCAAATTTGACAGTTTGCGACTGCATCGTTCTCCTCACATACTTTAAAATACTTCCACACAGCAGACATGGTGCGCCACAACTAGCCACTCCGCTTCAAAACAAACTAGCATGCTGGTCTTCTGCACATGCGCATGCCGTAAACGGTGGTAGTAAATACTCATTTTATTTTTTATTTTTTTGAATCACCAATAGCCCATATATCAACAATCTAATACAAATAATGACTAAATAAATATATATAAAACCGATCTCTGATCGGGTCGTAACGTCCGAGTCCTGATCGAGTCTTCAGTTGCGTGATCGGCCCCGATTTCCGAGTCACGTGATCGGATCGGTACAACCCTAGTTGTAATGGCAATGTGTGTTGATGAGGGTCGTTAATGTGTGTGTGTGTCAGTCTTTACTAGATGTAAAGAGAAGTGAGAGATACTTATCATCTTTTGTTGTATGTATTTCAGTTTTACAGTAAACTTCAATTGGGAGTGACAAAATAAATCCTTGAAGCATGAAAACTGCCTCTCATTGGAAAACTGTTAGCTATCTGCCAAACTGCATACAATAGTACATCCAGGGAGGGCGTTCAGTTAGGGACCAGTAACAATACTGTAAAGTGTGATGCACTTTAGACTGAAATAAAGCACGTTTAATGCAACTTCCTGTTTCATGGCGTATGTGTGTGTGCTTGTGTGAGTGAATAGGTAGATGTGTCTGTAAAGCACTTTCAGTACCAATAGGTAGAAAAACGCTATATAAAAGCAAGGCTATTTTCCATTTATCGCTATCGCAAGAACTGCAGTGGCCCCCGTCCTTGCTGGTCGCTGATGGCCGTGGGGTGCGAGAAAAATTAGTTCGCCTGAAAATTTTAATGTATAAGGGCCTTGTGCACAGCCGTGGCAAAATGACTCTGTAGCGTCATCTATGGACCAGTCCTTGAAGCTCGTTGCGTCTAAAAATCTGGAAATATGTCACATATATGTAACATCCCAGGACGCACAAAATAGTAAATTGGAGCCATATTCCAAACCCAACAGACAAAAGTCTTTTTCGTAGGGTTTGTAAATCAGGCATTAAACCTTATCTGATTGACTTCAAAATTTGGAATTAGGTAGTCAAAAGATAGACGAACGATAAAAACCTATGTAATTAATTAATGACTTTTCGTTGAAGTGGCGTGGGTGTTCTGCTCCCTCAAAGTTTCATGAAGCGCCATGACACAGGAAGTTGCATTAAATGTGCTTTAATTCAGTCCAAAGTGCATCAAACTCTACAGTTGCTGCTCCATAACTGACAATATTCATACAATTATTGTAGCACCACCTATTGTGAACAGGAAATATCTGATTTTGGACAGTGTTTATAATGTGACCTGCTGTTACTGTCAGGGTGACTGGATTGTCTACTGTCAGGTCATACTTATGGCCTTCATGAAAAAATAATCAATGATTAATCGACTATCAAAATAATCGTTTGTGGCAGACCTATGGAAATAAATATATAGTGCTCCGGACGTCACGTGACTTTTATTTGTTGACGCCGCCATATTGGCAGGAAAACTCTCCGTGTTAAAATGAATGGCACCGGTGCTAATTTCAGGAGTCGGAAGGCGAGAGAGAGGTGTTTTGGGCATCCCACTGGAAGGAGACATCGGGGCCGACCCAGGACACGCTGGAGGGATTATATCTCTCATCTGGCCTGGGAACTCCTGGAGGTTGAAACTAACCAACTTGTAACCACTGCTCGTGGATCCTTGCTTAACCGAGACTTGTGGATCTCTTAACCGCTAAGCTTAACCGAGATCAGCAAATTTAGTTTTTTGTTTCCATTCTCAATGAAAAGAAAACACAAATGCTCTTGATCTGTTGCCACCTACAGCCAGTCTAAAGACGAAAAAATACCGACCACATTTTAAAATCTAGATAATTAATCGCAGACACTAATGTCTGTTTTCTTTTAGACTGCAAGTAACGTTATGATACTGAATCTCACTCAGCACGGTAACATGCAACGTATGACCACTTGAGCAGGGATCTCCAAACTTTTTTCTTCTGAAAGCTACTTTTACAATTTGAGAATAGCAAAGAACTACTCATTTTTGTAACATTTATTTTCATAGATTATTTTAACTCAAACAAAATGAATAAGTTTGTTTTACTCGAACATTAACATAATGTTGGTGTCCACGACTCACATTTTGTATTAACACATCAAAACAATTGTTAATTTACATGTTCTATTTCAGTACGCTTTTCTTTCTCGTGTATCTCATACTATTAACTGAAAACCTGAATGCTGTCAAAACAATGCAATTACAAATACTGATTTTGTTACTTATTCACTTGTGTTTTGTTATGTGTCCACATGTCAATGTATCACTGCACAGGAGTATTCACATTTCCATTGTATGTGTAACATGTCTTTTTTTAGTTAGACTTAGACTTAGATAAACTTTATTGATCCACAAGGGAAATTGCTTGGTCACAGTAGCTTAGTTGTACATAAAAAACACTCTTAAGAACCTCAGATAAAAAGAAAGATAAAATAAAATAAAATAAAAATAAAAAATAAGTAGAATAAAATCTAGTAAGACAAAATAAAAATAGTATAAGCAAAAATGTACAAATTAGCATATTAGCATATGAACAAATGTACAAGAAATAGAGAAGGAAGAATATCAATTATACATACAGAGTAAGATGTAAGGTGCAATAGTGTCTATTAACATTAATAACATGGAGTTATCTGTCACAGAGAGGTGAGTTGTTGTACAGCTGGACAGAGAATGAAAGGTATGAAAGTAGTCCTGGTGCGTTCAGTGTGGCAGCAAAGCTGGATCAGCCTGTTGGTGAATGAGCTCTCTGTCTGAACCCTTGAGTTCTCTGTCTGTACCCGGCTGGCCTTAAGCAGATGGGTCCCTCTGTATGAGCTGGGTCCATGATACAGTTTGTCCAGTGTCCTCCTGTCTCTCACTGAGACAAACGTCTCCTACTTATGTCCTTTTTGCTGGTGCTGCTCCCCCAACAAACCACAGCAAAGTACAGGACACTCGCAACAACAGACTGGTAGAAAATCTCCAGCAACTTGCTGCATACGTTAAAAGACCTAAGCTTCCTCAGGAAGTAGAGTCTACTCAGTACCTTCTTGTACACTGCATCACTGTTGTCCCTCGAGTCCAGTCTGCTGTTGATGTGGACTCCCAAGTACTTATAATGGTCCACTACTTCTACTTCCAGACTGTGGATGGTGATGGGCTCCACTGGTGTCCTCTTCTTCCTTAAGTCAATGACCAGCTCCTTGGTCTTGTACACATTCAGGAGTACGTGGTTTGTCTGGGACCACTTCACAAAGTCTGCGATCAGCATCCCGTACTCCACCTCCTGTTCATCTCTAATACACCCAACCACTGCAGAGTCATCAGAGAACTTCTGTAGGTGGCAGGACCCAGAGCTGTACTGGAAATCAGAGGTGTAAAGGAATGTTCACTCGAGACATAGAAATGTACAGAAATGACCCTACACAGGATCTTTTCCATAGCACCGGTATCCTTTCCAGCATCAGACTCAGGTTGAAGATGAAGTGCAGGATGCCAGACAGCTGTGAAGCACAAGTCCTCAGGATCCGGGGGTTAACACGATCGGGGCCTGCTGTCTCGCCTTGTTTGACTCTCTCTGGCAGTCTTCTCACATGGCCAGGCATCACAGTCATAGGGCTGGTCTTCTCAGTGGGGGTGGGAGTAGGGGGGAGAGCAGAGGTGATAGGCAGAAAGGGAACAGTGGTGAGTTGTTGATGATTGGCCGTCTGGGGGGAAGTAAAGACTGGAGTGGTCGGGGGTCAGCAGGGGATCCAGTGGTAAATCTGTTGAAGAAGACATTAAGCTTGTTGGCTCTGTCTGGGCCGCCGTCCTGTTGTTTAGCTTTGATGTTGAAGCCAGTGATCAGCTTCATGTCCCTCTACACGTCCCAGGTATTGCCATCAGCACCCCTAATGTTGAAGCAGGTGCAAGCACTGAGGCAGACAGAGGTTAACCAGCGAAAAAGGGAGAAAATTAGCAGTCAGAAAGGAAGGATTAAATGGCCAGGTGCAGCAGATATTAGGCAGTGGGAAGATACAGTGGTATGAAAAAGTTTGGGCACCCCTCTAAGATTTCATAATAATTTGCTCTAACTTTATGAAAGACGATCACAGCAACAAGATTTTATTTCCTACAGAGATGTAGACATTTAAGTGTTTTCCAGACCAAAATTCTTAGAGTATCATTACAAAGTTTTATTATAATAAATTAAAATGTAAAAAATGGCATGTGTAAAAGTTTGGGCACCCTTTTAATAACATTGATTTCAAGACCTGTAGGGATTTGTAGCTGACATATTGCAGTCCAAAACTGCTTTGATTAGCTTGTGAGACCTTCAATTACAAAGACAGGTAAAACCAATCATGAAAAAGGCTATTTAACAGAGGCAATTGCTGGCTGTGCTTGTCCTATGCTCCTGGCAACATGGGGACATCGAAACAACTTTCCACTGACCAAAAAACTAAGATAATTCGTTATCATGAATTAGGAGAAGGGTACAAGAAATTATCAAGAAGGTTTGGGATGTCTATTTCCACAGTCAGAAATGTGGTGCAGAAATGGAAGGCCAGAAGAACAGTCATTGTGAAGGAAAGATGTGGTAGGCCAAAAAAAAATACTGGAAAGACACAGACGAAGGATGGTTAGAATGGACCACCTCCAGAGAACTACAAGAACATCTGGCTACTGATGGTGTAGTTGTTCATCGTTCCACAATCCAGTGCACTTTGCACCAGGAAAAGCTCTTTGGAAGGCTGATGCGCAAAAAGCCTTTCCTCAGTGTTCGTCACAAGAAGAGTCGCATGAGGTATGCAAAAGCACATCTGGACAAGCCAGAAGCATTTTGGAAAAAAATACTGTGGTCAGATGAGACTAAGATGGAGTTATTTGGTCAGAACAAGAGGAGGTATGCATGGCGAAAAAAACACACTGAATTCCATGAGAAGAACCCATTGCCTACTGTGAAATATGGTGGAGGGTCCATCATGTTATGGGGCTGTGTGGCTAGCACAGGGACTGGAAACCTTGTTAAAGTTGAGGGCCACATGAATTCCTCTCAGTATCAGCAGATTCTTGACAAGAATGTTCAAGAATCTGTCACAAAGTTGAAGCTACGCCGGGGTTGGATTTTTCAGCAGGACAATGATCCCAAGCACTGTTCAAAAGCCACCAAGGAATTCATGCAGAAGCACAAGTACAATCTTCTGGAATGGCCATCCCAGTCCCCAGACCTTAACATCATGAAAATGTATGGATTGATTTGAAGCAGGCTGTTTACGCACGGAAGCCAAGAAACCTGACTGAACTGGAGGCGTTTTGTATGGAGGAATGGGCCAAAGTACCACCTGCCAGACTTCAGGGACTTGTCAGTGGCTATAGGAGGTGTCTACAGGCTGTTCTTGCAGCAAAAGGAGGGTCTATTAAATATTAATGGAATTATTTCTTTGGGGTACCCAAATCTATGCACATGCCTATTTTTGTTTAAATATACATAAAAATGTTTCTGTTGGACCAATGAAAATTATTTCACTACTGAGATGTTTCTGTTTCCATAAGGTATAACATTTGTTAAAATAAAGTTGCTGCTTCAAAAGATCAGCAAGTGACAAACTGATGCAATGATTTTCCTAAGGGGTGCCCAAACTTTTTCATACCACTGTATCAATAGCGATTTGGTTTGTGTACTATTATTAACCTTTATTTTACCAGGCAAATTGCTTGAGATAAAAAAATCTCTTTTACGAGCAAGGCCTGGTACTAGGTAGGCTTAAAGGGACAACGGAGAGTGAGTTGGAGAAAATGGGAGATCTCATTTATGATTACGGTAAGGAAAGATTTGGTGTGGCCAAAAAACAGAAGAAGCAAAAGGGACAGGTGGTTAGGTCGAGGCGTCAGCAAGAGATCGATAGACTCATACAGGAGAGGAGACTCCTTAAGAGGCAGTGGAGGAAAGCTACAGTTGAAGAGAAGGAAGGTATTGATTGTTTACAGGCAGATGTTAGGAAGCGGTTGGCAGCGTTAAGAAGGGCGGAGAACATTAGGAAAAATAGGAAAAGGAAAGAGCGGGCTAGATTAGCATTTTAAAAGGACCCATCTAGGTTTGTGAAGTCACTATTTAGTAAGGAAAAGAATGGTAGCCTTACGGTACCAAAAGAGAAGCTAGAGGAGTACTTGGAGGAGGTGCATAAAGATACGGACAGGTTTAGAAAGTTGGCTCTACCCTCTGATATTCCACCTATTGGTGACATTGTTAGCCAGTGTGATGACAGCCCACCAAGGTGGAAAGAGGTTCAGGAGGTGGTAAGACGCGCAAGAGCCTCTTCAGCCCTGGGACCTAATGGGGTTCCCTACCGGCTGTACAAGAGTGCACCAGATGTGTTGAGGTTCTTGTGGAAATTAATGAAGGTAGTGTGGAAGAAACAGGTTATTCCCAAGACATGGCACAGGGCAGGGGGGATTTTTTATTCCCAAAGAGAGGGACTCGTTGGAAATAAGCCAGTTTAGACCAATTAGTCTGCTGAATTATGAGGGGAAGATCTTCTTCAGTGTTGTGGCACAGAGGTTGTCCAGTTACTTAGTGAAAACGGGCTAGTTGATACGTCGGTGCAAAAGGCTGGGATCCCCGGCTTCTCTGGGTGCTTAGAGCACACCAGTATGATTTGGCACCAAATTCAGTCAGCAAAGCAAGAGAAGAGAGACCTGCATGTTGTATTCTTAGACCTGGCTAATGCTTTCGGGTCAGTGCCACATAGTTTGTTATGGGAAGCATTTGATTTCTTTAGAGTTCCAGGTAGTATAAAAAACTTAGTCAAAGCATACGTCTTAGACATTCAGCTCTGCTATACCACAGCATAGTACACTACAGCATGGCAGCAGCTGGAGGTAGGCATCATGGCAGGGCGTACAATCTCTCTGCTAGCTTTTACAATGGCAATGGAGTTTATTATTAGGGCTTCCAAATCGGTGGTAGGTGGAGAAAGGCTGCAGGGAGGGCTTCGCCTCCCCCCAATTAGGGCCTACATGGACGACATGATGACAACAACGTCAACCGCTCCTTGTACTAGAAGATTGCTGGATAAGTTAAATAGCAATCTGCAGTGGGCTAGGATGAAAGTGAAGCCTACTAAATCTAGGAGTATTTCCATTGTTAAAGGAAAAGTGGTAGATAAGAAGTTTTTTATAAATGATGAGGTAATTCCCACAGTGCTGGAGAAGCCAGCACTGTCAGAAGAGTTTGTGGAGATGGTACGATGCAAGCCTTAGTGATAAGGCGCAGTTTGAAGGGTTGAGGCAGGAAATGATTCAAGGAATTTCAAGCATAGATCAGTCAGGGCTACCAGGCAAGTTAAAATTGTGGTGCTGGCAATTTGGTTTACTGCCCCGGCTAATGTGGCCGCTGACGGTGTATGAGGTTGCCCTTTCAAAGGTAGAAAAGCTAGAAAGAATGAGTAATTAATTTATCAGAAAGTGGCGTGGTGTCCCCGCTGCTTTAGTAGCACAGCGTTGTATGGGAAAGGCATACTGGAGCTCCCAGTTACCTGCCTAACAGAGGAGTTTAAGTGCACTAAAGTTAGACTGGAAATGACTCTGACTCAGTCAAAGGATCCAGTGGTTAGGAGTGTAGCGCCTACTATTAAGACAGGGAGGAAGTGGAAGGCAAAAGAGGCAGTGCAGCAAGCACAGGCAGCTCTTAAGCATAGAGATATCATAGGCCATGTACAGCAAGGGCGTGGAGGCCTAGGACTGTGTGCAGGGAAACCTCTGTGGAGCTAGGCATCAGCAGCAGAAAGGAGAAAGATGATAGTGGAAGAGGTACAGAGGCAAGAGGAAACGGTTAGATGCTCGAAGGCAGTGTCGCAGGCTAAGCAGGGTCAATGGGTGAACTGGAAGAGTGTGGAGAAAAGGGTTAAGTTAAGTGGAGAGAGCTTTGGAGCATGGAGGCTAGCAGGATTAGATTTATGTTAGGGGCTACTTATGATGTGTGGTCAACTCCCCAGAACCTGAACCAGTGGGTAGGTGAGGATGCTGCCTGTCCACTGTGCACTTGTGTCTGCACGCTTAGTCATATTCTGACAGGTTGTAAGGTTAGTCTCTCCCAAGGACGTTATACCTGGCGTCACAATCAGGTATTGAAATGTTTAGCAGCTGCAATACAGGAAAAACGGGTGAATGTAAATTCTGTGGCAGTTAACAGAGAGAATAGATGTATTAAGTTTGTACGGGAGGGAGAAAAGGCTAGAGGAGCAGGCTTCAGGCATGACACGGGACAGCTAAGGGTAGGAGGAGCCTGGGAGATGAGGGCAGACTTAAATAGCCAGCTGGTTGTCCCAGGTGAGATAGCTAGCACTCGACTATGGGCAGATCTGCTGTTGTGGTCTGAGCCAGAGAAAGTAGTCTATTTCATAGAGCTGACTGTCCCGTGAGAAGATAGAGTTGAGGAGGTTAACAAGCGAAAAAGAGCTAAGTATGCAGAGTTAGCAGCAGATGCAGAGCAAAATGGATGGAAGGCTTACACTATATTACCAAAAGTATTCGCTCACCTGCCTTTACTCATTCTATGAACTGAAGTGCCATCCCATTCCTAACTCATAGAATTCAATATGATGTCGGTCCACCTTTTGCAGCTATTACAGCTTCAACTCTTCTGGGAAGACTGTCCACAAGGTTGAGGAGAGTGTTTATAGGAATTTTTGACCATTCTTCCAAAAGCGCATTGGTGAGGTCACACACTGATGTTGGTCGAGAAGGCCTGGCTCTCAGTCTCCGCTCTAATTCATCCCAAAGGTGTTCTATCGGGTTCAGGTCAGGACTCTGTGCAGGCCAGTCAAGTTCATCCACACCAGACTCTGTCATCCACGTCTTTATGGACCTTGCTTTGTGCACTGGTGCACAGTCATGTTGGAAGAGGAAGGGGCCCGCTCCAAACTGTTCCCACAAGGTTGGGAGCATGGAATTGTCCAAAATGTTTTGGTATCCTGAAGCATTCAATGTTCCTTTCACTGGAACTAAGGGGCCAAGCCCAGCTCCTGAAAAACAACCCCATACCATAATTCCTCCTCCACCAAATTTCACAGTTGGCACAATGCAATCTGAAATGTAGCGTTCTCCTGGCAACCTCCAAACCCAGACTCGTCCATCAGATTGCCAGATGGAAAAGCGTGATTCATCACTCCAGAGAACGCGTCTCCACTGCTCTAGAGGCCAGTGGCGGCGTGCTTTACACCATTGCATCCGACGCCTTGCATTGCACTTGGTGATGTGTGGCTTGGCTGCAGCTGCTCGGCCATGGAAACCCATTCCATGAAGCTCTCTGCGTACTGTACTTGGGCTAATCTGAAGGTCACATGAAGTTTGTAGCTCTGTAGCAATTGACTGTGCAGAAAGTGGGCGACCTCTTTGCACTATGCGCTTCAGCATCCGCTGACCCCTCTCCGTCACTTTACGTGGCCTACCACTTCGTGGCTGAGTTGCTGTTGTTCCCAAACGCTTCCATTTTGTTATAATAGAGCTGACAGTTGACTGTGGAATATTTAGGAGCGAGGAAATTTCACGACTGGATTTGTTGCACAAGTGGCATCCTATGACAGTTCCACGCTGGAATTCACTGAGCTCCTGAGAGCGGCCCATTCTTTCACAAATGTCTTGTTTCACAGTCTGCATGCCTGAGTGCTTGAATTTATACACCTGGGGCCAGGCCAAGTGATTAGAACACCTGATTCTGATCATTTGAATGGGTGAGCGAATACTTTTGGTAATATAGTGTATGTCCGCCCGGTAGAAGTGGGCTGCCGTGGATTTGTGGCAAAGTCGGTCATTGCTCTGAGTGAGCTGGGCATACGAGGAAGAAGCCAGAGGAATGCGGTTAGCAATATGTCCCGGGCAGCAGAGAGAGCCAGTGACTGGTTATGGGTGCGCAGGAAGCATGCTAGCTGGGGAGCTAACTAAGGTAAGGATGTAGGCCGCATGTAGGCCGCATGTAGGCCACAGTTGATTTGTTTGTTGCTTCAGCTTGCATCAATGGAGCGGAGCATGGTAGACTTGTTTGTTTGTTACGTGGTTATTAGTTTCCATACTAGTTGTTGATAGACATCGAATGGTGAGGAAGAGAGGGTTGTGTAGTGGCAGTGTGGAGGGGGGTGATTCCAGGACGCTGGAAATCACTGTTAAGCCTTCTTGAAGTGTCGTGGGCCTAACTTAACGAAAAATTGGTGAAGGGAGGTGCCCATTTGAAAACCCCAATGATATGCTGCATACTGCTGTTGTTCAGATCATGTTCTCATGTTACTTGGTAGCCATGGTTTGCTGTTGAGCGGCCCATACAAACCAGCAGCGTTTAGTTAGGTATGTTTTACAATGTTTGAAGTATCCTCTGCTGCTCAATGGGCTTACAAGCCAGCAGCTTCTAGTTAGCCTAGGTAGAATATAGGTTATTGGTCATATTACATGACTGTAGGCTTGGTAGGGCCTCTTCGTCGAACAGGGCCTCTAAACGTGTTTTGCCTGGGATTTCGGCACAAGGGATTGTAACATCTTGTCCTGTGTATTACTAAATGTTCTGCTGGAGCTTGGTCCCAACTGCCTCCTGGGGGTCCTTACACTCCTTCGGTTGGACCATGAGTTGCCAATGTATCTTTTTCAACTCGTCCTTATCTCCAGATCTGAAAGCCTGCTTCTTCTTGTTCAGCAGATCCTTCAGCTGGCTGGTGATCCAGGGCTTGTTGTTAGGATAACAGCGGATAGTCCTTGTAGGGTTTACTGTATCCTCACAGAAGTTTATATAGTCAATGATGCAGTCTTTCATGCTGTCAATGGCATTCCCACAGGGCTGGTAGAGCACGTCCCAGTTGGTGGTATCAAAGCAGTCCTGCAGAGAGTCGCAAGTAGGGCTGAAGCGATTCGTCGAGTCACTCGATTAACTCGATGACAAAAAATGCTCGAGGCAAAAACTCTGCCTCGAAGCCTCGTTAAATTCTTATGACGTGCACTATTCGCGCGGGGATCTGACTTTTCCACACGGACCGTTGTTTTGGAAGCACGGAAGCACCTATGCGAAGTACACCACTAGCGCGTGATACATTTTGAATTTGTTTGGCGCGATGGCGGAGAGTAAAGATGCCCATAAACGGCAAAAAATGTCTAAAGTTTGGAATCATTACATTCATAAGTTGTAATTCATTTCACACAGCTGAATCACGGAAAGCATGAATGAAAGTGGCCATGTGGCATTGTTTACAAAACTTGACCGCAGCGCACGTTTGCAGGCAGGCAACGTAAGCTCCGCTAGCTAGCGTAAAACACAAAATTAACCGGTTTTTAATAAAAAAGGGACAGAAAAAAGCTCAAAAACCAGACGTAGAAATGCACATTTGCAAAGGTGACGTAGTATGTTGTCGTAAAAGTTGTTGTCGACGTGAATTCCCTCAGTCAAAAGTTCAATGTCCAGTGTAAGTTAGTAAGATGACTGGTACTGCATGGAGTCAACAAGAGAAGTGTATTGTGGAGTGTAGCCACTTAGGTTCACTCTTATGGAGTCATTTAAATGTTCATCTGACAGTCTTGTTCTGAACGTTGATTTCATGACATTGATATCAGAAAGGGCTGACTTGCAGAGGTATGTTGACCCACACAGAGCAGACATTTTCAGAGGTGCTTGATGAAGATTCTTATAGTTATCTGGATCTACTGAGCTCCAGAAGTGCTGAGAATGTTGCTTTGAAGGTTTATGACCTCAATTTCCATTTCCACAGGATCAACACAAAAAAGTTCATCCATGTGTCCTGAAGTCACATTCATCCATGAATGGGTTGACCATAAATGTCACACAGTCTACAGAGCATGCCTCCAGGAACAGCCTGAAGCTCCGGTGTTGCTTTGCCTTTGTTCGAATAAAAATTATGATCTAACAACAGGCACCATGATATGATCAAATTCCATGACTTTTGTGCATATAGTCTGTTGATGAATGATCGAGTGATAGTTCAGAAACATAGGAAATGCAGTGCACAATAAATCCTGAGTAATGACCCATCATAGCATGTGCTCCATATCATAGATGCCAGCTTTTCAACAGGTATGTTTCTTTCTACAAAATAGTCTTTCATTGCATCATAAATATTAACTCCCCTGGTTGTAGTTTTCTCTTCTTCGGTGGAAAAGTCATCAAACACCATCTGAATGAAAACAGCTAGCTGCGCTGAATCACTGGAGTCAACAGAGTCATCACGCTAAATTGAAAACTATTTACATATGTTCTTGTCCGAGTCTAGCTAGTTATTTATTTGGCAAGCTACTGGTAGCTTACGAGCAACGATCCAAACCAAAACTAACCGACTACTAACCGTAACTGTAACTCATAACTCAACTCATAACCGTAACTGTAACTCATAACTCATAGCCCTCACATCTGTGGTGATGAAATGTTTTGAGAGACTCATCAAGACATTCATCACCTCCACACTGCCCACCACCCTGGATCCACTACAGTTTGCATACCGGCCGGACAGATCCACAGATGACGCCATAAACCTCCTCCTCTACAAGACCCTCTCCCACGTGGACACTGGTAAGGGAAACTATGTGAGAGTGCTGTTTGTTGACTACAGCTCAGCATTCAATACCATAGTTCCCTCCAGACTGGCTGCTAAGCTGCATGGCCTGGGCCTGGATTCCTCCCTGTGCAGGTGGATCTACAGCTTCCTGACCGGCAGACCACAGGTGGTCCGAGTGGGTCACCACACTTCAGCCCCCCTGACTCTCAGCACTGGATCCCCCCAGGGCTGTGTGCTCAGCCCTCTGCTGTATTTGCTGTACACACACGACTGCGAGGCCACTTCAGACTCCACCGTCATCATCAAGTTTGCTGACGACACCGCTGTTGTAGGACTAATCTCCTACGACGACGAGACAGCCTACAGGAGGGAGGTGTCCCACCTGGAGGACTGGTGCCGGGAGAACCACCTCCTGCTGAACGTCAGCAAAACTAAGGAACTGATAGTGGACTTCAGCAGGAAACAGCAAAGGGACTTCCATCCCCTCATAATCTGTGGCTCCGAGGTGGAAAGAGTGGACACCTTCAGATACCTGGGAGTGACCATCTCACAGGACCTGTCATGGACTCACCATCTGAACATCATGGTGAAGAAGGCCAGACAGCGTCTCTACCTCCTCAGACGCCTCAGAGACTTTAAGCTCCCTCTCAAGGTGCTCAGGAACTTTTACACCTGCACCATCGAGAGCATCTTGTGTGGGAGCATCACCACCTGGATGGGAAACTGCACCAGGCAGGACTTCCTGGCCCTCAAGAGGGTGGTCCGTTCAGCGGAGCGGACCATCAGAACCCCCCTCCCCAACCTGCAGGACATTTACACCAAACGTTGCAGGTTAAAGGCCAAGAAGATCCTGAAACAGCCCAGTCACCCCAGACACTCTCTCTTCTCTCTACTGCCATCAGGCCCGCGTTTCCAATGCCTGAGGACAAAGACTGAGAGGCTGAAGAAGAGTTTCTATCCGCATGCCATCCGTCTGCTTAACTCTGAGCCTTAACTGGACTTAAACATCATGCACTTTACTCATGCAGCTGCTAAATACTGTCAATTGATGTACATATTCAACTACACCCCCTCTGTTTATCAGTCTGTATTTTTATTCAGCCTATATTTTTATTTTTTTTATATTTTTTACTCTATATTTTATATTTTTATCTCTTTCTCTATCGGTGTATATTACACTTATACTGTTTACCTACTACTGTTTACTGTAGTACTGTTTACTGTAGTTTTATTTTTTTACTACTGGCTGCAGGTACAACAATACATTTCACTGTGCATTGTACTATGTATAACTGTGCATGTGACAAATAAACCTTATCTTATCTCTTATCTTATCTTATAATCGGATTCCTGCTTGCAGGCAACTCATGGCTTCACTCGTGCATCCGTGTTTTCTTTCGGTCTCGCACACAGGCATGAGTTCTTCCAGCCTATACTGTCGTATAGGCTTGGAGCCTATGTTGTGAGTGAGTTAATAGCCTACTCTGCATCCACTCCACATACCATAAGAAAGTAAAATTGTCTCTGCAGTGGTGACCCTGTCCTCATTTTTTGCACAGCCAAATTTTGAGATTTAGTTTTAGTTTTTAGCTTTACTTGATATGATTTTCAGT
Source organism: Planiliza haematocheilus (assembly GCA_005024645.1). Taxonomy (NCBI): domain Eukaryota; kingdom Metazoa; phylum Chordata; class Actinopteri; order Mugiliformes; family Mugilidae; genus Planiliza; species Planiliza haematocheilus. The sequence continues at coordinate 1,030,952 of SRSE01000487.1, forward strand.
GACCACGTTTACATGATTACAATGAACTGGAAAAACTTTCTTTCGCAAAAGGACTATTTTGGGTCAAGTGACTCTAGTGACACGCACAACCCGGCTCCTATCAGTGAGTGACTCCGAAGAATGATCCGGATCCCTCGAAAGATCCAGGTTTTACACTACTATTGTCAACTGAATAGTCATTAGCAAAGCACACTTTCCTGCCAATATGGTGACATTGTGATTGCTGGTACATGGTGAAGTCAGCTACTGGAGCTCTATTGTATGTGTCAGTATGCAGAATAGTACTAAACCTAAAGTATTTACATTGGATCTGTTCAGCCACACTACATTTTGGAGTGTTTTTGAGGGTTACAAAAGACATACAAGTGTGAATAGCATATACCATCAAAAACAGATGCAACTGAAACACAATTGCATCTGCTGGATGTATCAGTCTTGCATTCTGACTGAAAAAAAAAAGGAAAACTGGAAACATTTTACAATCAGTTCATTTTTGGGCAAAATCACTGGACTTAAAGCAAAAAGGTACAAAAGTCTAACTATTAAAAGATGGCTTACTTTTTACCTTAGTGACGTCCATCTGATCTGACCAGTCAATGTTCATGCTGTCCAGGCAGTTGCTGACTTTGTATCTCCTGACAGTAACTGATACATTGTAGTAGCAGTAAAACATGACAGATAGCGGAACCACAAAGTTCACAGCAATCACTGCCAAAGTGTAGGAAATGAAGGAGCTGTGGAGGAAAATAAAGTTGTAGTTATTGTGTCTCCTCAGACAAAAATATACTCTATATATACGTTTTAAGCCTGGCTGTATGTACTAGTCATTATCATGTCATTATCATATTTTTAGACATACAAGTCAGTGTTCTCAAATCAATAAACAGAAAATTGGATTTTTGGGCACACTACACAAGAAATGAAAGACCTCAGATCCAGTCTCGAGTTCACTCACCACCAAACAGACGAACTCCAAAGAGATAACACACAGTTCCAAACCTCTTTAGAAGTGACTGATGGCGATCTAAAAACCCCTTACAAAGATAATATTCATACTATTCTCTCCTGCACAGAAGTTACTCATGCACTGACCACTTCTTAGTTAGTGATTGCATTATATCTCAAATGAATAACCTGGAAATCCAGATTGTGTCCCAGTCAGCTTTGAATTAAAGCACAAACCTACCCCACCACCCACAAGTACGTTGCGGTTCAACACATCACTCCTGGCGGGCCGAGTCTTCAATAGTGCTCTTTCTATTGAGTATACATCTTCCATGGAATTGAACGACTCCCCAGAAACAGCAAAAGCTGTAGTCATGGGTCATATCATCTCACATTCCACACAAAAGAAAAAAAAAGAGAACAAGAAAAACACCAAGAACTTGAACATTTGGCTTAGGGGAGTCGTTCAACCAATGGATTAAAACTCTCTACAACTCACCTTCAGCATCATACATCAAAGCACTTCATACTGCAATGGGGCACAAGCAGTGTTGAGCAAGTTACGTAATATATATAAAAACGTTATGTATTGTATTAGTTGTAA